>CM053770.1:451304074-451330857 GCA_028658325.1 Potorous gilbertii
GTTATCCTGATAGTATTTCCACAATACTTGACTTGTTTCTTTCTAGCTGTTTGCAATATTTTCTCCTTGACCTGGGAACTCTGGAATTTGGCCACAATATTCCTAGGAGTTTCTATTTTTGGATCTCTTTCAGGGGGTGATGGGTAGATTCTTTCAACATTTATTTTGGCCCCTGGTTCTAGAATATCAGGGAAGTTTTCCTGATAATTTCATGAAAGATGATGTCTAGGTTCTTTTTTTGATCATGGCTTTCAGGTAGTCCCATAATTTTTAAATTGTCTCTCCTGGATCTATTTTCCAGATCAGTTGTTTTTCCAGTGAGATGTTTCACATTATCTTCTATTTTTTCATTCTTTTGGTTTTGTTTTGTGATTTCTTGGTTTCTCCTAAAGTCATTAGTCTCCATCTGATCCACTGTAACTTTTAAAGAACTATTTTCTTCAGTGAGCTTTTGAACCTCCTTTTCCATTTGGCTAATTCTGCTTTTTAAAGCATTCTTCTCCTAATTGGCTTTTTGAACCTCTTTGGCCAACTGAGTTAGCCTTTTTTCAAGGTGTTATTTTCTTCAGCATTTTTTGGGGTCTCCTTTAGCAAGGTGTGGACCTGCCTTTAATGCTTTTCTTGCATCTCTCTCATTTCTCTTCCCAGTTTTTCCTCCACCTCTCTAACTTGATTTTCAAAATCCTTTTTGAGCTCTTCCATGGCCTGAGCCCATTAGATATCTATTTTTGATGTTTGGGATACAGAGGCCTTGACTTCTATGTCTTTCCTGATGGTAAGCATTGTTCTTCCTCATTGGAAAGGATGGGAGGAGATAGCTGGTCACAAAGAAAGTAATATTCTATGGTCTTATTTTTTTCCTTTTTTCGGCATTTTCCCAACCAGTTACTTGACTTTTGGGTCCTTTGTCAAGAGTAGGGTATACTCTGGGAATCTGTAAGATATCAGTTCCTCCAAGGTGGCACAATCAAGTGTGTACTGGTCTGGGCTCAGGGAAGGATTTTTGTGCCCAGAATCTTAGCAGAGTTTCCTCTCCATAGGCATCTGACCTCCAGTTCTGCCAAGCTAGCATTGAGGGGGTGGGATTCAGTCAAGCTGTGGGGGCAGGGCCACCATTCAATGCGAGACAAAGACTATCTCCCTCAGTGACCCCAGGGGTTTTTACGATTCAGCAATGATCTCAGGCTTCTGTAGGGGCTACCCTGAGAACTCCTGCTGCCTGCCCTCTGGCCTCTGTGGGGCTGCTGCCTGAGGCCGGAGCTATAGGAAGGCCCTTCACCCTTCCAGGCCAGCTGAAAAAACCTCTGTCACTGACCTTTGGTGCCTGTGGGTTGAGGGATCTGGGAACTGCAGCTGCTGCAACTGGGGATTCTGAAACTGGAGATTCCGTCCCCTGAGGGCTGTTCACGAGCCATGCCTCGGGGCCAAGGTGGAGCTGGCATCTGCTCTGTGTCAGGTGCAACTGACGTTTCCCATCGGCCTTTCAGGTAACCCTGGGCTGGAAATCTCCTCCACTCTGTTGTTCTCCACTACTGCTGCTCCAAATTTGTTGAGAGCCCCTCTCTACAGGTATTTTATGGGCTGTGTGAGGAGACCCTGATTATGTGTGTCTTTCTACTCTACCATCTTAGCTCTGCCCCCCCATATATTTTTTTCTATTTCCTCATGAAACACATTGAGGAATAACTTATTAACATAGTGACTCTACTCTCAATTATGAGTAAAACAATAAATGTGTAGAAATAGTAATAGATATTCCCCCCTATATTTTGTCTATTTGTGATCCCCTTTCAGTTTCATCCTTAATAAACTTCATGAGCTGGACTAACTGAGTCTCAAGCCAAGCTTTCTGCAAGCTCATTTTCCTCTTACTGCTTCTCACTGTTTCATGTCAAGACTGGTCATAATGTTCTACCAGTCATTGCTCACAATCACCATCCATCCCTGTGGTAAGTTTATATTCTAAACCATTGTTGCCCCTGACTGTCAACTCTCTCCACTGGCAGACAGACTGCTTTTCCCTAAGATGGTTTCTAGACCCCTTTTTCTCATTGTTGTAGTAAATGCTTACATGGCTTTTAAGGAACAATGAGCAGGATGCTTTCAGAAAAATCTGGAAAGACTGACATGAACCAATGCAAAGTGAAGTGAGCAGAACCAGGAGAACATTTTTCATTGTAACTGCAATAATGTATGATGGTCAACTGTGAATAACTTAGCTATTCTCACCAATACAAGGATTCAAGAAAATTGTGAAGGACGTGTTGAAAAATGTTTTCCACTTCCAGAAAAAGAACTGATGGATCCTGAATGCAGATCAAAGCATATTAATTGTTATACTATTTTTATGGGGGGAGAGGATTGCCTATATTTTTTCACAATATGACTAATATGGATGTATATTTGTATAACTGCACACATACTACCTTTATCAAACTGTTTACTGTCTTTGAAAGGGGGGAGGATTTGGAAAGAAAGAAGAGAGATTGAAACTCAAAATATTTTAAAAGGGAGGTTAAAAATTGTCCTTATGTGTAATTGAAAAAAGTAAATGTTAAAAATGTATTACAGGACAAGAAAAAATAGTTGTCAAATTGTAAATGCTTTACATGAATAAAAATTGTATAGGAAATGAAAATTTATTTTAATAATTAGTATATGATTGTGGAGAAAGTAATGTATACAAGAGGCATTATGAAAATAAAAATCACCATATTGGACAATGAATAGGAAATGCGCGATAAGAAAGAGTGAAGAATGCAGACTGATACAAAGTTTGTAAGACGGACACACTGGGAGGATGGTGGAGTACTTAACAGTAATAAGGAAGTATGGAAGAGAGGCAATTTGGAGAGAAAAGATGGATTCTGTTTTTGACATAATAAGTTGGAAATGACTACAAGGCATGCAGTTTAAGATGTCTAAATAGCAATTGATAATACAAGACTAGAATTCATGACAGAAACCAGGCTGGATAAATAGATATGGGAATCATAAACTTTGGGGTGACTATCATCTCACAACTGTATACCCCAATTTACATATGTTGAAGCTCTTCTATTTTCATTGTTTCCAGATAATTGATTCATAGATTTTATAGCTGGAAGGATGTTAGAGGTCATCTAATCAAGCTCCATAATATTTTGGTCACTTTCCTTTTTATTGATGAATTTTGATTTTATATTATATTCATTTACAGATTATATTATTTTGTGGGATGCCTTGTAACAAAATGAAACAGCTAAATAACAGTCATCATAGAACGGCCTTATCTGAAAGTACATTGATTATATCACATCTAGTGCTCAGAAAGAGGGACTTTGGAGCTGTGACAAAACCACATCAGTACACAAGTCTACTGCATGTCTTTATTCTCCTCACTAACCCACCCCACCACCCCTGTTTACCCACCCCCTTCTCACTCACTCTGGCCAGACCTATGATTGAGTACATTGATATAGGAAACTACTAACTGTCTTTCATGATTGTCCAGTGTCTGTTAACCTGAATTTTTAAAGAAAAATAAAAAAAATTAGCTATTGCTCATTATCATGATACCAAAGAAGGATATGCTAGAAGAAAACAAGTTGAATTCTATATAGTAATAAAGGGTTTAACAGGCCACAGGACTATAAGCACATATAAGAAAGAAAAATTGGAAGAATTAAGAAATGCAGTAATTATGGTAAACTGGGAGGAAGTATTAAAATCCATGGAAGGAGTTTGGAATATGCCATAGAAAACCATAATTATAAGTCCTTCAGAAAACAAAGAGATACGATGTCAACTGTGGCATCAAGAAAAACTGCCTTCTTTTCCTTTTCTATTTTCATGATAGTTTAGAAGAGTATATACCTCTGAATAAGGTTGTGGAAAAATGAGATAGAAAGCCAAGCAAAATTAAAACTATGCAGTTAAAGTAAATGAATATATTTCATACAATTGAGTTTTTAATTTCTGCATCATTAGTGTTTCTTGTAATTGTACTCCCTTGGAGTAATCTTCACTTAGGGCTCACAAGTTTTCAGGTTAGGTCACCAGGGGACAGCTGCTCCCTGGTTTCAAGGTACTCTATGGATCTAGATCTCCCAAAACTATAACTCATGAGCCAAGGCTTGCTGAACTCCCATAAGTGTGCTTACTTTTAATAGACAGCCAAAAAGCACAATTAGATCAAAGCAAAACCATTTTCCAAGAAGGCATACATAGAAAGAAGAGTAGTACAAAACACTTTCACCATAAATCTGAGACACATTCTCACACAAATGTACCCAGATTCTTTTATTTATTTATTTTAAGTTTTCAACATTCATTTCCACAAAATTTTCAGTTTCAAATTTTCTCCCCATCCCTCCCCTCCCTCAACCCCAAAATGCCTTGCATTCTGATGGCCCCTTCCACCAATGTGCCCACCCTTCTAACACCCCTCCCTTCCCTTATCTCCATCTTCTCTCTTGTCCTGTAGGACAAGATAAATTTCTATACCCTTTTACCTGTATTTCTTATCTCCCAGTTGTATGCAAAAACAATTCTCAATATTTGTTCCTAAAACTTTGAGTTCCAACTTCTCTTCCTCCCTCCCCACCCATCCCCACTGAGAAGGCAAGCAATTCAATATAGGCTATATATGTGTGATTTGCAAATGACTTCCACAAGTCATGTTGTGTAAGACTAATTTTATTTCCCTCCATCCTATCCTGCCCCCATTTCTTCTATTTTTTCTTTTGACCTTGTCCCACCCCAAGAGTGTTGACTTCTAATTGCTCCCTCCTCCCATTTGCCCTCTTTTCCATCATCCCCTTCCCCACTACCCACTTATCCCTTTCTCCTCTAATTTCCTGTAGTGTAAGATAGGTTTTCATACCAAATTGAGTGTGCATGTTGTTCCTTCCTGGAGCCAAATGTTATGAGAGTAAGCTTCACTTTTTCCCCTCTCACCTCCTCCTTTTTCCCCTCCATTGGAAAAGCTTTTTCTTGCCTCTTCTATGAGAGATAATTTGCCCCATTCCATTTTTCTCTTTCTCCTCCCAATCTATTCCTCTCTCACCTCTTAATTTTATTTTTTTTAGATATGATCCCTTTCTATTCAACTCACCCTGTGCTGTGTGTGTGTGTGTGATTCTTGGTTTTAATCCTAGTTCTTTTAATTTCTGGAATATCATATTCTAGGCCCTACTATCCCTTAGTGTAGAAGCTGCTAGATCTTGTGTTGTCCTGATTGTATTTCCACAATACTCAAATTGTTTCTTTCTGGCTGTTTGCAATATTTTCTCCTTGACCTGGAGACTAGTAAATGTCTTAGGCAGGAATGGAACTCAGTCGATGTCCAACACTATGCATTGCTCCACCTAGCTGCCAACTTGGAACACATGGGGTCAGGGCCACTGCCTTTGCTCCATGGATCTCCTTCTCTATATCTGGATCACCAACTTCTTAGGGTGATTCTCTTTTGAATTGAGTATCTTTTCTTCTTGGCTTCCAGAGGTAACAGTCCTTGAAGCTGGTTCATAGCTTGAATGATGCCTACACCTCTCTACATCTGTCTACTTGTAGCAGCAAGGACCCCAACATACACAGGAGGGCCTGCTGAACAGGTTCTTACATCTGCTTTTCTAAAAGGAAAGCAACTTTTGAGGGGTCAGCAATTTATTTTAACCAAGCACAAATATTATTCACTTAGTTCAGGTGGAAAAGTCTATACCCTGAACTTCAGAGAAATAAAAATCAACAGACAGGGTTTCCATCTGTGAAAGAAGCGCCAACATTTGTGTTTCTGAAGCTGGGGCACTCTTTAGTGACTGCTCAGATTCTAGTCTGGCACACAAACCTTCTTCCAAAAACTAAGCCCCAAAACAAAACTTCAGCTCAGAGTATTTATACACTTCTTCCACAGCTGGGAAGGCAGGACCCTCTGAGCTAGTGCCATCAAGCTTCTCTTAATAGGCAGGCTGATCAATGGATGGAGAAGATCTTTAACTCTCTAATTAACATTATACTGCTCTTCCCTCAAACAGCGTGACTGTCCTTTTAGATATACTGTCTTCTTCTGGGAATATATCTGTGCCTACAAAGTGCCATGAAAATTGGAGGGAGAAAGGAAGACTGTCTGACTTCCCTCCAAAAAGGGTAGAGTGCTTCCCTCTCAAGCACTGAGTTCTGGCTCAACTGCCAGCTCCTATTTGGCCTTCAGAGGTGGCAAGTTAGCTTTTTCAGAGTGACCAGGGGCATTGCCAATGGTCAACCAGTCAATGGCAGAAGCCCTTTTCAATTCAATAAAGGAAGTGCAAAGGGATACAGGATACAGGTGTGTCTTTACATTTAGTTTAACATCTCATCATCTGGCCTCGTACCAAATCTAGTTCATGACAGTCAGATTACTTCTGACTGGACATCTGTTCCAGAGCCCTCTTCATGCTGGCAACTCCTTAACCTTTATAGTTTATTGCTTTGATTGGTGAGTTTATCTCTGGAATCTCCATTCCAGAAAAAAACATCCCTGCTTACTCCACTCCTGGTTCAGTCCTTCATTCCCCAGACTCCTTCTGGAACTTGCCCCTGGGCAGGAACCACACACCCTTTACTATTTAGCTCCTTTTTTGTGTCATCTTTCCTCCTTAAAATATAAACTCCTTGAGGGCAAGTACTGTCTTGCTTTTTGTCTGTTTTTATTCTCAGCACTTTGCACAATGCATGGCCCATAGAAAAAAACTTGTTAATGTTTTATCTCAGTAACTTTCTATGGCAACAACCTGGGCCCTGGGTTAGTCAAAAACTAAATCCTCCCAACACACACACACACACACACACACACACACACACACACACACACACCTATTGATATCCAAATGGGTCTGTGATCTTATCAGTTTGGAACTTACCTTCAATCATGCATATTGATGATCTAGTTCAACTCTGTAATTTTACAGGTAAGGAAACCAAGGTATATGGGAATTAGATGACCTCAGAAATGCTGTGGTCATGAGCTTATCAGTGAGGATATTTCTCTAATGCTGATTATAATCACAATACATCTTCTCATTCACCTTTTTAAATAGACTCTCTAGGAAAGGTCTACCAAACCTGTTATAGGTCTTTCTCTGGTCCTTAATACCTCAGGAAACCCATGCATCACTCATGTCTCCTACCTTGTGTCTTTCATGCTCAATATATAGGACCCTTTTCTGGTCCTACACATCCTTGTTCAATTATTTTACATTTCTTGGGAAGAAAAACCTTCCCTCCCAACCCCCCAACCCCACTTTACATGAGTAAACTACAACTACAAATCACTGTAAGCCAAACAAATGGAAAAATGGAGAAATTAAAGCAAATAGATGAGGAAACAAACATAAAGAGCTAATAATTTAGGGGGTGATGTCATGTAAAAGCAGGCCTCACAGCAAGGTTTGGTCTACAACTGGGTGGGGCGGGCAGGTCAGTTAAATATCACAAAATTATTCCTCTTTTCATTGGAAAAAAAAATCTACTCTATGCTCTTCTAAATATTTTTTTAAATTCTTTTATTGGCTTTCAGTTTTCTACAGTCACTTCCATATAGCTTAGATTGTTGCCCCTTCCTCCTCCTTCTCCCCTCCCTCCCCACTCTCTCCCCAAGAGGACATGCAATCTTATATAGGTTCTATGCATACATTCTTACTAAACACATTTTCACCTTAGTCATGTTGCATATAAGAATTAAAATTAATGGGAGAAACCATAAAACAAAACAAAACATAATACAAGAGATAATGGTCTGCTTCATTCTATGATCCAATTCCATAGTTCTTTTACGGATGTGGATCTTCTAAATATTTTTCACTTTACAAAAAATTTATCTACATGCCACTTTTCAGGAACAGATCTATTTAATACAGCATAATATACTTGTACCAGATTTTCCTTCCTAATTTCCTTCCACCAAATTGAACCCAAATTTGAAGTTATAACTAAATATGTCTCCATATTTTTTTTTTATTTTAAAGAACTAAGATTGTAGAAATAGGAGACGGAGACTCTATGTTTGACCTTGTTGGTATTGGGAATTTCTGGTTAGGTGAGCAAGTCTTCCTCCATTCCTATTCTTCAACTTAGTGTTAAGTGACTTGCCTAGAAAATTGAGAGGTTAAGTGTGTTGCCCAAGATAAAGTAGCCAGAGGTGGGATTTAACCCCAGGCTTTTCTGGCTTTCAAGATGGTTGTCTATGCCATGGCATTTCTCAGATTTTGGAAATGGGAATTAAGGAAAATTTTTATGAGTAATATTAGAAATAATATGGAGCAGAAAAATAGAGATTGCATGTCAGGTTGACCCATATCAATTTAAAACTTTTACAATTAACTAAAGAGATAAAGTGTCCATTGGCAAAGCAAGAGGGTTTGTGGCTGACCCTTTTATTGAGGGATGGAGAAGTGTCATGATTAACAAACATTTGGAAAAAAACTAGACCATATTTTGCTTTTGTTCTATTCTGGAATGACTGGGACGTAGGGGCATGGCATCTTAATCTGGAAAGGAGCTGAGAGGTCATCCAATCCATTGGCCTCATTTTTACAAACGAGAAAACTTGGACCCAACAAAGGGAAGTCACGTCCCCAAGATTAAACAATTAATTAATGGCAGATATGAGATTAAAACTTAGGCCTCCTGAAGTCTACTTAGGAAAGGGTTCAGAAATACAAGAAGCCTCAGGACTTATGTAGCTATCATACCACATTTTCTCTTTTTCCCTCTTCATTTTAAGCATTAATAACTTTGGAACTATAATTTGGTTATTTTAAAATGTTTCCCTGCTAAACTTAATCCTACCATTATATTTTCACTTACTGGGAAATCTGAAACTAACATTTGCAACTTTGTCAGAAATTCTGAATGGAAGGTAATTCTTTGGATCAAGGTAAATCAAATACTATGTGTTTGTTAATGCCTCATCACCAAGGGTTGTGGAAATATTAACCCTTAGAACCCTGGCAGCTGTTAGGTTGCCAGTAAGGAAATGCTTAGGAACATTGTATCCAGACAGACTCTCATTATGTTCCCCTGTGTTCATGCAAACTTTCTGAAAAATTATACTTTGGGGATGGAACTTTCCAAGCATGATCTCCAGGCTGTAGTCTATTTGGAAAATGTATGAAAAAATCCATCCACTCACTTCTGGGTTGTAATATAAAGCACATCTCCATTTTCTATTTTCAAAAACCCAGTGATTTCTTTCCCCTTTATCCATTTTTTAAATGGGTCAAATTGGTTTTCATTTTCCTTCCCAAAGGTGGTAATTTCCACATTGTCATTTTTCAACCACTAACTTTAAACACAAAAGATCTTCCTTAAAATTGCTTGAATACCATAAGGTATAGTCTAGTATCAAAAGAGAACCTGGGGATAGTCACTTGCCTTCCAATCCCGCTGTCAGTATCTGATCATACACTATACAACTGTGCCCACTTTTGGACACCAGAAGTGAATGACTATCACAAGGACAGTTCATGTGAAATGGAATGTGAGAATCAAATCCCTAAAAACACAATATTTCAAAGACTGAAGGAATCTCAAAGTCCCCATAGGGCCATGAACAAAGCCCTCTCCATGATGGGCAGTCCACTACTTTGACAACACAGTCCAATCTTGTATACCTCTGATTTTTTTTTAAAAATTTTCCTGGTATAGGTAGAACTTAGCTCACATCTTTGAGGGAAATTTGTAAAATATGATTGCATTTAAAACTATTCATTATCTGACTTCTTCCAACTTTTCCAGACTTCTTAAATATTGATCTTCTCCATGCAACACTCCATCACTTTTCTCTTGGCTATCTCTAATGCTTGGAACTCTCTGTCCCCTCAACACTGCTTCTTAATTTCCTGAGTTTCCTTCAAGATTCAGCTGAAACCCCACCTTCTGCAGAAGACCTTTTTCCATTTCTCCCAGCTTCAAGTGCCTTTCTCTCTCAGAATAAAACTCAATTTGTTCATTGTTTGGGTCTTGATTGGCTAGAACTGAATGTAAATAGCAATTGTTTCTGTTCTGACTAGAAGCCCTGAGGGTCTTTCTCTGCAAGACTGATTTTTTTTTTCCCCACTAGATAAATAGGCCATTCTCAGCCTCATTTCTTCTCTAACCTTAATCACTGAATGGGCATTGCTCTGTCACACTGAGATCTATCAAAGACTTTAACTTAGAAAGGCCAAAGTCTCCCACTACATCCAGGGTCATCTCCATTTATCCTGATCTATACCTTGTCACTGGACTCTGATGGCTCTGGAGGAGAAAGTAAGAGTGTGACTTTGCACAGCCCTCCCTCACTTAAATCCAATTCACTTGCACATCATGGCACCATCTCCCATATGTTACTGTCCTCTTCAAGAATGAGAAACAAACAACAACTTTCTACCTACTTTTCTTGGTTTCCCAAGTACTTACCATAATGCCTGGATTATAGCAAGAGCTTAATATATACTAGTTGACTGACTGACTCTTCTTTATGATAGATATCTTGTCACAGAAAGAACCTCAAGGTTCCAGTCCAGCTTTACCATGATTTTTGCTTCCCTTCTCATCTGTTTCACTGTATTTGTCTACTCTGGTTGCATCTGCAGCACCATACACTAAGACTTTGGTAAGTTGATAAAGTATGTCATTTTTCTTCTCTTATCTAATGCCTGCATTCCTGTTTTCTCTGAAATTGACTTTTAGAACCCTGCTTTGGGGCTACCAACTGTTCAACTGCAGTACCTTATTCAAGAATGCCATTCCTCCAAAGTACTTCTCCAGCTAACCTCCATTAAAAGATGAAAAGGCCACCTCCTGCCCCTCCTCAAGGAGAATTCTCACCCCTTACTTGTCTCTGCAAGACCATCAGAAAATATAATCTGGAATTCCTGCCTAATTCTGACAGATCTCAGCACTTGCGTTTTTCATCTTAGTCATGCGACTTCTGCCAAATTATTTAAAGTCTATGGTGTAGTTTCCCCAGCTGTTGAGTAGGGAATATACATGTATGCATGTGTATATACATATATATGTGTGTGTGTGTGTGTGTGTGTGTGTGTGTGTATATACATTTTATTTATATATAGATATTTCCAAACCAATTAACAGGTTTTTTTTTTAAGAATTTGTAATTTTATATGTGTCGGAATGCCCAGTGAGGTCATTTAAAAATGTTTATTTTTTATTCATCCTTCATAAATTTCTTCAGTGCTATTCCTTATATTACTCTTTTATGGTTCCCATTGTTAGAAATATAATAGCCTATTTTTACCTGATATGCACTTCTTTATTCCCTTCTGCTTTACCCACAAACATCATTCTTCTGCGATTGTGGTGTTCCAAAATTCACAAATGTTCAGCATCATGGAATAGATATTTGACTTAACACAGTGAGTTTTGTGCCAGGGTCCAGCTTGGCATCAGTAAAAGCTTTCACCAATTCCCTGAATATACTGCAGCATACTTTGTCCCTGCTCTTCAGTTCTGAACAAAGCACTTCACCTGCACTTCCTATCCCAGAGGTATGCACTGATATAATCACTCATCTGACTAGCCTCCTACTTTATCTGCATCATAGTCTGTATAATGGAAATAGGTTAGCCACTTATTTTTACTACATAGAATGTTATATTGATATAGTATGTGTAATCATGAATTGAATTGATAAGATTCTGTAGTATTCTGGGGCTTGATAAAACCAATTCAATATAATCTTCAGACAGCTCATTTTTAAAATATATAAAGAACTCTGTCAAATATGGATACAAGTCATTCCCCAATTGACAATCAAAGGATATGAGCAGGAAAGTTTTCAGTGAAGCTGTCACAGCAATTTATAGTCAAAAAAATGCCATAAATCATTAGTGATTAGAGAAATGCGATTAAAACAACCTTGAGATATCATTTTATACCGACTAGATTGGCTAAAATTAGACTAGATTGACCAAAATGATAGAAGAGAAAAGTGACAATTTGGGACATTAATTCTTTTGTTGGTGGAATTGTAAAATGATACAATCATATTGGAGAGTAATATGGAATTATGGCCCAAGAGTTATCAAACTCCCTCTACCCTTTGTCCCAGCAATCCCACTATTTTGATCTATTTGCAAAGATGATAAGGGAAAAAAGGGAAAGAACCCTTGTGTTCTAAAATGTCAATAGCTACTCTCTTTGTGGTGGCAAAGAACTGGAAATTGCAGGGAGACCCATCAATTGGGGAATGGCTAAACAAGTTGTGGTACATTATAAGAAATGATGAGTTCAATAATTTTAGAAAAACATGGGAAGACTTGCACGAAACGAACAGAGAAATCAGCAGACCCAAGAGAACACTGTATATAGTAACAGCAATATTGTTTTAAGAATGACTGAGCAAATAAGTTGTCTAATATAAATACCCAAATTAACAACTGTAAAGGACATTTGAAGAAAGATACTATCTGCATCCAGAGAAAGGGTGATAAATAGAAGCATGTATAGGATAATTTTACAAAAACCTACCTAGTTGTATCTAATGATGGTCATATCTAAGGCAGGGAGGGAGAGAGTAAAAAAGAAATTTACATGAAAATTGTGTAGTGTATTTGAAAGGAATAGCAAGTTGTGCATACTAGATTTGCAGTTTCATGTACAATCATCTTTTTTATTGTACTATGTCATGGAAATGTCTATTCCATAAATTAAAAACAAAATTTAAAAAATAATAATCTTCAGATAGCAGCATCTGTAGGATGTCACTATGGGGAATCCCTTTTCTAATTGGACCCTATGCAAGATACCCTTCTCATACTGCCAATAATGTTTGGTGGCATGCATCCTGCTACTTTATCCTTTCTTTGATATTAATAATCAGAAATCCCTTAAACAAAATTATCTTTGTGGATTATTATGGCTATATTTATCAAGAAATCTTAGATAATCTTAAAATATGCTTGAGAGTTTTCTTATTGGAGCAGACTGTATACTAAAAGTAGTTTCTGAAAACCTACAGTTTTCTTTCTATATTTTCATCAAGGAATGCATACTTAAGAATAAAAGAAGGGGTTATTAAGTCAATCACCCTGCCCCACTTAAAGTAACTAAAACAATACTCTAACACTGATACCTTTATCAGGTAAGAATATCTTTATTGATTTAATCAATCATTCAAAAGCACCAAACAAATGTATGCCTTATAACCTGGGCCTTCTAACAAGCTGAGGGAACTTCTGCCTCTATAGAGAAGAAAGAAATTCCAGTCAACCCCCTGTAAAGCAATCTCCTGAGACGGCTGTCTTTTGCTTCAGCGCAACACACCCTACTCTAACCACACACACATACACACACACACACACACACACACACACACACACACACACACGCACGCACACAAGCCCATGCATACACACGCATAAGCACACGCACACACACGTACACATGCAAACTACAGAAAATGTGGACTTCTCATTGGCATTCTAGAAATAATACCAAGAACAAAACCAGCTAACAAAAGTGTCTTCATCAGGAGATGAATACAAAATAGACAAGGTGAGAAAAGACAACATCAGGACTTTCCAAGGAACCGAGAAGAAAACTATATTATTGTATCAGCAGGCACCCTGACACATCCAGGGTGGCCTGCTAGCACAGGTTCTTAGGTCTTTTCTGAAAGGAAGGCAACTTTTGAGAAGTCAGTAATCTTCTTTAATCACACATACCAACACAGAAAATACAAGCAGAGAAATAAAGACTAACAGAGTTTATGTCTGACCATAAACAATACATACATCACAGATCAACAGATAGATCCAACTGTCTGACCATTACATACATACATAGCTACCAGAGAGACAAGCATCAACATTTGGGTTTTCAAAGCTGGGTAGACTCCTTAATGGCTACCCAGAGTCTAATCTGGCACTCAAAACTTCTTCCAAAGAGTAATCTCCTAAACCTCACCTCAGAATATATATACACTTTTTAGAGCCAGAGGGCATCACAACTCTCCTGATCCAGTGCCTCATTAGAAATTAACAAACGGTGTGAGCTTTCCTATAAACCAGCCTCCCCTAATCAAGCTTCCCTTAATGAACTTCAGGTGAGGCTTATTAATGGTGGGGAAAGATCTTTGACTCTAATTGCCATTACAACCTTAGCTAAAGGGCATATCTTGAGGACTCCTACAAAGGGATTTTTAGGAGCTGTGAATTTACACCCTTAACCTCACAAACTTTTAATTCAAGCCCACTTTCCCCTGCACTTAGTATATACTTTCAGCAAAGAGTCACAGACTTCAAGAGAAATATTTTGTACTAACTTACAAAACCACCTGACTGATATCAACTGAAAATCATTGAGAAACATATAAGTGGATACTTATGGGATAAATTATTAGAAAAAAAAATATCTTCAGAGCTTCCCTCTAGACTCTTCAGGGGGGAAAATCCCACCATTCCCTGGCAACCCATGTTGCCAATAATAATGGAGGTCTGGGAGAGAAATTCAGTACTACATTGCATATGATATAAATAAATTAATCTCATTCTCATTGATTTTATAAAGACAAAAACGTATATACAAGGGTTGATAGCTACTAATGCTACTCCTGTCCTCTCAATCTATATGTAAATCTTTCTTCACTTAATATAAAAAATCATAGTAGCATTTATACTTTGCTCTAAAGTTCACCAAGTACTTTACATGTGTCATTTCATTTGATCTTTACAATAACCTCTAAGAGACAGCTAGGTGCTGCAGTGGATAGAGCACCAGTGCAGGAGTCAAGAGGACCTGAGTTCAAATCTCACCTCAGACACTTGACACTCACCAGCTGTGTGACCTTGGGCAAGTCACTTAACCCCAGTTGCCTCATCCTGGGTCATCTCCAGTCATTCTGATGAATATCTGGTCACTGGATTAACATGGCTCTGGAGGAGAAGTGAGGCTGATGACCTGTACCACCTCCCTCACTCAAAACAAAGTCAAGTGCAAGTCATGTCATCATTTCTCTGATGGCATGGTCTTCTTCAGCAATGAAGGACGAACACATGCAATAACCCTATGAAGTAGAGGCTATTACTATCCCCATTTTACAAATGAGGAAACAAAATGAGAAAAATTAGGTGCCCATGCCACATAATAATTGCCTATTTTAACTCAGATCTTTCTACTTCTCAGTCTAGCACTCAATCCACCATGAAACCTCTCTATGATGACTCATTTGGGGGAAAGAGGTGTGAGTACAGTTTTCTAGTTTTCATTAAGAAAAAAAATATAGCCTGAGTGTCAAACTAACAGGTACAGATTTGTATTTAGAAACCTAATTCTCTCTTTAAATTATTGAAACACATTATAAAATATACCCTTAATCCTGAACTTGTATTTTTTTCTTTAAAAAAAAACTGTCCAAAAGAAATTCAGTTTTTATTATACTCTTTTTTTTTGATAAAAAAAATTAGTCACACCTGGATAGGGAATTTGAGTGGCAGACCTTCAGTCTGGAGCTAGCTTTAAATTCTCCTTACCAATTCATGAAAAGAAGGGGAGAGGGAAGTGTGAAATGGAAACGTTGACACAGCTTTAAATGCGAGCCCAGATGACTTGAGGGGCTGTGAATTTAGAAAAAGCCTGGCTAACTTTTACTCCATTTTTTTTAAACTCCAACACTTTCTCTACTCCAGTCAAATAATGAATCTTTTAAAATCTTATCTATTTTTCTTTCCTTTGAGTGTGTTTTGGAAGAAGGTGTTAGTCTAGGGAGAGTCAGGGCCCTTTTAAAAAAAAAAAAATCTTGTTCCTTTGCCAAAGACTGCCTTATTCCACAATGTATTGTCTTTAAAAATGAGCTGCTTCCAATATTCCTTTTGTTGGGATTACCCCCCCCCCCCCCGACTACTGTCCTAGGAGACAGGAGTGATGGAAATGTCACTTGACCCTGGAATGTTCTGAATCTCATTTTTCTTAGGTTGTGCTTAGACTTGACTTTTCCCCAAATAAAGGAGGCGACAAGTAAGTCTAGGCACTTCTGGGAATCCTCGATCTGAGCCGTAACATGGGGGCTTAGAGTAACATCAGTGCCGAGGCTGCAGCGGCTTCAGGGACAGGGGCAGCAGCAGCAGCAAGGGCTCTGCCCAAAGTGAAGCTTTGTTTGTTTCTGAAGCCTGGCCCTCATTCTTCCCTCAGCTGTTTGTTATTAGTGTTTTAGCAGTAGCAGCGAGAAGATCCCAGCTGCCAAGTGTCTGAAATTCCGACACAGTCACAACTAAAAACTCAACCCACCGGCCACAGCCAAGGGGAGGTGGGAAAGAGAAAAAGAAGCAGGGAGAGAAACAGTTTCCATGTTGTCTTTAATGCTCTCATTTATTAATTAGGATCTTTGGGTTACGTCTCTCTTTAAAGAAGTGCACAGACAATTTTGTTTTTAATAAAGGGACAACCCATTTTAATGGGGGTGAAAAGAATGAGCCATAAATAACTCGGCCCGTGTGAGTTAGCGAAGGATTCATGAGGGAGCCTCCACAGGGCTGGCACATCTGGAAGGCACATCAGACAGCGGTTCCGGACCTGCTCTCAGGTCCGAGGCAAAGGGCACCACACTGCCTCCAAGCTCTGTCTGGTGCCTCCCTGTTGGCACACGCGATTTGAGAGAAACGAAGGGAAAAACGGTCAAGTTTGCCTTTCTCTGACCACTTTAGGTCAGGAATGCTGCGTTTTCCTTATTTGCAGTAACAGGGAAGGATCTTTGGGGTCCCCGGGTGCCAAGGGAGATTCTGGCTTAGCTACATCCTGCAGTGCTCAGAACTGAAAGTAGCTGTTGGAAATTGACATTGTGCCTTAGCACTCATTCTTAAAAGTTGGTGGTCACATTTATTGGAGTTAACTTGTTTTTTATCCTTTTGCAGACTTTTTATTTGAAAAATAAGGTTCTCTGGGAAAACATTACAACATTAGAACTTATGATACTCCCTTTTTAAGTCGGTTTTCTTTCATAGTATTCCATTACTAAGGTTTTTTTTCTTTTATTCATTTTTTAAAAAATAATATTAAAATATTATTTATAAGAAAAACAGGAATTACTTCCTGGATATTGATGCAGTGATTTAACTCTTTAGAGCATGGGATCTTTTTTTTCCCCTTGATTCAGGATGAAATACTAAGAAAAAATGAAAATGAACTTAGGATATCCATACATGTATACCTCTGGTCATTCAATAGATGTGTTTATGAAACGTTGCATGTAAAATGAATTGTTTTTAAATAATCCAAAAAGTACACTAATTAAAAGAATCCTATAGCATATTAAAATAAAATATAAAACTAAATATTAGAAAGAAATACTTATTTGGCCCTGACAGGGTGCAGAACACAGAGCTAGAGACTGTTGGACGTAAAAAGCTTAGTTATGACACTGTACCTCTAATAAGGAGTTTATAATACCATAAACAAATCCATTGTAAGGTGAGAAATCTTTTTGAAAAATGAAAAATTAACCCCCTCCCCAATTTTTCAGTTTTGTTAAGTCCTAGTTCCCTGTGCAGGAGGCCCTTCACATTCTCAGATTCATGATTCACAGTTTCAAATATTCAACCTTCTCTCTGCCAACCCACATTCTCTCCACAGGCGCTGACTTTTCATTTTTACTGAGACCCATTTGCAAAGATGGCTGTGCTGGAGTGTTGGGGAAAAGAGGAATTGAAATACTGATTTCTATTTATCTCGGCATCTGGCAAATGAAGTAAAGAGAATTGAAGGTCAGAAAAGGGAAAGAGAGTGGAGTAGGTAAGAAACCTAAGAAGGCTACCCTTCTCAGAAATACCCCCAAAAATATTCTACTATTTGGTTTTGTCTAAAAATGCAGCAACCCCTAGGAGAGATTCATTCACTCCCTAGTGTGAATTATTTTTATTGGATGTTGATCAATACCTAGCTAAAATGAACATTTTCTTAGAGGAATTTTCAAATTAGGAGAAAGAAAGATGGGAAAATTGGGATTGGAGTACCGGCCTGGGTAGTCAATAGAAAAGCATTTATTAAGCTCCTACTATGTGACAGGCTTTATACTCAGTGCTAGAGATTAAAAAAAAACAGTCTGCTCTCAAGGAGTTCACAATCTAACTCACAACATGCAAACAATTATATATATATGTATATACATGTATATACAAGATACATATACATACACACACACATATGTATAACACAACATACATATAGGATAAACTGAAGGGAAACTCAGAGGGAAGGCACTAGCATTAAGGAGTAGGGTAAGGGACTCTAAAAGACCAAAGGCCCTGGAAGTATACCTGGAAAAAAAACTAGGAAGCAAGGAAAGGCAAGTGAAATGGGGACAAAAACAGATTTTGTGAATTTTTGCCAAAAGTCCTACTCATATGTCACTGAAATTCACTGCCAGGGGTTGCCATACCCAAGTTAAGATAGAAGAACTAGTTGAGAAGATTCTCCCTGATTTATCTCAGTAGAGGCAGGGAGGTACCAGGATTAACTTGGAAGAGGAACAGTCCTAGCAATTATTTGTCCGAATTGACCAATTCCTTTTACTTTGTTAGAGATAGCCTGTCTACTTCCTGTTCCCACTTGGCATTCTACTTTTCTTTCAGCACTATTAAAGAGAACTGAGAACTCAGCAATGGTGTAATGAGTCCTTAATACAGAGTTTAGGTTTGCCATTGGCATCAGATAAATATTACTTGTACCCTCTTCCATCTTTATTTCCTGTTACTCAAGAATAGGATGCTTACTTGCTTTTCAAATCAGTTCTAAATTCCTCAACCCTGTGTAAACTGTTCTGACTTCACACATCCAATTTTATTGCCAACCAACTTCCCTGAACGTTATGTTGTCTTATATTGCTCTTAAGTTGATTTGTCATTCATTTATTCATTCAACAAACATTTGTTAAGTACCTGTTTTATGTACTACAATTCTCTAAACCTGTAATTGAAGAGAAAGTGCCAATCTACTTTGGTAGAGCTCCCCATGAGGATGAAGTCTCCACATGCCCTTTGCCTTCATGGAATTTACAATATAATAAGGGGATTAAAATATATATATATATGGATAATTATACAAATTCGGTATAAACCCAAGAATAAAACAAAGCACTTCCTGTGAGTTAGAAAATAAAAATAAAAAAAGGAGAGATGATTTCCAGCTGGTCAGATCAGAGGTTCATTAACCTTTAAACTGGACCTCACAGTGTGGATAGAAGGTATGTACACAGGCCGAAGTATGAGGAAAGTCAGTATTCTAGGTATCATAAGCTAAACATAGGCATGCTTCCTTTTCTCATTGTATATAGAATAATGGAATTAAGTCAGGAAGGCCCAGGTTGGAATCACAGCTCAGACACCTACTAGTTATTTAACTTCAAACAATTCACCCTCCGTTTCTTCATCTGTAAAATAAAGATAAAAATAGCACCTTATTCACTGGGTTGTTTTGTGACCAAATGAGATCGTAAAAGGCATTTTATAAAGCTTTAAGCACTATAAAAATGTCCGATATTACTGTGATCTTCCTTCACCCTTGTTACCACTTATATTTCTACCCATCCCTAAAATTCAGATGCTGTCAGTTCCTTCATGAAGGCTTTTCTGACTGTCTTAATAGATTTTCCTCCTCAGATCTTATATAACATTTGATACTTTTGTTATACACTTAGCATATGTTATTATATTGTTTCATTATCTGTGCATGTGTCTTACTTTCTATCCACCTGGACAGCATCCAACCAGTAAACTCTAAGCTTTAAGAAGGCAGAAAACACATTTATCTAAATTTTCTTTTCTGTCAGCCCTACCACTTGGGTTCTATACATTGTAAGCTTAAGTAATTGTATAGCAAGTGTAAGTAAGTATATAGTAAGTGTCTGAGTGATTTTGAGTATGAATTTTAATTTTAATTTCCTCCCTACCAAAAATAATAAACTATTAAAGGATAACAAACATATCTTATGCTTCTTTTATATCTACAATAGCATTTAACACAGTGGTAGGCATAAATATGGGAAGCTGGGTGGCATAATGGATAGAGCTCTGGGTCTAGCGTCATAAGGACTTCAGTTCAAACCCAGCCTCACACTTCCTCGCAGTGTGAAATTTAAACCTGTTTACCCTAACTTTTTCATCTGCAAAATGAGCTGGAGAAGGAAATGACAAACCACTCCAGTATCTTTGCCAAGAAAACCCAAATGGAATCACAGAGTCAGATACTACTGATGGACTAAACAACAACAAGGCATAAATATTGTGGAGTAATTAGATATTGCTGATCAGCTGATTACTTTCAAGCAAAAATCATGAATTTATTCAAATCTTACCTGAGATACTAACCTCTGTTTGCATAAAATAATATTTATGTGTCAATTGATAAACCTTAAAGTGCTCCATAAATGTGATCTATTGTTATAATCACTATCAGTACTTGCTTTGGTATTTTGAAAGGTCTAGGATTTCCCAAGTGTGGGCAAGGATCTGAACTCAGGTCTCCCTGACTCCAGGCCCAGTGCTCTAGCCATAGAGCCACTTCACAATATTCTGGCTTTATTGCATTTTTAAAGCATTTGTTCCTTGCTGTTTGTGGAAGACTCACTTTGT
Source organism: Potorous gilbertii (assembly GCA_028658325.1). Taxonomy (NCBI): domain Eukaryota; kingdom Metazoa; phylum Chordata; class Mammalia; order Diprotodontia; family Potoroidae; genus Potorous; species Potorous gilbertii. Next base: position 451,324,657 of record CM053770.1, read on the forward strand.
GAACTATATTCAGAATTTTGCAGAGTGACCTTGCCAACTTTTACCCATTTAGTCTAGAAGGCTCACTCCTTCATGACCCCTTGAATTCTTCTCTCCTGCAGCTGCTGGGCTGTATGTCAAGAGCAATGAAGCTCTGAACGTTGTTGCCAACATTATCCATGCCAACTGGGAGAGGAGGCTAGGATAAATATCAGCTTTATAAGTTGCTATTCTTTAAGATTATTGTAAATGCTATTCTAAAAAAAACCCCAGAGAGAATCAACTCAACGAACTTTGGTTCTTTTAGAATATTTAGTGTGAAAACATAGCATTTGTCATTATTTGTTGTTTCTCATCCTCGTTAATGAAGTGACCTCCTTTCCATATCGCACATCTCCCCATGAAATTTATTCCCTCAAGTCTTGCACGCATGTCATAGTTGGTAGCATGTCATAGCTTGCTTATGCCCACCATGTAGCTTTAGGGTATTTGCAATTTCAATCCTTCTGAAATTATTTCACTCCATCATTTGAAGACAAATAGAATGATAGTTTTATTAGATTTGAGTTAAAGGATCTTAGAGATCATTAAGTCCATTAACTTCTCTTTGTTTTATAGATGTTTTATGGTTCTCTTTGATTATAGGTTCCCTTTTTTCTATAGATGAGGCCAGGTAGATTAAGTGACTAATTACACAGGTCTTAACTGTTAGAGTCAGGATTTGAACCTAGGCTCTCTGGCACCAAACATAGTGGTCTTTTCCATAGTACCATAGTAGATTAAAAAGATAAGCTTTTGTACCAGTAAGTAATTGGAGGGGTGTGGGGAAAGTTAAATATAATCCAGGATGATGTCTTGTTGCCTGATTCTAGGCCTGGATCCTCTGTAATACCTAAGATTCGTAATTGGATGGATTAGTTGATTGGCTATTCATCCAGCTGCATATTAGTACAGGCAATATGCATTGTTCATTTACTTCTTTAACTCTAAGGTAGTTAGTCTCTGGTATTGACTGTGGATTTCACTGAAAAGGCTTTATTTCTGGAGCTCAATGTGAGATAGAGGGAATCATACAGGAAAATTCAGAGAACATCACTAATTCAAAAAATTGTAGGTAGAATGGACTAAGAGTCACACCATTTTAAGACAGCTACTAACCTTACTATATCATCATGTTCTAGCTTATTCATTCTGGGCACATGACCTAAGTCATAATAACAATGATAGTTAGCAGGTGTCAGGCATTGCACTAAAGGCTTTAAACATCATCTGATCCTCATAACAACCCTAAAAGGTAGGTTATCCCCCTTTTACAGATGAGGAGAATGAGACAAACAGAGGTTAAGTGAACATAGAACTAGTAAGTGACAGAGGATTGATTCAAGCTCAGATCTCCCCAACTCTAGGCCCATTTCTCTATCCACTGCACCACCTAACTACACCTGAGTGGTCCCTGAGCGCCTCACTGAATAGGCATTACATCACTTTAAGTGAGTACTTGAAAAAGTCTTACCCTAAAAGGCCAAGGTCTCCCATTGCATCCAGAGCTGTCTCCAGTCTTCCTGATGAATATCTGCTCACTGAATCCAGGTGGCTCAGGAAGAGAAAGTGAGGCTGGTGACCTTGCACAGCCCTCCCTCACTCAAAACAAAGTCAAGTGCAAGTCATGTCATCATTTTTCTGATGTCATTGCCCTCTTTGAAAATGAAGGATGAACAAAACCTGTGAGTAGACTGAGATGCCTGAATGAGGACTCAGCTAGTTGGGTAACTCAGCTCATCCTCTCTCTCAACCTTTCTCTTCCCTGTCTTCTCTCCAAAAGAAGATAAATTTTGATGGTCAGAAGATACCCAGTTAACTTTGGATTTACTGATCTTTCTTTCTTGCTTTCTTTCTTTCTTTCTTTCTTTCTTTCTTTCTTTCTTTCCTAAAACCTTAGACCCAGTGCACTCTGAAGCCCATACATTGAACAACGAGTCCCTCCCCAAGTTCCTTTCAATGGCTCTTTTTGGACCCTAATGACTTAGAGAAAGTCAATAGTAATTGTTTCTGTTTTAATCAACAACCATGAGGCTCCTACCTCTCCCAGCTTCATTTATTTTTTTTTCTTTTCTATTTAAAGGGGTCATCACCTTACCACTTTTTAAAGAAGTCTATTCACTGAAAGGGCATTACCTCACTTTAAATGAGTACCTGAGAAGGCCTTAGCCTAAAAGGGCAAGGTCTTCCATTACATCCTGGGCCATATCCAGTCATCCTGATGACTATCTGGTCACTGGATCCAGATGGCTCAGGAGGAGAAAGTGAGGCTGGTGACTTTGCACAGCTTTCCTTCACTCAAAACAAAGTCAACTCATGTCATTATTTCTCTGATGTCATGATCCTCTTCAAAAATGAAGGATGAGCACAATAATACCAAACCTAGAACATTATACCCCACTATCTTCTGTTTTCCTTCTGCCTTACAATCTATGAACACTAAGAAAATTGGATCTGTCTGATGTCTTGTGGGCTAAAGAGTCAATGGCATCAACTCTATTGACCTTCACTTCTTCTCTTTGATGGTATATGTTTTGTGAAACAACTTTTATATCCTCATTGCAAATAAAACAATATATAAGCTGCTAGGAGTGGGAATACTTGAGGCTAGGATTGCCCATGTTAAAATAGCCAAGGGCAGAAACTACTGATGTCAAAACACAAGGAATCCTAAGCTATTACCTGTTACTGACAGTGGAGAAAGGAAATTATTCTGACCATCTAAGTACATAGTACCTGAGTAATTTAGACAGGGCTCATATTTGTGGTAAATCACATAATTCCATATTGCCAAAGGCTATAAAAATGGAGGCATTAGTAACTAAAATGTGTATCTAACATTGCCCTCCTTAGGAAAAAAAGTGAGAAAAAGGGAAGATTTCATATGAGTGGTAAGATTGGAGGCCAAAGCAAATAAGGTTTTTTTTACAACGATGCCATATATTAAAAAAAAAAAATTCGTGAACTTTCTGCTGTAGATCAACACTTGTTCTTTTTCTATGCCAAAAAAGTGAAGGTATATACATACATACATGTATATATATATATATATATATATATATACATATATATATATATATATATATATATGTATATATGATTATTCTGTCTCTAATTTAAAGTTTCATTGGGATACCTTCCCATAGTCACATCCAAGACTGTAATCCTTCTACTGCTCACCACCAAACCTTACATAAATCAGGGATTATGTTTGGGGTGCCAACAAGAAGATGTTGACTTCAGTTTTAAAAGAATTATCTAATATTTTTTCAAAAATCTTCTGTCACTTGTCATCAGACTTTACAAGAGCCTTGGAATGTTATGAATGCAATTAAAATTTAATAAAGCGATAAGACACTAAGTACCCTTTGTCATGGCTATTTCTGTTATGTTCCAAAAAGTCAAGATGCTTAATTTAATTTATACTCTCCAGAAATCATATTTGATTCCTTACTTAATTCCAGCCTCTTGACACCAGATAATGTCGTAAGTTGATAAAAATGAGCCAAAGAACAGAACAATCCTTAGCAAAACAGCAGGAAAAGGATGCTAGGATAAGAACATGTGCAAAAGAAGCTAGAAGGAAACACCCAAATCCATACACACTAAGAGAAAGTTGATATAGAAAGGAGTCTAACAGTTGTCACAAAACAGACATTGCTTCCTACTTCATCTTTCAATGCAGCAATCTCATGAAAAAAATCTCAGAAAAAAAATCATGAAGCTAAACCTAAGTATGTTGAATTTTCATTTGAATAAATTAGAATTTGTGATAATTTGGCTGGATTAAACTCTGTGAATAAAAGAATTTTCTTAAAAAAATGACTTTAAGTTAAATTGCAGAAATATTGAACCCATACTACAAATACTACTTTCCATTTTAATGGCATTTTAATGTTTATTTGAATTGACATTGGAATATAAATAATTATTACATAAATATTTGTTAAAGAATATTCATTATTGGAAAATATTTTGTAGCAAAGTTGGGATGAGAACCCACATCCCAATCTAGTATTCTTTCCACAGCTTGAGCTGCCCTACAGACTTCAATGTCATAGGATCAAGAGTTGGAAGGGAAGATAGAGATCCTCTATTTCAACTCTATCATGTAGATAATAAAAGAAGCTAAGGGAGGTTAAGTTACTTGCCAGGGTCACAAGGTGAGCTAACCCAGACCTTCAAGTAGAAGCAAGTCACCTATCTCCCAATACAATGCTCTTTCTACAACACTGTCTCCAAATGATCATATATAATACAACTCATTGGATTGTTAGTCAATAAATTTTTATCAAGGGTCTACCTACTATGTGTCAAGTACTATGCTAAATGCTGAGGAGGCAAAGAGGTAAAAAGGCAGTTCCTGCTATCAAGGAGCTCACTATCTAATGAGGAAGATAACTTGAAAACAATGGATAACCAAGTTATGTATAGAATAAACTGGAAATAAATCAATAGAAGTAAAGTACTAGAACAATAGATGACCTGGAAAAGTTTCTTGAAGAAAGTGGAATTTTAGCTGAGATTTAAAGGAAGCCAAAAAAAGTCAGGAGTTAGAGGTGAGGAAGGAAAGCATTCCAGACATTCGGGAAGCCAGTGAAAATGTGCAGATTCTGGAGATGCAGTATCTTCATCAAGGAATGTCAAGTAAGTCTGTTACTAGAGTGAAGAGTATGGGGATGTGAGGGGTCTAAGATGAAAGAAAACTGGAAAGGTGGTGAGGGGGAATGTTAAGAAGAGCTGGCTTTGAATGCCAGACAGAGGATTTTTTAAAAATTTGATTCTGGAAGTCATAGGGAACCACTAGAGTTTATTAAGTAGAGTGAAAGGGAGCAGGATGACATGAGATAACCTGAGCTTTAAGATCACTTTTGACAGCTGAGAGAAGGATGGACTGAGTGGAGGAGTGGGCAGAGACTTGAGCTAGACCAACTATCAGCCTATACTAACAATCTAATTATGAGGTAGTAAGGGCCTGTATCAGGGCAGTGTCAGCATTAGAGGATGTAAGGAAGCATATGCAAGATGTTTTAAAAAGATAAAAAATGAATTAGCAGTAAAATGAATATGTTGGTGAGGGTGTGAAAAAGGAGTTAAAGACAGGTTGAGAAGCTGGGTGACTGGAAGGATGATAGTGCCTTGAACAGTAAGTACTAGGAAAGTTAGGAAGAAGAGAATTATGAAGTGAGGGAAAATAATGACTTCAGTTTAGGAAATGTTGCAATTAAGATGGCTCTGGGACATCCTTTTTTTTAAATTTTAGACTTAAATACTGAAACTTAAATACACAGTAAAGAAAAGAAAAAGGAACATTTTATAAACTTGAATATTGAAACAAATACAAAACAAGAGAAGAAAAAAGCATGTCATGGGCACAGCAGAACATGAGAAGATTCAAAATACAAAGCAAAAACTTTTCATTTCAAGAAAACCTATACAACAAATACTACATGTTGTATTGAGAACTGTCCATCTTTTCTTTGCTTCCTTATAAGTTTTCTTTTCTGTTGTGCATTTTTTATGTTATTTTTTTCTATCTTACTCCCCCTACCCCTAGAAGGCTACAATTAAGCATAGAAATATTTATATATAGATATATACACAAACATATACATATATTCATTCATATAAGGACATATTTTCCCTAACAAGTACTACTTCTGATCTTTGTTTTTATGTTTGTGCACATCTCTTATTTACTATATCTCGATCCCCGGGGGCGGAGCCAAGATGGCGGAGTAGAAAGACTCACCTATGCTAGGTCCGAACCCACAGCCCATAGATTTCCTGTAAAAAGAACTCCTGACAAATTCTGGAACAGTGGAAGCCACGCAGCAACACAGTGAAGGAGATTTCCGTTGCAGAGAGCCCTGAAAAACCAACCGCAAAGGTACCCCAGATGGGAGCGAAGTCCTGTCCTGCCGAGCGCTCCCCTCCCCCGCCCCAGCCACACGGCACTGAGAGGAGCCGGCAGAGCCCAGCAGGCGTCAGGGACCTGAATCTCCGGTGGCCGTGAAGGTCCCTCCACCCACAGACGCACAGGTCAGTGAGAGAGACGGGCTGAGAGGGGAGCGAGGGATCTCCGGGACTCAGACCCCCTGGGAAGCGGCTGCTGTGGCAGAGGCTGAGGCAGCTCGGCCAGAGGCAGAGGCAGCTCAGCCAGAGATTCCCAGAGCGGGCTGG
>CM053770.1:451331357-451401206 GCA_028658325.1 Potorous gilbertii
GGATAGGATGGAGGGAAATATAGTTAGTCTTACACAACATGACTATTATGGAAGTCATTTGCAAAACTACACAGATATGGCCTATATTGAATTGCTTGCCTTCCTAAAGGGAATGGGTGGGGAGGGAGGGATGAAGAGAAGTTGAAACTCAAAATTTTAGGAACAAATGTTAAGTATTGTTCTTGCAACTAGGAAATAAGAAATACAGGTAATGGGGTATAGAAAGTTATCTTGCCCTACAGGACAAAAGAGAAGATGAGGATAAGAGAAGGGAGGGATGTTAGAAGAGAGGGCAGATGAGGGATAGGGGTAATTAGAATGCTTGGCATTTTAGGGTGGGGGAGGGGAGAACTGGGGAGAAAATTTGGAACCCCAAATTTTGTGGAAATGAATGTTGAAAACTTAAATAAATAAATTTAATTTTAAAGAGTTTCTGGATCTTATTTTCTAATAAATTGACTTTCTTTTCATAATCTTATTTTTCTTAGATTTTTTTCCTCAATCTCTCTCATTTGATTCCTAAAGTTTTTTAAAAGTTCTTCTATGAATTCTTTTTTGAGCAGGTGACCATTTCACATTACTCTTTGGGATAGAAGAAAGTTTCTTTGCTTCCTCTTTTGAAAATGAATCTCAGTCTTCTCTGTTCCCCATAGTAACTTTCTATGGTTGGATTCTTTTTTTCCTTTGCCTATACCTTTTTTGTTGTGTTAGCTACAAAATTAGCTAACTTTTTAATCGCCTCCAGCCCTGGTGTATTGGGAATGGTGCCTCTGGCCTTGGATTTTTAGTTCTCCTCTCTGGCATGGAACTGGAGCCAAGAGCTCCAGTCTCCTATAAATGCCACAGCCAACAGTGTACCACCCCACTGCTTCTGCGCTTACTGGGCCTGTGCTAGTTCCTTCTCACCTCCACCATGTCTCTGCAGTACATCTGGATCTGGCATTCTTTGTCAACAGAGGTTCTCTTGATCTTCCCAGGCTCAGACACCCAATGCTTCTCACAATCCTGGCAGTAAAAGTTCCTGTGACTGGGGCCAAGACAACCCCCATGCAAGCTAGCCCCAGGGTTTGCCACTTGTTGTTTAAGCTGACCTAGAACCTATCCTGCAGGTGTTTACACTCCACGCTCCACACAGACCAAATTACAGCCTAGAATTTTTCTTCAGATCTTCTAAGACTGTCCCAGAAGACCCATTTTGTGTCCTTACTCTAATTTATTTTTAATATATTCAGCCTGGGACACTATTTATCTCTTTCAAGGGGGAAAATCTTGAGAGCTTGGAATTTTATGACCTACTCCCCAGTCTTCCCAGCAAGACATCCATTTCAATATGTCTAATATGCAATTGAATATGAGACTAGAGGTTAGCATGGAGGTGAGGGCTAAATATGCAGATCTGAGAATCATCAGCATAGAAATAATCATTAAATTCATGATAATTAATGAAAATACCAAATAGAGGGAGAAGAATAAAAGGCCTAGAGCCAATAGGACAACCATGGTAGCCAGCATGACCCTGATGAAGACCTACTAACGGACACAGGAGCAATCAGGTAAGTCGTTGGAGAACTAAAAGAGAATAGTGTCACAAAAACGTATCAAGAAGCAGGTTACTGACCATGCTGAAGAACGCAGTTAAGTGCAGAAACATGCAGATTGAGAAAAGGTCTTTAGATTTGGTGATTATCGTTCTTAGCACCACCACCAACAACATAGTCCACATTTATTCTGAGTCAGGGTTGTATAATGTGGAGGAAGCTATGCCTAAAGGTGAAGGCAAAAACAATCCCTGCCCTCAAGTAGATTGTATAGCTAGAAGATGATTAAAATTAGTGAAAAGGAATTCAATAATCCATAAACAATGCATTTATACCAGTGTTGCAAATGGTTGTTTGGGGCATTGTTTCAGAAAGACTATCAAATTAGTATATGGTCCATGAACTTTATTTGCCTTGTCCACTTAAATTTGGATATACACATGGCCTTTACAAACAGAGGTTCATCTTCATACATACACTGTCCTTATACACATTTTAGTCTGGTTGTACCCAGCACAGCCTCTCTAGACTGCACTCCTGACTCCACTCTAGACTCTCTACTATGACATAGAAACCTCTCTCTAGTTGCTCAACTCCTTTGAAAGTACCCACCACTTTCTGCCCCTCCCTCTGATGGATTGGTTCCTCCACAAACCTTCATTTTAAGAAAGACACTTAGTCCAACCATGAATTCATTCTTCTTCAGGCTGCACTTCGGATTCTATGGATGGACATTCTCTAACTTCTGTTTCCTCCATGGGAACCTTGGTCTCTTCTCATTTTTTAGCTTCTTTTTATGTATGCTCTTGCCTCCTCAAAATGTAGTTTTCTTGAGGATCAGAATTGTCTTTCTTTATGCTTTTATGTGTAACCCCATCCCTTACCCCAGCACATAGTAAGCCAATGCCTACTGCCTAGCACATAGTAAGCACTTGATAAATTCATTTTACTTTGGCTTGACCTCACAGACATAATAACTGCATCAAACCCTAAAACACTAAAGAACTTTTTTGGTAAAATCACATACTTAATGCAATCAGTTCTTTTCTGGTATGTTTTTGTGGGGATTTCTTTGCAGGAATTCATTCAACTGATGTTCCTTGCACCTCTAAAAGTTCTTTGATTCATTAAAACCCACAGAAACATGAGATTTGTTTAATAATCCACATTAGCAAACAAAATGAATGAAAAATTATGTTGTCCAAACTGTGAGATGCAACCTAAAGGAAATACAGTCAAAATAATCTATTAATATGAATATCTTGGACAGACATTGCAAATGGAAAATGAACTGAAGTAAGAACTGAATAGTGAACTGGCTAATATTTGTGAAATTACATAATGTTTTCAATGATCATGAACAGTTTGTTACTGTACAACTGCCATTTTAATAACAATATTTTCCTAGTGATAATATATGAGTACATAATATGGAACACCACAATCACAAAAAATAAACTAAAGTGTTCAAAAGGCAATGAAAAATATAGGTAGGCTTTATCAAGAATGGGTGAAAATGACTTTGAAAACATGAAAACAGAGAAGATGAGAATTTCATGCATTAAGAATAAAAGACAAGAGAAACATAGTCCGAGTGCTATACTGGTATCCCTCAGATATTAAAAGAACTTCAATAAAGCCTCTAGAACTTCAATTATAAATTCATTAGAAGGTGTTGCAATTTTTCAGTCTTCATTGGTTGAGAGACTCCCCACAAAAAAGAAAAATAACATTGACTTCCTGGTTTGTAGAAACTAGAATGAGACTTTGAAGGACATTAAATCTTACAAGTGATAGTTCATTTCAGAAAAAAAAAGACGGAAAATTTGTGCAGTATAAGTGGGCTGGTCCTGCAATTAATTCCTCAAGTGACTCAAGTGCAGAGAGATGTAGAATCTATGACCTTTGAACTGTTTTGAGTGATTGCTGAGTTCCTTGAAGAATTATGAAAGCACTGTAATATGACTTAATGATAAGTGGTTCCAATCCCTGTCCAATGATCTGGGTTTAAGTCCTAACTCTTGACAATTTGTAGTTATGGAAACTTGAGCAAGTTCTTTAATATGTCTACATTTCTCTGTTTCCCTGTAAAATATTGCTAATTATGACTATGTTTTCTGTTGTACAAGGTTTTTATGAGGAACAAAGGAGGCAAATGGACTGTACACATGTAAACTATTAGCAGCTAAAGAATGTTGTTATTCTTGAATGCCTAACCATGCAATTATTCAGTCAAGGCATTGTTTAGAAATTGTTGTCATCAATGTTTTTAACTTATGTAATTATCAAACACACAATAGAAATCACCCAGAGGGATCAATTTTTTCAAGCTATTTTTAAAAGGCAAAAATTCAAAAAGGATGAAGAATGGCAACAGAAAATACTACCACTAAAAACAATGACTAAATAATGACGAAGTATACGTCTCCTTTCCCATCTCTTTGGAATATATATGAGAATGTTCTGTACATGCATTGAGTGATGACTCCATTAAAGAAAATATGAGAAAGCAATAAGCAGATTTTCATAAATGGTCATCAATAGTAAACTACATCTTTACAATAACAAATGATTTAGAAGTGTAGAAAATATTTGGCTTAGTACAGCAAAATTTAAATGTTACAAATCTCTTCTAAAAATCCCTTCTAAAAAGGAATCTTCCATGTATACACATGATTCTATGATGAATACCAAGACAGAGATAACTTGGTTCAATGACAAAAAGAATTGTTTTAAAGAAATTTACCAAATTTGTTTATATGTGCTATGGAAGCTGTCTTATACATGTCCAAACAGAAAGATTCTACAGATATAGGAGAATTTCCTAAATGTTCCTATTTGTAGATGACATTATACTGATTACAACTACTCATGGAAACTATAGTTTCCTCAATGAGAATTGTGACCAGTCAACAGAGATTAACCCAGCTCTCTAAGCAGGAAAAAAAATAGATGAAACATGTATATTATGTTCAGATTTTTACCCTCCAGTTGTACAAGAAGTTGTAAAAGAAGCCCGTAAAGATCTAGTCAATCAAGGACCCATGTCATGACCAGGTACCACAGATGGACCATTTTCCAGCTGAACTCAAATTTGGACTTTTACATAACACATGCAATGAACCTAGCCTGCTCTCTATTACCAAAGAATATCTAATTGGCATCATTTTTCTTGAACAGATACCACATGGCTATGAATCATGACAAACCACAATCTCTAACAACTAAAATTGCAGCTGGCCCAAAAGACAATGGAATGACATATGGTGGCTGTAATGAGGTTGTAGCATAAATCAAGGATGATTTATATACCAAGAGTCGTGAATAAAGACATATAAGTGATACATATTACTAAAAACAGGAGGTGGGCCAGTCATATAGTAAAGTAAGAAATAACTAGTAGTCAATTGCTATGTCATTTCCATGAAATATTGATACACTATAAGGAAAGCTTCCACCATTTTGGAAAATTCCTCTATAGATTCATAGAAAGAGATGAATATTGACACAAAAAAAGAAAGTTCAAATGGCTTATAATCTATGCCTATTCTATTCTGATTTCCAGTGGGGGAGTAACCACATGAATGAGATCACAGTTCACTGAAGTATCAAAGATTTATTTTAAAAAATATATCTCACTGTCCTCTCAATTCTCCTAGCATTTTGTACTTCTCTTGCATTTTATTATATCCCTCCTTACTTTGTATTTATATACTTGTCATTCTACTAGACCATAATCTCCTTGGAAGCAAGGACTGTGCCTTATTCTTTTTTTTAAACGTTGCATGCTATTCCTTGCACATAAATATTGGTTGAATAATTATCAATATTAATTTAATTTATCAATAATCATCAATGAAGAGGTAGCTAGATGCCACAATGAATAGAGTGCCAGGTCTGGCTTCAGAAAGACTCATCTTTGTGAGTTCAAATCTGGCCTCAGATATTTACTACCCAAGTGACCCTGCGCAAGTCACTTAACCCTGTCTGCCTCAATTTCTCATCTGTAAAATGATCTGGAAAAGGAAATGGCAAATGATTGCAGTATCTTTGCCAGAAAAAAAAGCTGAATGGGGTCACAAAGAATTGGATGTAACTGAAAAATGACTAAACAACAACTACAAAAGATAAATTAATTTACCTCTTGAATATGTTTTACATACACATACTTTAATCCTCTTTAATACTCTAAAAAAGGAAGTGTTACAGGTAACAAAAATATTGTTACTGATTTTTCCAGGATGCAATTAAAAAATTCAATACTTAGCATAAAGCCTAGCACATAACTAGCACTTAATAAATGTTTGTCAATTGATAAATTGACTAACTAGTGAAATTCTCCTTTCCACAGGGTGTTTTTTTACTCTTTTTTTCGATAGTCAGGAGAACTGGAATAGGAAAGTTCTCTTCTATGACAAAAGCTGATCTAAATAACTGGTTATAAAGAGAAATATGCCTAGCCCTTCATTCCAAAAGCCGTAAATAAAATAAAAATTTGTGTGAATGGTTTGATGCATCCACTGGATAGGAATAAGAGGAAAGAATAAAGACCCCAAAACTGAAGAAATTTTACCAAGAATTGACTAATTGTATCCGAGGTTGATGATGGGTGATGGAAGCAATACAATGTTTCACAATAATAAACAAAATAAACCAATTCAGGGATATATAACTTTGGCAAATTACAAATACTGGATTGCACAAGGAGTGGAATGAATTAGAAATACTAGAGTAACACTTTTAAGTATCAAATATAATCCACCCAAATATTTTTGTTCATGAGATTCCAATTCCTTGAGATCCATTTCTTTCCGTTCAAGCTGCTTTAAGAAACATCAAGGTGGCCAAAGATATTGGAGATCCCATGAATTGTGTAGAGCAGGGATTAAAATACCAGTAAATGCAAGCTACACGTAAATGGATCTCTCTTTAATAAAATCCAGTCGCTGAAGGAAAATTGTCTTTGTTGCTGTCCAAAGCATTTTACTGCATATTGTACTTTCCATGATACTTGGACTAAATTTTAAACTGTAAGGCCAAACCAACTGGGAAATAAGAAAATCCAATCTGTATCTTGTGGCATCTTGGATTCTCATCCCTGGATTGATTTCTTTATGGTTGAAAAAAATATTTCAAAAAAACTATGCTTGGTGTATTGCTTTGTTTTTGTTTTGCTTTGTTTTGTTTTCTATTTCTGTTACATGGAAGGAAACCTGAAGTACAAGAAGCATGAATCAAGAAAGGAAAATGGAGAGAGAAAATTTGGAGGGAGAATGCCACAGAAGAATCACAGTGGATTTTCCATGTTGTGGATTACTTCTTAATGCATACACAATACAGTCTTTCCCTAATATACAGTCACTAAAATTACCATATTTAATTCCAAAAAAGTTTCTGGAAACAAACTCTACTAGAATGCATGCTTAGCCCAGTTATTTCAAATATTGAATACATAAAGATTTCTCCTACACTATGTGATTTAATAATACAACAAATATTTTCTTCTGGATCACATATTTATATTTTAAACAGGTTTGATTCGTAAGTTAACATTAAGAGGGTGTTTTTATCCCTAAAGTAATTGGCTGTGTTTTCCATTTTGAGAAACGTAGCTATATCCTGAGCCAGGAGTGTGCTGGAGCCAGTTTATGCAGACTCTTGAGAACTAATTATTAAACTTTGAATACTTGCATTTACTCCTCAAAATTCATCAAATTCTTGATTTATTATTTTGTTGATTTCTAGACTTGTAAAAATGAAGGATAAAATGTTAATAATGCAGATTAAACTTAAAAATGTGTCATGCATGAATTTTTTTCAGATAACTGGTTTTTAGACATTTGCTATTATTAGCCCTACCTACAGCCCAAAGACTCTGGACTCACATGGACCTGAGTACAAACCTAGAGAACCCGATCACTGAGGGTTCAAGCGCTTTCTCTACTCCTGACCCAGGGGAATACTGTAAAAACAAAACTCCATGGAAATCTCTAAAACGTTCAAAAATTCTGAACTCTCCTTATCTGACCATAATGTATTGGCCTTTCACCTCTCCTTCTACCTTCCCTTACATAACCCTCTTCTTCATCCACACCATGACTTACAATCACATTCCCAATTCTCTCCCAAGTCATTTTCCCTACCCTAGCCACTCTCCCCATCTTGAGCCCTTGATGAACTTCAATTCTACATTGTCCTCTTTCCTTGAATCTCTAGTCCCCTCATCATATCACCAATTACACCAAGGCTCAGCCTTGGATCATTCCCACCACTTGTTGCCTTCACTCTTATACATGTACCACTCAACGAAGGTAGAGAAAAGGATGCAGTTGTTCTGAGTTCACTATACATTTATGTTGCACAGTCTCAACTGGGCCCTCACAGCTCATAGGCAATCCTACATTTTCCTTCCACTAATTATCCCACTCTCTACAATGACACTTCCAAGCTTTCTCATTTCTCCTCAAACTTCCCATGGCTCCCCCATACCCCACCAACTTACTTGAGAATCTTGCTTCATATTTTACAAGGAAAATGAGGCCATTTACCATGAACTCCTTTTTCTCTTCTCTTTCTCATGTTGATGCCTTCACTACTTTCTCCTCCTCCATCCTCATCTAGTTGTTAAAGTGACCACATTTCCTCCTATCTCCTCCAACGTATTGCCCCCTTGGTAATACCTGCTATTTTATTTATTTTCAATCTCTCACTGGCTACTGGATCATTTTCTACTGCCTACAAGCATTCCTATCTCCTTAATCTTGAAAAATCCCTCACTTGATCTTTCCATCTCCAACTTACTATTGTTCTAATGTCTTCTGTTTTTTTAGTTGAGCTCCTTGAAAAGATAATTTTATAATAGATGCCTCTGCTTTCTACCCTTTCACTCCTATTTCAACCTCTTATTATCTAACTGCCAACCTTATTATTCCACGAAAACTACTCTCTCTAAAGTTATTAATTTTTAGTTACCAAAGCAATGGCTTTTTCTCAGTCCTCACTCTCCTTGATCTTTCAACAGACTTTAACACTATTGATCACCCTCTCTTCCTTGATATTGTCTTCTCTAGATTTTCAGCATAGCACACTCTCTCCTGGTTCTCCTACCTACCTGACAGCTCTATTTTCTTTGCTGGATTCTCTTCTAGATTATGCTCTCTAAAAATATGTTTCCCTCACGGTTCTGTCCTGAGCCCTCATCTCTTCTCCCTTTATTCTGCTTCATTTGGTGATCTCATTAACTCCCATGAATTTAATTACTATCTCTATGATTCGAAAATCTACCTTTCCTATCCTGAACTCTCTGCTGACCTCCAGTCTTGCATCTCCAACTAACTTTCAGACATCTCAAATTGGATGTCCAACAGACATCTTAAATTCAATATGTCCATAATAAAATTTTTTTCCTTTAAATCCTACTCACCACCACCTTCCCTATTTCCATAGAGGGCAACAGAATCTGGTTGAATTTCCTTGTCACTCATGCTCCTAAACAAGGAGTCATCCTGAAGTCCTAATTATCTCTAATACAACCCCCCCCCCATATCCTTGTGTTCTTGGACCCATTCATTCTTTAGGATTAAATTATTTACTTCTGCATGACCAAATGAATTCTACAAAACATTTAGGGAACCATTAATTCCAATACTGTATAAACTATTTGTTGTGTTTGTCCTTCATTGCCAAAGAAGACCATGCCATCAGAGAAATGACATGATTTGCACTTGACTTTGTTTTGAGTGAGGGAGGGCTGTGCAGGTCACTAACCTCACCTCTCCTCCAGAGCCATCTGAATCCAGGGACCTCATATTCCTCGGGATGACTGGAGATGACCCAGGATGAGGCAATTGAGGTTAAAGTGACTTGCCCAAGGTCACACAGCTAGTGAGTGGCAAGTGTGTGAGGTGGGATTTGAACTCAGTTTCTCCTGACTCCTGCACTAGTGTTCTGATCACTGCACCACATAGCTGCCCCTGTGAAAATGATAGAACCAAGAGGAAAATATAGCTATGATGACCACAGCACAGATGGGTCACTCAGATTAAGTGTAACTGTTCTGAAGAATAAATGATGAAACCAAGTGTCTGTGCTGTTCTCCTTATGTCCTCCAAAGTTGTATCCCAAAAGGAAATTGGGTCAGTTTATTGTGACTTGTTTTTTGTTCCTAGGAACGATTGCTTCTCTAAATCTCTCTTTCTCTCTCTCCCTTCCTCTCTCTGTCTCTGTCTCACTGTCTGCCTGTTTTTTCCTGTGTAATAACTGCTGACATTTTAAACAACATTGACCATTTCCTAATGTGCCAAGAGTAAGGATTATCTGTAATAGAAACAAACCAGAAGCCTCACCAATAAGATTAAGGGTGAAGCAAAGATGTCCATTATTACCACTGTTACTGAATATTGTATTCGAAATGTTAGCTAACATAGTAATAAAAAGGTAAGAAGAAGAAATTGTAGGAATAAAACTATCAATCTTTGCAGAAGATATGATGCTATAGTTAGAGAACCCTGGAGACTTGCTGAAAAAACTAGTTGAAACAAGTAACAACTTTAGCAAAGTCACAAGATATAAAATGAACCCATAAATAATTGTCCACATTTATATATATTTCCAACAAGACCTAGAAAAAAAGAGATAGAAATAATCCATTTGTATTAACTGAAGATAATGTAAAATACTTAACATTCTATTTGTCAAGACAAATCAAGGGACTATATGAACACAATCACAAAACTCTTTTCACAAAAATAAAGATCTAAACAATTGAAGAAACATTAATTGCTCATGGGTAAAGCAAGCCAACATAATGAAAATATATGTAAGTTAATTTACTTATTCAGTATCATGACAATCAAATGCAAAAATACAAGCTTTTGGGAGAATAAACTATTTGACAAAAATTGCGAAGAAAACTGGAAAGTAATTTGGCAAAAACTAGGTATAGAGCAACATCTCACACTTTATCTCAAGATAAAGTCAAAATAAATACATTATTTAGACATAAAAAGTGATAGCATACACAAATTAGAGGAATATGGAATAGTTTACCTATTAAATCTATGGATAAGGGAAGAATTTATGACCAAACAAGAAATTAAAAGCATTACAGGATGTAAAATGGATAACTTTGATTACATTAAATTAAAAAGGTTTTGCTCAAATAAAATCAATGCTTCAAAGATTAGAAGGAAAGCAACAACTGGGAAGAAATTTACAGCAAGTTTCTCTAATAAAGTTCTTTTTTCTCAAATAAAGTTAGAATTCACAAGAATATGAGTCATTCCCCAATTGATAAATGGTCAAAGGATATGAACATGTAGTTTTCAGATGAAGAAATCAAAGCTATCTATAGTCATATAAAAATGCTCTAAATCATTGTTTATTAGAGAAATGTAAATTAAAACAACTCTGAGATATCACTTCACATCTATTGGATTGGCTAATATAAGAACAAGGGAAAATGATAAATGTTGGAGGGAATGTGGAAAAATTCCAATACCAATAGACTGTTAGTATAGTTGTAAACTGATCCAACCATTTTGGAGAGCAATTTGGAACTATGCCCAAAGGGCTGTAAAGCTGTGTATGCTCTTGATCCAGCAATACCTCTATCAGCTTTGTATCCCAAAGAGATCAAAATATAAAAAAGGAAAAGATCTCTTTGTACAAAAAATATTTATAGCGGCTCATTTTGTGTTGACAAAGAACTGGAAATTAAGACGTTGTCTATCAATTGGGGAATGACTGAACAAGTTATATAGTTATAATGGAATCCTATTGTGCTATGAGAAAAGATGAGCAGGATAATTTCAGAAAAACCTGAGAAGACTGATATGAATTGATGCAAAGTGAAGTGAGCAGAACCAGGAGAATACACAACCCAGTAAAACCAGTACTGTATGATAATCAACTGTGAATGATTCAGCTAGTCTCAGCAATACAATAATCCAAGACAATTTTGAAGGATTTATGATGAAAATGCTATCCACTTCTAGAGAAAGAACTAATGGAGTCTGAATGCACATCATGCCACAGCTTGTTTGGGTTTTTTAAAAACTTTTTTTCTTGTATTTAATGTATGTTTTCTTCATAACATGGGTAATATGGAAATGTATTTTGCATGACTGCATATGTAAAATCTACATTAATTACTTGAATTCTCAAGTTGGGGAGAAGTGGGGGAAGGATATAATATGGAACTCATAATTTTAAAAACAGTTAATTGTTTTTACATGTAATTGAAAAAAATAAAAACAAAGGCTGAACCTAAATATTTCCTACTCTATTATTATATATTTCAATTCCTGATGCACAATATTGTAATATTTTATACATCTTCTAAACTAATGCTTCCACAGACCCCAAGGGTCCACAGAACCATTTTCAGGCATTCTATGAAGTCAAAACTATTTTTGTCATAATACAAAACTTTTTGGGATTATTAAAATATCCCTCCTTTTCCAATTACATATCTTTGTGAGACTGGATTTTCTTCACATGCTTCAAACAAAACAATATATCACAGCAGATCGAATTCAGAAGTAGATAGACTTTAGTTGTCTTCTATCAAGCTAGACATTAAAGAAATTTACAAAAATATATAAAACTACACTGGTCTTCTCACTAAATTTTTATAAAATATAATTTTTTCATAAAAGCACATTTTATGAACATGTAGTGGGTTTCTTATTTTAAATAAATTAATATATATTTTTAAAATAAAAAAGAAATAAAAAAA
This sequence comes from Potorous gilbertii, assembly GCA_028658325.1. Classification (NCBI taxonomy): domain Eukaryota; kingdom Metazoa; phylum Chordata; class Mammalia; order Diprotodontia; family Potoroidae; genus Potorous; species Potorous gilbertii. Next base: position 451,343,634 of record CM053770.1, read on the forward strand.
CATATATTTTCCATTGGTCATCTATTTATTGTCCTCATTCCATTTCCATTTTTGAATGCCCTCAGAATGAGTTTTCTTTATTAGTCTTCTGGCCAAGGTTTCTTTAAACTTGATTTTGTTTTAAGAGATAATGCTGTTTATACACTTCTACTATAATTCTCCATAAGATTTTCTGAATAACTTCATATTCTGAAGCAGTAGTGCCCTTGATTACCACAGCTCTCTGACTAATAAAGAGACCAAATGAAAAGTAAAGAGATTTTTAAGTTTTTTAGTCACCTCATTATGGAAATTAATTTACATTTATTTAGCTTTTATAGGAAAAATCAGTGTTATAATTAGTGCTCCTGTCCTTTCCTATATCGATTTCCAATTGCTTGGCCTCAACAGCTTATATCATGTTGGAGTTATTATAAATGAATGTTATATAATTTTTTCGTGTTTATTCATTTTTTTCTAGTTTTCTATTAATTTTCATTTTTGCTCCAACAAGTCAGTGGTTGAACTATAAGAAGAAATGATTCAGAAATGTTTCCCACATCAGTAATACTTGTTTCCTATTTAATAAAATATAATTAATTTATTTTCTATGTTGTTATTTTGTGTTTACCTCATCCTATGTCTCCCAATTCTTTTCTCCAAAAAAGCATTCATTGTGATGAGAGTTTATTGTGCAGCCTCCAATGAGTCAAGAAACATTTATTAAGTTTCAACTATGTGCCAGGCACTATAGAATACAAAAACAAAAATGAAATAGTCCTTGCTGCCAAGGAACTTACGTTCTGTCAGGGAGATAATATATACACATATAATTGTAGACAAAATATAAACAAAACAAACAGAAGGTTTAGGAGGAGGTTTGAGGAGAAGCTGGGGGATAAGAAACAACTTCATATGGAACGTGGCACTTAAGTTGAGTTTTGAATGGAATTATAGATTCTAAGAGGTGGGAATGAGAAGAGAACACATTTCACACCACAAGTACACATAGGGAACAACATATGCAAACCATGAAAATGAGAGAAGTTCTGTTAAATATCCACAAGTTCAGTATGACTGGACCATAAAATGAACAATAAGCTGGGAAAGCCTGGAAAGGTGGATTTTGGCCTTTCTTGTTCCTTCCTCTGAAATCATATTTTCCAATATATTTTCACAATCCTTATCTTCTCACTGACATCACTAAGTATCAATGTATATGTCAGTTTAGTTGGTTTAGTTATTTTAGTCACTGAGTTTTTTAAATTTTAAATTAATTAAATTAAATTAATTTTAAAATTAATCTATGTCCTCATTCACTGCAACAGCAGTTGTGAGATAAGTTGCAATTATTTCCCTGGTGCTCCTTTTTGGAAAAAGCAACAAATACCTTTTTATGGGTGCTACCATACAATATGAACACTCAAATGATATTTTTGATTGACTTTGGAAATATATCACAAGTGACTCCACCAACTCCTTTTAATTGTCTCTCTGAGGAGAACCTATAAACCATCCTTCCGCTTGCTGACAACCTGTTTTTTGTATTCTGGTTTGATTTACAACCTGTACTATGACCACTGGTCGTTGGACAAGTATCTCATGTCTAGAGTATCAATAGATAACAATGTTTACAGATGGTTTTAAATCTAATTTTTAGTACTTTCATACTTTTTTCCCCATCACTCTGTCACCATCAAATCAGAAGTAGAAAGTAACTGCATAGGACAAAAGGGCATGTTATGATTCTCTTGCTTCATGGGTTATTTCAACAAAAAAAAAAATCATCACCAAGTAGCCAGTTTACTGACAATGAGGTATTCTATACCTCATGAGTTTGATCCTTGGATATCTGACAACCTTTTTCTGGAACCATATTGGAATTTTTCCAGCATTATAGAACAATTGCTGTGTTAGGAGTGCAGTTGTTGTTGAGTCATTTCAGTTGTGTCTGACTCTCTGTGAACCCACTGGGGATTTTCTTGGCAAAGACGCTGGCATGGTTTGCCATTTCATTCTCCAGATGGTTATTTTGCTATTAGAACTATTAGAGTTATCACTATCATCATTTCTACTGACTTGCAAGGATGAAAATTTGAAGGAAAGATATTCCTGCTGTCATTGAAGGTGAGCATGTTCCTCTGCCTCCTTTCTGGAGAATAAGGAGGTGGAGAGGCATTTCTGGTATCCCAAGTTGGAACTCTGAAGAAAACTTCCCCTAAAAACTTTGCTTCACATGATTAAGGTTCTATACTATTCTTTGCACAGTGCTATACTTCAGGTTTGTTATGGGTTAAAAAAAAAATTATTGACTGGTCTGAGAACCTAAACACCACCTGATGAATGAAGTTCTGGAAGATAAACTATTCATGAATTGGGGACTGCCTGTATGTTCATATTCTAACAACTCACACATACATATATTTTTAACGTAGTCTAGTAATTTTGTCTCATCTGCTGAATGAGTATGTATGTGTTTCTCTTATGAAAGAAATTGGCATTGCTGATATGTCAAGAGAACATGTGTGTTGAGTTATTTTTCTAGAAAATAGGCTTAACTCCGTGTTGAGGCATTCAAATTATCTTGTCCTGTCCTGTGCACTTGCAAAATGATTGCTGGAGAGAAGGGATTTAGGGTGTATTCAGGGAAGACTAGTATTTCTGGTTTGAGGGCTGCTGAGCTCTTTTCAGGGCTGCTTTCCACGATTGATGTCCACCTGATTCACCCAACTTTCACCTATGACTCCAAGAAGCTATAGCATGTCCAGTAGTCACACCCTGGTAAACCATTTCAGTGGGTGGGATAAACCAGGTTGAGGGAAACTGAGGGGTCTCAAACCCATTGGTGAATTAGGGGTTGTCTAACCAAGTATATGAAGACTTCCCCTAGCAGAATGGGTTGATGAAAACAATCTGTTCCAGTGGCTAACCTCCTTGTTATAAGTCTATGAAACATGGACAATATACTGATGTCATGCCAGGAAACTGAATCATTTCCATTGGAATTGTCTTAAAAAGATTCTGAAGATCATTTGGCAAGATAAAGCACCAGACTAGGTCTATTTCCAAAGATTTTTAGGGGAAAATGGAAAAGAATCTATGTGTTCTAAAACATTTATAGTCACTCTCTTTGTGATGACAGAACTGGAAATCACCAGGATGTCCATCAATTGGGGAATGGCTGAACAAGTTGTGGGTATATGATAGTGATGGAATATGTAAGAAATAATGTTTGATGATTTTAGAAACACATGCATACACTTGCATGAAATGATGAAGATGAAATGAGCAAAACCAAGAGAATATTGTAAACAGAACAATATTATTTTAAGTATAACATTGATCAATAAATAATTTTGAGTGTTTTAAATAGCCAAATTAACTTCAAAGGACCTGAGAGAAAAGATGCTATCTACATCCAGAAAAAAGAACTGATAAATAGACGTAAAAATAGAATGATGTTACCTATTTGTATCCCACAAAATTCATTCATTCAGCCTTATTAGATCTTATTTAAAGTTAAATACAGAAACATTATGATTTAGACACAATACTCAGTAAAAGAAATATTGCTTAAACAACTCTCCTCTCCCCCCAATTCATTCATTCAACCAAGATATACTTAGATGAATTAGCTAGGTGGTATAGTGGACAGAACACTGGACCTGGAGTTAGGAAGATCTGAGTTCTAATTTGGCCTCAGATCCTTTCTAGCTATGTGACCCTGGACAACTCACTTAACCCCTTTTTGCCTCAGTTCCTAATCTATAAAATGGAGACACAGAGTGGGATGGGAGGAGGGAGGAAGAATAAAGGGAAAACAAGAAAGTTACATTAACACCTTATTATATATTCAAAAATAGCAAGTTATACATGATAGATCTGTAATTTCATGTGCAATCATCTTTTTTTTTCCTATTCTACTACCTTATGGAAATGCTCATTTTATTTCTTTAGTTCAGAATAAAATAGATTGTGAAAACAAAATTTAAAAGGTACTGGACACTAAGATCCTTTCTTGAGCTAAACTACCAAATATTTCAACTCTACTGCAGAAAACAAACTCTGCAAGCTAACCATGTTGTTCAAATACCAAATATACATTACAGAGAATTCATACAAGGCAGGCGCTCATATGTTGATCCAAAGAAGCAATATGAGGACACTCTCAATGTATCTCAGAAGAACTTTGGAATCAATTGCATGACAAGAAGACACTGTCAAAGGACCACCTAGCATAGGGTGCTCACATCAATAAAAGGTGCTGGGTTCTTTGAGCAAAGTAGAACTGTAGTAGCTCAAAAGGAAAGTGAGATGCACAAATTTGAGATATCACTCAACTCTAAATGTTCATATGAACTACTTGTGCCTGACCTGTGGTAGAGTATTCTGAGTTCATACTGGTCTAATCAGTCAGTTGTATACACTATACCTTGTCTCCAAAATAGTGATGTTATTTTTGTCCTCTGCCAGAACAAAGAATAGCAACCAACTAACTAGCTGGCCAGAATCAAGAGCACTGTTCCTTTTAAGCTTCAAATGTATGTGATCACACATGACCTAAAATACCTCTGTGAATACCTTTGGTTGGCTGCAATCCTAGAGGACCCTCCCCTCTTGAAAATTTCCCTTGAGCTCTTTTCTATTTAAAAACCAGTTCACTTTAGCATATGAGAAACTGCAAAGAGGAAAAAAGAAAAGAAATCCTCTTAAATATGGTCCAGGAGGTCTAAGAGGCAAAAGGGACAAGATCTGCTTTCTGTTCCCCACAGAATGTCCTTTTCTCCCAATAGCAAAGTAACAGCAGTAGTACCTCCATAATGAGAGGTATACATCCTAAGGCCACAGAAAACAGCTTATACACACACACACACACACCTAGCTACTCCAGATCTTCTGTGGTAGAATAATGTGGTTGGAAGGTTATGGATACCTCTCTCTCTCTTGAGTCCTACTTTCCAAAGAAGGTACCACAAAAGCCTGAGAAATCCATATGGCCCTCCTGAATTTGCTTGATTTTTCCCATCTGGTCTTAGAGAAGAAGCAGCAAAGTTGCCCCAGGCAAAATTTTGGAGTAAGGTATTTTGATTTTCCTCTGTATTTTCTATATTCTTTTCTGACAATTACACTAATATCTTCCAGCAAACCTTCATGTATCTCCTGGTAGCCCCACCTTTCCCACTGCCCAGGATCCATGCCTTCATACAACTCTTTGCTTGCCCAAAACTTCCAAGCATCTTAGCTAAGCCTCTACCATTGCTGATGTTCCCAAATTGCCTCTCCTCTAATCCCTTATCTGCTTTCAATCAAAACTTTCAATTCAGTAAAGCTAATATCCAGTAAAGTAGATGTTCAGAACAATAAACATGCTGTCCCCAAATAATTCAGTAATTTTTGTAATTTTAGGCAGCATGGGGGTAATATATTTGGTGGGGTCGGTGAATGGGCAGACTTGATTTGTATTCTACATTAATCTTAAATGTGGAAAGTCAGCTTGCAAAACTCAGTCAGGAAAAGCTGAATTTAAACCCTTTTACACTTATTAAATGTGCGACGATGGAAAAATCATTCGAACACTGAGCCTCAGGCAAAAATCTAAAATTATAAGTTATTGTCTGGCTAGTGATAATAGCATCAGTGAACTCATAGGTTCTTAATGTGCTTACATATGAACCTTAAAATATAATATTAACTAGAGTTTGAGGTATTGAGTCTTTTCTAGTTTTGATTCCCAGTCTAGGGAAGTAGTGGAAGACGTAATGTTTAAATCCTGTCTCAGGCACTTCATAACTGTGACCCTCAAAGTCACTAAAGCTCTCTCAGGCCCAAAGGAAGATAGTAAATGACTGTAAATGACTCTTCAATGCTTCATTAAATTAATGAATAATTAGACTGAAGAAATCAAAGTAGGCAGGGAAAACATTATTTTCAGTTGTACCACTGAGTAGCTGATGCTTTGGCAACCTAAATCTCTAGTGCCTTTTTTCTCTTATGCTTTCATAGTAGATACACTTAGGAAGAAGTTGGTCAGAGTTACGTGAAGAGTCAACCTCTGCCCCTTACATCATAAGATAGTATCTAGGGAGGAAAAAAATTTCTCCATGTGTCCTTACTAAAATCTATGTGTAGTCACTCTAAAGGGTCCAGATGGAGATCTTTCCAAACTCATTGCACATTACTTCACCCCCCCCAATTACACAATCCAACCAAACTGACTTCTCTGTTCCTCATATGTGTTGATCCTTCTCCTGTCTCCAGGTATGCTTTTGCACTGACTATACACACCCCTAAAATGTATGCCTCTTCTTCAGCCCCATAAAATCCTTCTCTTCCTTCAGAACCTACTTCAAGATCCAGCTTCTACATGAAATCTTTCTTGATCCCCCTGTCTAGCTCGTGCTCTGCCAAAGTACCTTGTTTTTAACTATGATGCATTATTCTCTTTATCTTTATTCTTCACATGTTTATAGACGTACTTGTCTTACCTTTAGTATGTAAGCTCCTTAAAACTAATGACTGTTGTTGTACTTTTCTTCCCAGATACTGGCAGAGTACTTAAGCACATTCGTTTCTGTTTAGTTGTTCAATCATTCCCTACTATTTGTGAACCCATGGACATATCCATGGGGTTTTGTTAGCAAGTGTTCTGAAGTGGTTTGTCATTGCCTTCTCGAGTGTGTCCCCATTTTATGGATTAGGAATTGAGGCAAAAAGCAGTTAAGTGATTTGCCCAGGGTCACACAGCTAGAAAGCATCTGAGGCCAAATTAGAACTCAGATCTTCCTAACTCCAGGTCCAGTGTTCTGTCCACTATACCACCTAGCTAATCCACCTAAGTATGTCTTCATTGAATGAATGAATTGCAGGGAGGGGAGAGTTGTTTAAGCAATATTTCATTTAGTGAGCATTGTGTCTAAATCATAGTGTTTCTCTATTTAACTTTAAATAAGACCTAATAAGACTGAATGAGATCTAAATTAAACCCTAAATTAGACAAGTTGTCTCTTCTCCATCTTTGTAAATTATTCTGGGAAAGATAAACACTAGTTAAAGAAATAAATGCTATCACTCATGCAACACTCAATTTTCCATTGACTTTTATGTGCTTTTTGATGATCTAAACTGATATCTTCCTCTTTATATAGAATCTAAAATGTGACCCATAGCCTGAAACTGAAACTCTGGTTTTACTCATGGTGGGCCATGAGCCAAAGCAAGAATTTGAATTATGTCAAGGCCCTGTTCTCCATGACAAAAAGAAAGAGGGCCTGAGCTCCTGTTCAATCATTCCAGTCAACAAGACATTAAATATAAGACAGGTTTTGTCTCAACTGAAAATGCAAAGGACTCAGGCCTGAACAGTAACTAACAATTCTAATACTCTATCTAGACTTACTCAACCCATGGTTATGAAACCAACCCCAAGGGGAAAGCACTTAGGGCTGACAGAGTGAAATCCTTTCCTCTGGTAAGTGCTACCATTTAGGGAACCTATACAGTGCTCTAGACTTACTGTATTACCAAAAGAGTAAGAGACTAAGAAATGGACTGAACATCCAGTCTGAGATGTCTGAAAGTCAGTTGGAAATGCAACACTAGTGTCAGTGGAGAGTTTGGAAGAGGAAAAGTAGACTTGAGATTCATCAGTACAGAGATGGTAATTAAATCCATAGGAGCTAATGAGATCATCCAGTGAAACAGTACAGAGGGAAAGGAGAGTCCATGATGGAACCCTGAGAGACATCTAGGATTAGCTGGTAGGACTCTCTTTTTCATATTTGGATCTCCAGCGGTTAGAACAAAGTCTGGCACATAGTAGGTACTTAATAAATGTTTATTGATAGACTTTTCCTTATTATTTACTGTTATTCTGTCCTAATTAAATTGTCATTATTTGAATTATAATTCTATCCATCTATACAATAGATGTTGATGAATACTTGAGTTGTCTACTACCCTTACATTGAATCTAGTAATTTGTGGGAATTACAGATTGAGTAGACCATATATTACACAACAAATCAGTCTCTTAGTCCTTTCTCAAGATTGCTGTGAACTTAAAAAGCATTTTAAAACACTAATAGTGCCTACTAAAAGAATAGCCATTTACAATTAGCTGTTAAAAGTAGTGATTACTTAAATACAGCTGATATAGAATGAAAAAGGCTTATGTGTTTCAATAAGGAGTTAATCCAGTCAATTGCAGTCACAATAAATTTTAGGATATCATAGCAGATAAAAAACAATCAGAAAGATCTTCAGAGATATCAGTTTTCAGAGATATCTCTTATCTCAATAGTTGACAATCACTAAATTTCAAAATGTAGAATTGTAGTTTACTCTTATTCTTGTTAAAATGACTACTTAAGCTATTTTCAAATCAATCAATAATTAATTAAAAAAACTGTCCTATATAACACAGAACAAGGGTCAGGTAGGTGGAGTAGTGGATAAAGCACAAAGCCTGGAATTAGGAAGACCCTGAATTCAAATCCAACTTTTGACACTTTCTAATTATGTGATCCTGGGCAAGTCACTTCACCTTGTTTCGCTGTTTGCTCATCTGCAAAATGAGTTGGAGAAGGAAATGGCAAACCAATTCAGTATCTTTGCCAGGAAAACCCAAATAGGGTCACAAAGAGTTGGACATGACTGAAAATTCATAATTTTTATTTTCTCGGAAAAAAAAAATCACATAAATAGTAGACAAACTTTGAAATGTAAATTGGTATGATGGAAAGCTCACTGGATATAAAATCAAAGGATATGTTTGAATACCAGCTTTGGCACTTATTCATTTTGTGACACTGAACAAATCACTTAACTTTTGTGGGCCTTGGTTTTTTTCATTTGTAAAATAGGAAATTGGTAGTAGAAGGCATGATGATCCTTCCGGCACTAAACTGATGATCCTAAAACAGAGATTCTTAACCTAAGGTCCACACTTTCCCAGATTTTTTGAGGTAAAAAGTACTATGAACTTAGATGTAGGGAAAATGGCATTACTATTTTCACCAAAAATAGTATTCTCTTCCATTATTAATTTAGCACAAAACAAATTATTCTGGGAAGATATCTATAGGGCTTCACTGGACTACCAAAGGGATTTCTGATACCCAAAAAAAGGTTAAGAGGTCTTGCTCTGAAACTCTTCAAAATGTTGACTTTTATGAGGTAGGAAGTAAGAGGAATGTCTTTTAAATTCTCTTCTACTTCTCAGTCTCTAGTCTGACTGAGTGGAAGAAGGGGGAGAATGGTTGCTTCTAGAACTGGTAAATTATGAAATTGCTCTAGAAAACTGAGAATATAAGAGTACAAGATCAGGTATGTGAGGGATTGGGGAGTAAAAAAAATTAAAGGCACAGTGGTTTAGGTCTAGAGAAAGAAGAATGCCCTTGTCCATAAAAATTTCTGCGAATTTCATATCTCCTCTGTGCCCTGACTGCCATTAAAAAATGATTTATACGGGTCTCATAAAATTGTACTATGCAAAATTGTTCAATCAGAGGACATGAGTTCAAATGACTTCGTTCAGCCTGGCATAAACAAGAGTGTGGTGTGCCAAGTGAACATAACCAGGCAGGCCCTTGGACATTCCTGCTGGGACGAGTAATTGTTATCATTCCAGTCTCAGAATTTACACCAACTTTGCCTCTGAAAAACCTTTTTTGTTTTGTTTTGTTTCTCTTTGTCCTCCAAGGATTACCAAAAAAAAAAAAATGGAGATTTTGTTTCGTGGCACAAGGAGTGTGTGAACCACAACTATAGATGAGGAGTGGGGGGAGTGTGGTGAGGGGGGCCGGGAATCTAAACAGACAAGCTAATTTTGTCATAAAGCTTTGGATTTCTTCACAGCCCAAAGTCCAGGGCAATAAACCAAAATGTCTCTTTCCTTGGAAAGGCGGAGCTACCAAAGTCTACACAACAATCACTAACTGAAGGCTATGGAAAAGTCTGGACAATAGCGCTAGGGAGGAAACTTTTACTATTCATTGGTTATAATCCATTGTTATGAAAATTTTTGACAGATATGAAAAACGTATACATCACTGGATCATACATCAAGACCTAGAAGGGACTTCAGAAGCCCCTTAACCAAATCCCCTTATTTTACAGTTGAACAAACTAAGATCCAGGGAGGTTATATGTCTGGCCTAATTTGAATCTCTTTCCATTGAACCACTGGCTTATCACTTCTCACTGATTTATGGCATTAGGGGACATTTAGGGATATCAAAAACTTTTAGAAATTCAAAACAGATATAAATTCCACACCTATCATTCCATGTTGCTAATCATTAAAAATGTACTTTCATTTCATTCTTTAAGAGTCTCTGAAACACCATATTTCACAATAGTAACCTCAAGGAAAATAAGATGATTTTTGTGGTTTGAGTTTGTTTGGTCTAACCTCTCCCTGTCTTTGTTTTAAACTACTGCAATCTTCCTTCCCATTTCCACAGTTTATGAATCTTCCTCTCTCTTTATTTCTCCGAGGAGCATGAACTTATGTTTTATTCTTTCAGGCAATTGTATTTCTACCACAAGTCTTGTTTCTAAGATAGTAAAAAAAAGCCCTACAATGCCTTCCTTTCTGGTATGCTTCCATATAATCGGCCTTTATTGTCACCACATATAAGTTTGTATGTATACGTACATACATACACACATACATATACATACACACATACATATGCTGTCTTTGCTCAATCTATAGTAGACATATATAGAGTATAAAGTATATAGTAGACACATATAAAGTATATAGTAGACATATATAAAGAATGAATAAATGAATGAATGATAAAGGATGTGTTACACATCTGCTGTGTGGCAGACATTGGGTAAAATGTTGTGATAAAAATACAAGCAAATAAAATATTCAGTGCTTTCAGTGAGTTTGAAAGGAAGATAACACATAAAATAATCTAGAATATAAGTATGTGCATAATAGCATGTTTCAGAAATGGACAGGCAGTAATGTGGAGGCCATATCCAAAGCAAGATGCAATCCAATCTAATAAATATTTTTATAAGTACCTATGTGCCAAATATTGTGCTAAGCACCAGGAATACAATTAATAATATTTTTTAAAGACAGTCCCTTCCCTCAAAGAGCTTATGATCTGATGGAGGAAATAACATACAAAAGAAGGAAGGAAGGACAGAGGTGATATCAAGGGGAATCTGGAGCAAAGGTTTCCTGTTCAGTGGATTTGAAACTAGGCATGGCAGCAGATGCAAAATGGAGGTAAGGCAAAAGCTTGTCTGTCAAAACTCAAGGATCTAAAAACAGAGTATAGATGGTACCAGATAGAGAGAGTTGAGGAGAATGGCTAGAGTTGAAGCAAAGGGGCTATTCAACATGTTGGAGACCTTGGTTACTCAAAATCCTTTGAATATCAATGCAACAATGGATCACCCATCCTTCATACTCACTACATGAGTGGCCTACCTTTTCTAGTCACCCCTAGAATAATATCATCCTATAGAGTATAATCATAGACAGAGCTAGAAGTGATCTTAGAGATCTAGATCTCATTTTGAAAATGAGGAAACTGAGGTAGGCCCTAAGAGGCCAAGTTATTTGTCCAAAATATGTAACAGAGTTAGGAGTCAAAACCAGGTCCCCTGACTCCAAATCCAATCATTGTTATACTTCACCTTACTGTCTTACAGGTTCTTATATACTTCTTATACAAGTGTCATTCTTGATAAATATGGTTTCTATTTAAATCAACTATGCATCTTCCTATTGTCTTTTGAGGCCACTTCAATTGTGATTCATCAGAAACTATGTACTTCTATAGTACGTGGAAATATGTAATCACAAGAAGACTATCATCAGTGTTAAAAAACAAAAGATGGGTTGTGGCAAGAAGGAGCAACTCCAGATCACTTAAAGTACTGAACAATTCCTCAAATATTTTCCACTTCAGCTATCTCCTTTTATCAAGTCTGGACTTGTTATACAATTACAACACCTGTCCAAGATGTAGGTATTGAAATTAATAACCATAAAGCTCACTGGAGTGGTCCATAATGTTCTGGGCCACCACGCAATGTGTACAAAGTCCCTTGCAAACAGGAGTATCTGTAGAACTTCTCCTTTGGCATTAAATCCCAATTATAATTGGACTTCACCTAGAATCTTTTATGGATTTGATGAATACATTTGATAAAAATATGCCTGCTTCAGATCTTAATGACAAATGATCTCCATTTGCACCATTCATGGAATCATGAATGAGTTGAACATAACATGAGAGAGACATTTTGTTTGCAGAAGCCTCAAAGTTGTATTTTACACTACCCAATCAAAACGATTTATTGTTGGTTTACTTTTGTGTTCAACAACAACAAAAAATAGATGCAAGGAGGTCATATACACTGTTTTAGAACTATAATGATAAAGTCTTTTTCAGAAAAATATCTGCAAAGCCTCCCTGTTTCCTTCTTACTTTTTAATGCTTGAAACGTGAATAGACTATTAATAGTCTATCATTATCAAAACCACTTGGTACTGGCTAAGAAACAGAAGAGTAGACAAGTGGAATAGGTTAGGTACTCAAGACACAGTAGGCAATAAATATAGCAATCTACTGTTTGATAAACCCAAGAACCCCAGCTTCTGGAATAAGAACTCACTGGTCAACACAAATTGCTGGGAAAACTGGATAACAGTGTGTGGAAACTAGACATAGACCAATGCCTGACACCATACACAAGAATAAAGTCCAAATGGGTATACAATCTAGGTATAAAGATTGATGGACAAATTGGTGGAGCAAGAAATAGTGCATTTACCAGATTTATGGAGAGGGGCAAGATTTTTGACTAAAGAAGAGATAGAAAACATTATGAAGTGCAAGAGGGATAATTTTTATTACATTAAACTGAAAAGTTTTTGAACAACCAAATCCAATGCAACCATGATTCAGAGGGATGCAGAAAAATGGGAAAGAATTTTTGCAGTTAGTATCTGTGATAAAGCCCTCATTTCTAAAATATATAGAGAACTGAGTCAAATGTACAAAAATACAAGTCATTCCCCAATTGATAAATGGTCAAAGAATATGAACAAGCAGTTTTCAGAAGAAGAAATTAAAGATATCTATAGTCATATGAAAAAATGCTCTAAATCACTTTTGATTATAGAGATGCAAATCAAAACAACTCTGAGGTAACACATCACACCTATCAGACTGGCAAACATGACAGAACAGGAAAATGATCAATGTTGGAGAGGATGTGGGAGAGTTGGAACTCATTCATTGTTGGTGGAGCTGTGAGCTATGAGCTAATCCAACCATTCTGGAGAGTAATTTGCAACTATGCCCAAAGGGCTACATATATACCCTTTGACCCAGCAATATCACTTCTAGGACTGTATCCCCAAGAGATCATGAAAATGGGAAAAGGTCCCACATGTACAAAAATATTTATAGCAGATCTCTTTGCAGTGGCCAAAAACTGGAAATCAAGGGTATGCCCATCAACTGGGGAATGGTTGAATAAATTATGGTATATGAATGTAATGGAATACTACTGTGCTATAAGAAATGATGAACAGGAAGACTTTAGAGAGGCCTGGAAAGACTTACATGAACTAAAGCTGAATGAAAGGAGAACCTTGGGCACAGCAACAACCACAGTGTGCAAGAGTTTTTTCTGGGAGACTTGGATTCATTCATTTCATTGCAAGGACTTAAAACAATCCTCAATGTTCTTCTAAGGCAAAATGCCTTCCACATCCGGAGAAAGAACTATGGAATTCAATCTCAGAATGTAACAGATCATTTTCTTTTGTATTACATTTTGGTTTGTTATATGATTTCTCCCATTCATTTTAATCCTACACAGCATGACTATAGTGAAAATGTATTTAATAGGAATGTATGTGTAGAACCTATATAAAATTGTATGCTGTCTCAGGGAGGGCAAGGGGAAGGTAGAGGTGAGGAAGGGGAAAAAAATCTAAGTTATATGGTAGTGATTGTAAAACACTAAAAATAAATAAAATTTAAAAAAATAAAATAAGATAAAGATTAGACTATCATCATGAAGAGTTTAATCAATTGAGAATTGGTCAATGTCTGATAATGTGCTCTTGGTTCCTTTTTAAAAAATCATAATACTACCTATGACCTTTTTCTGTTTCTCTAAAATTTTTCTCTTTGAAATATCTTGAAAATTGATATTTGAGTACCTATAAAATTGTATTACTTCCAGCACAGATTCTTTCTATATATATTAGGTCAGGTTTAGTTTCTTTTTTCATTAGTTAGCACATTTGCTGAAGTTCAAACTATTGTCATTGAGGAAACTAGACCCTCCTAGAAGCATCATTTCATTTTCATAGTTTCTTATCTTTCCTGTTTCCTACACCAATGCTCTCAGAATGATCTAACTCAGTTGAATCTCACACCATTTCATTTTCCCCATTCATTGACTGACTTTAGCTCTTCTATGAGTCAATACTGCTTGAGAGTGCTAGTCATCCCCCTGTGGGACATTTTGAAAATGAGCTTGGATTCTAAATCATTTTTTTATCAGTGCTTGCTGTACCTCTCAGTTTAGCAAAATGACTAAGGGTTTGTAGGCTGAGACATTTCTTAAGCTGCTTCTGCCTTTTCATATGTATCAATTAAGCTTCTCAAAGAAATTATAAGGGAACTAATATTTTTCTTTTTCTCTATTATCCATTGTGTAGATGTAACAGCTCATTTTGAAGAGGTCTGGCCTGAGGTATGTTAACAGTACTCAATATTTTCTCTTTATTCTTTCTTCTACCTGGAGTCAGGGAGATTCATCTTCTTGAGTTCAAATCTGGCCTCAGAATCTTACTAGCTGTGTGACCCTGGACAAGTCACTTAACCCTGTTTGCCTTAGTTCCACATCTGTAAAATGAACTGGAAGATATGACAAACCACTCCAGTATCTTTACCAAGAACACCCCAAATGGAGTCACAAAGAGTCAAACAACACTGAAATAACTGAACAAAGTTTAGTCAACCTTTGTCTAAAGAGCAACAAATGTATATGCTATTGTAGAATCTGATACCATATCTGACTTTTGTTGATTTCTGACCTTTACTCCTACCAGTTAACTGTACAGAGAAACTGATTCAGAAATTATTTCTAACATTAGCAATACACTATTTTCTGTCTACCAAAATATAGTTAATTTCCTTTTTTTTTTTACTGTCCTGCGCTCATCACATCCAACACCTTATAACTAACTCACTTCTTGAAGAAATTACTCATGAAATACCGTCAAGAGTGTGCTGCTAAACAAATATTGATCCCAAACTATATTTTCCATAGTATATCCATGTTGCCTTCATTCCATTTTTCCATTAAAGTCAAGAAGAAATTGATTAAGGTTGCAGGATCTTACCAAATTCTTCATAGAATTCCTCAGCTTCTTCACCCTCTGAAACATACTGCAGCTATCATCATGGTTATCTGCTTTCTTAGATTTCTTATGAATACTGAAAAGCAAGATGGCCACATCCCATGGAATTATGTTCCTTGTTACCACTACTCTCACAATGAAATCATCTGTATTCACCCCTCCAGGGAGACTCTGGGAGCCATCCTTCCAGTTAGCTGAAACTTTGTCTTTTTGTTGTTTTCCAAACAGTTGGAATGTCAAAGAGATGATTCAGTTTCTACAGTAGTATATACAGTTGTTGACCTTCAGATAAAGATTGACTAGAATTTGTTCAGTCATTTCAGTGATGTCTGACTCTTAGTTACTGAAGTGGTTTGCCATTTCCTTCTCAAGTTCATTTTACAGATGAGGAACTGAGGCAAGGAGGGTTAAATGATTTGTCCAGGGTCATACATCTAGTATGAGTCTGAAGCCAGATTTGAATTCAAGAAGCCTGACTCCAGGCCCTGCAGCACTCTCTCCACCATACCATCTAGCTGCCCTGTCTAGAATTAAGGGTTTGTTCATTTTGAGTAATTTTGTGGTCCAGAATGGAATAATTTTGCCAGTGTAAATGTGAAAATCCCCTGCATTGATTAAATCAGTAGCTTCTCTGTAAGCTTCCATCTCCAACTGCCTATTAGACATTTCAAACTAGATGTCACTGGAGGTATTTTAAAACTCATCATGTCCAAAACTCAACTCAGTATTCCCCTCCTTCTCCAAGTGTTCCCCTCTTTCTAACTTCCCAAATCCCATTAAAGGCGCTACCATCCCCACCACCCCCAGTTAACCAGGCTCCTAACCTAGGTATCATCTATAAACTCATCATTCTCTCACCACCAAACCACACTCAATCTGTTACAAGTACCTATCAGTTTAAACTTCATGACATCTCTCATGTGCCCACCTCTTTCCTCTGACACTTGACATCTTGGTATAAGCCCTCATTACCTCAAGCCTGGACTATTGCAATAGCCTATTGATTGGTCTCAGGGAGAAGTCTCTCCCCACTCCAATCCATTCTCCACTCAGCTATCAAAGTAATCTTTCTAGAGTACAGGTCTTACCACGTTAGCCTCATTCAGTAAACTTCCTGCCAACTCTCAGATCAAATATAAAATCCTTTGTTTAGCATTCAAAACCCTTCATAACCTGCTATAATTTTTATAATAATAACTATTACGACTACTATTATTAGAAACTTTGCCTGATATCCCTTAATCAGAAGCAACTAGGTGGCACAATGGATAAAACTGTAAGACTAGAGTCAGGAAATCTGTTTTTATTCAGTTATGTCCGAGTCTTTGTGACTTCATTTGGGATTTTCTTGCTGGAATGGTTTGCCATTTCCTTCCCCTGAAGTAAACAGGATTAAACACCTTTCCCAGGGTCACATAGCTAGTATCTGTATGGGACAGGTTATAATTTAGGTCTTCCTGACTCTAGGTGACTCAGTAAATAAAATGCGGCACCTAGAGTCAGGAAGAACTGAGTTCAAATCCAGCCTCAGACACTGGCTATGTGACACTGAACAAGTCATTTAACTACTACTGCCTTTCTCAGTTTCCTAAAGTGTTAAAGTACCTAACTTCCAGGGTTATTGTGATGATCAAATGACATAATGTTAAAGTGCTTAGCATATAGCAGGCACTTAAGGAATGCTTCTTTTCTTCCTTGCTAATGTTGTACCTTCCCTCTGTTGATTACTGCCATATTGTCACAGTAAGCCTCTCCACATACACAAGGGGGTCTGCTGTCACAGGTTCTTAGATCTGCATTCATAAAAAGAAAGGCAACTTTTGAGGGATTAACAATCACTTTAATGAAGTACATTTATCATTCCTTTAATCAAGCACACATATCTTTCACCTAGTTCAGGGGAGTCATCACCTTAAACTTCAAAGAAAATGCAGAGAAATCAAAAAGCCAACAGACATGGCTTCCTCTGCCTGACCATAATTTAACAGACAGGCCCAACTGTCTGACCATAGTTAGCAGAGAGCGAAGCAGGACTTCCGGGTTCCCAAAGCCAAGGGGTTCCTTGGTAGCTTCCTAGAGTCCCCATCTGGCCAAACACACACTTCCAGTCAGTAAGCCCCAAAGTAAAGCCTGCATCTCAGAGTCTTTATATACTTTTTAAAGTCAGAAGGCATCACATCCCTTGAGAATCAGTGTCTCATTAACAAAAGGCATGAACCTACCTGCAAATCTTGCCAGACCTGACAATGGGTGGAAAGATCCTCCTCAGTCACATTCAAATAGAGACATTATACTTCTTAATTATACTAAACAAAAACAGCAAAAGATCCTATTTTACTTGCCATTACACATATATAATAAAATATGTATATATATGTATATGCATGGATATCTTATGCATATATAGATATCTTATTGCACCTAGTTGTTTTATCCATATATTTAGATTTTTACATATATATAATTATAGATTTATATAGATTTATCATATATATATATATGTGTGTGTGTGTGTGTGTGTGTGTGTGTGTGTATGAATAGTTTGCCATTTCCTTCTCCCACTCTAGGTTTACGTATCTACCACCACAAGGCACCATTCTGGATGAAAACAGTTTAGTTTAATTTCATTGCTATGGAGTGTTATAAGGAAGACTCTCAAGGATCTCATAATCTGATAATTAAAATAAGAACAGTATAGATTTATCATATATAACATATATATATATGAATATATATGTATTTATCCTTTGGGATATATTGTATGTATATGTAAATTAAATATAGATAGGAGAAATATAATGTGTGTAAATATTTATATAGGATATAAATATACAAACCTATACCTTTCATACAAATGCATATATCTTTATCCTATCTAGGAATATGTGTGCATCCCTTTGTGTGTGTGTCTCTCTCTCTTTTTTCTGTGTTTCGCTGTCTCTATCTCTCTCTCTTCCTATACCTGTGTCTTGCTTGCATGTAGTTGTATTCCTGCTATCTCACCCGTCACACTAGGCACTCCTTGAGAGCAGGACAGGGTCTGTCTGTTGCATTTCTTTTTATTTCCAGCACTGAGCACAGAGGCTGGCACAGAATAGGAGTTTAATAAATGCTTAGTTATCTGACTACTAATGAGCACCTTACTCTCAGGAATCCTGTGAGGGGATTAGCACAAGCATCACTGTACCCACTTAGCAATGATGAAGCTAAGGCTCAAAGAGATCCAGTGACTCATCCAGGATCAGGTAGTGGTCAATGGCAGAACCATAACTTATACCTATGCCTTCAAGATTCCATGGTATGAGATGGCTTCTTATTTTCCAAATGAGAAAACACAGGAAAAGTCATTTAATCTCTCTATACCTCAGTTTTTACATCTGTAAAAAGAGATAAGAGTGACGGGAGTCAGGAAGTCCTGAGTTCAAATGTGATCTCAGACACTAGTTGTGTGACACTGGGCAAGTCACTTAACCCTGCTTGCCTCAGTTTCCTCATCTATAAAAGGGTCTGGAAAAGGATATGGCAAACTACTCCAACATCTTTGCCAAGAAAACCTCAAATGGGGTCAGTCAGACACAACTGAAATGACTGAAGAGCAAACAAGCCATGTGTGGCATAACCAACAGAGGTAAGGTACTAGAATTAAAGGGAAAAAGGTGAAAGTTTTAGCTGGTAATTGAAGAAAGTTAGGGAAACCAGAAGGTAGAGATGGGGAAGGAAAGCATGACCCTCCAGGTAGACAGTCAGAGAAAATGGAGAGGAGTTTGAGAAGCAACAAGGAGACCAGAGTCACTGCACTGAGGAGTATGCATATATATGTGGGGGCTGGGTGAGGGAGGGGAACCAGAAAGGAGAAAGATACATGCCCTAGATCTCTCCAGTGCTCACGCCTCTATTCTCCTCATCATCATGCACAACTTCCTAATACCTGGCACTGAGTTGTAGTGTCTTTGCTGAATATTTCTATACAAATAAATTTTTAATCATTTGTGTAATTACATAAATTTTCATGTTTCTATTTTATTTATTAGATTGTGAGATCCTTGAAAAACTCCTTTATAACACTCCATAGCAATGAAATTAAACTAAACTGTTTTCCTCCAGAATGGTGCCTTGCGGTAGTAGATAGGACACTAGAATACTCATTACAGAATCAGGAAGTCCTGAGTTAGAGCCTGTTTAATACACTTAATCAGCTGTGTGGACCTAGGCAAATCATTTAACTTTACTCAGCCTCAGTTTCCTCATCTGTAAAATGGGGATAAAATAAAACCTACTTCACAAGGATGTTTTAAGGATCAAATGAGATAATATGTCTTGCAAACCTTGAAATGCTTTATGTCAACTTGTTATGAGAATTTTTAAAAAATCTATTTTATTATTCTACATAGGCTTCAGTTAAAGAAAACTGAGTTACTCAAATTCTTATTTTTCCATTGTAATTGACTTTGCTTTTAGTATTTGGGTATAAGTTCTTTCTTATACACATTATCATCCTCAGAAAGTCAACTCTAAAATACCTTGCTTTTATCCATTAGTCACTTGGCACGCTTCATGTGATAAAGACCTTGGGCCCATCCAAGAAGGTAAACTGGGAGGTGTATAATGAACATATAGAAAGAATCAAAATAAATACATAACACCAATCACTGTTTATGATTTTCTTTTCAATACACAAAAGAAAACATAAATGTTGCTATGTATACATTTAAGCACACATGGAGAGAAAGGGAAGAGAAGGTTGAAAACTGTAGCACGTTTGGTAATTATAGATCCCTGGAATGGTTTTAATTACAAACATTTCATCACTCAGTTAAATGTGTGGTCTTTCTCCCCATTCTTCTTGTCTTTATGCAAATTTCTTCATGCTGGAGCACTTTTTTTAGCATGTAAAAATCCTCTAGAGAAAAGAATCTTTTGTCCTAATTTTCCTGGGAACAATCTCTGTATTCACTAATTCTGGGGCATGCTGTTATTGTTTGATGATGATGATGATGGGTGATGACAGCCGTTAACAAAACATTTTAAGGATTTCCAAGTGCTACATGTGTTATCTCATTTGATCTCCAAAATAACCCTGTCAAAGGCTATTACTATCCTCATTTTATCGATAAGGAAACTGAGGCTGCAAAAGGTTAAGTGACTTACTCAGGTCACCAAGCTCTTATGTCTAAGGCAGGATTCCAATTCAGGTCTTACAAACTCCCTATTCACTGCAGGTAGAGGGTGGCAGTTGGGTGGTACAATGGATGGGCCTGAAGTCAGGAAAACCTGAGTTCAAATCCATCTTCAGATACTTACTAGCTGTGCGACTCTGAGCACTATCTGTCTCACTTTCCTCAACTGTAAGATGGAAATAGTTATGGTACCTACCTCCCAGCGATTGTAAGGACCAAATAATATTCTATTTGTAAAGGACCTAATACAGTGGCCAGTACGCAGCAAGCACTTAATAAATGCATGTTCCCTTCCCTTTCTCCAGAATAGTCTAGACCTTTTAGATGAAACGCAGATAGGTAGAAATATTGTAGAAGGTATCAAAATAACACGAGGACCTTGCATATGGCATGCACACCATCAATATTGGTTGAACAAAAGAACTAAGATCCTAGTTACCATGGGGTTGTGGTTTAGTCATAAATTAGTATCATAAAGAATTTAGCAAGAAACTCAAAACATCTTTATCCATACCCTAAATACGGTTGCCCTGATTGCTGCAATTTTACAATATTTCAGCATTTTTTTCCATAAAACCATGATTTATCTCATCAATTTATCTCATTCCCTTCACTGGCACCAATATCAATCAATCCATCCTTTCTCATCTTTTGGAATTCTTTTCATTTCTTTCAATAAATTTCTCATAGAAGATCTCCCCAATACATAAAGACTTTTCTCTGGCTCCTCTGATTTCCTGCATTTGTTTCTAATATTGCGTGTTTGTCGTTTTTGTCTCTTTCTCTCTAAAGACAGTTGTTGGGTTGTTTCAGTCGTGTCTTACTCTTCATGACCTTACTTGGTGTTTTCTTGGCAAAGACATTGGAGTAGTTTGCCATTTCCTCCTCCAGCTCATTTTACAGATGAAGAAACTGAGGCAAACAGGGTTAAGGGAATTGCCAGGGTCACATAGCTAGTAAGTGTCTAAGGTCAGATTTGAACTCAGGAAGATGTCTTCATGATTTTAGTTCCAGCATTCTATCTACTGTGCCACCTAGCTGCCCAACAAGCAGCACTTAATTTCATCAGTTCTATCAACTTAATCTATGTTGAGGCAATCCTATTGCCATCAGCTCTATTTCCCTGACCCTCAAACTCCATTCCTCATATTTGTCACCCCTTTCCTTAGTTCTGGAGATTTGTTTAACTTTTAATTATTTTTTCTTTGTTCTTTTTGTCTAGTAATTTAATTTTTCTCCTCTTTTTTTCAGATAAGTAGCCAAGTAAAATTCCCTCTACTTCTGCCCTTCAATCTGTTTAGTTTGTTAAGTTTTTATTTCATTTTCTGCACCATTTTAAAAGAATTTCCCTCATTTTTTTCAATATTTCCACCTAAGACTTGTTCTTTGATTCATAGCCCTTATACATATTTAGCACTTTGTTAATCTCTACATTCTTAATGCATTTACAGTTTTTTGAGTTCTCTCCTCTAAACAATTTCTATGTTATTGTCTTGTAGTATTTTACCTTTTTCTATTTTGCTCTGTTCTTAAAAATATCAATTCCTACTAGTGATAAGGAGAATAGATATGGCAAGAATTTGTCTTCATTCCTGATTGTGCAGCTGAGTAAGGAAGGAAAGGGAAGAAAATAAACAATTATATAGAGCTTTTAGGTCCAAATACTGTGCTAAGTGCTTTACAAAAATTATTTCAATACTATCTTTTGCTTTCCCTATTACTGTTTTTTTTCCCATTTGCCATGAAATCTCCTTGGATCCATACCCTCCCCATACTTCTGAGTAACTGTTACCCCCAGGAGCTTGGATTTCCCTTCTGGGGTAGAAAAAAATGATATTTCTAAACATCAAATCACTATCCATTATATTCATTGTAATAACGCCATCTCACGCCATCGAATATCCCTCTTCCTCCATGGGAATGTTCTTCAGGGAAACAGTCCTCTCACCACTGAAATAAGATTTCCCCTTTACTTTCCCAATGTGTCAATGCCTACTTTTATATCTTCATTCATTTTTGATAGCCCATTTCCTTCCTGAGAGATTGTTATTTTCTCTTCATTGTTAATCTTTTCATTCACTGCAGTACATCATATCCCTTCTATTTTCCTTCTCCACTCACCCCCATCCCTTTATTGGACCCACCCCTTCTGTAGTTTAACCCTCCACCTCTAAATTAATTAATTAATTAATAAACAAAGAAATAAATAAAGACATTGATTCACTTGCAAGCTCAGTGCTGTACAGTTTAACTACTGATGCTTCAGGCTTGTTTCCTATCACTTGATGTATTTGATTTCCTTTTTTACACTTGGCTCCTTTTTTTTTTTACTTTTAGATGTATATCCATTAATGATTTTTGTTATAATTTTGTGGTTATTCCTGTCAATTCCATAGTTATCTTTCTCTTTTTTTGCTTTTTCCCTGCCCTGAGGTACTTTATTTTGTTACCTGGGCCTTCCTTGACTGATATATTTGTTTGCTGTTCTGGTATTTTAGTTGTCTGGGGTTTCCAAAGCAAAAGATCTCCTCCATTCTGGTCTTTGTAGAAATGCTTCATTATTTTTTTATGAACAGACATCTGACTCCAATGATGGTTAAGCTCAAGTTTTTCAGGGTAACCTTTCTATTAAGGTAAAGTACAATTGTCCTCCATATTTTAGCACCATAGCAGGAAAACCCAATTGCCCTACGCTACTGATAACTGTATGCATTACTCTCTATGTGACCAACACATGCATTTTCCAAGCATACTTGCCTTCTTAAACATATCATTGATAAAATGCCTATGTACTCCTATAATGCTTCCTTCCATGACCCTTTAGGTTACCTGAAACTAGGATTCTTCCAAAATTCTGTTGTTTCATGTTGTAGTCATATAGCATCACTGAGAGAATATAAATTTATATTATATAACTATAAATTTATATTTATATAAATACATATAAATATAATGCTCTAGTGTAAGGGAACAGCTTCACATCTTTCAAAGAGCTGCACAATGCCCAAATATGATTCAACAATACCATTACTACATTATTAAAATGATGTCTCCTCTGCCCTGCCCCCACCTGTGAAATCCTGCTGCAATATCACTTGGCTGATTATTCATTTACAATTTTTTTAATTGTTCCTATGGAGTTAACTGAACCCTAGAACCTTGTTTCATGGGAATACTTAATAATAGAAATGGGTTATACATAAATTTTTTTTTCTAAAAATATTGAATATTTGCCCATGTATTAATCATTCTTCCTAATCCTTCCCCCAACCCACTGAACTATAATTTCTATGAGAGACTCTCTTATTTATTTATCTTTGTATCAAGAAAGGAATGAAGGAAGGAACAAACAAAGGAAGGAAAGGGAAAGAGGTGAAAAGGGAGGAAAGAAGGAGGAAGGATGGAAGAAAGAAAGAAAAGAAGGAAGAAAGGAAATGGAAAAAGGAAAGAGGGAGAGAGGAAGGAAGGAAGGAAGGCAGGAAGCAAAGAAGGGAGGGAGGAAAGAAAGAAATTAATTTAGGATTTAGGAGACAAAAGAAAGTTTTCGTCAAATCAAGGACTGTGCAGCCCAAATGAGAAATTCACAAATATTTAGTTATGATGATCAATATAAAAAACCAAAGAGGTTTTCTAGCCCTAAATATTTGGTATAGTAGGCCAGAATTAAGCCATAAGAAAACATGGTACAGAGGGCAAGCTGTTAGGGTGCCCCCAAGTAAAATTGCCCCCAGGTCTGGGAGGCAGGCTTTGGGTGGTCACATGAAGGAGAGACATCCTTCTTGTGAGTGTTTTGGTGCTATCCCAGATGGGTTTTTAAGCCTACTGGGAACTGCCCTAGGACTGATTTCATTCTAGATTATTGAGGAGACCCTGTAAAGCAGCAAGGAACTCATTCAATAAAAGTACTACCTAATGTGAGCTTTGTGTCCATACACACTGTGTTCCAATTACCCCAAACCAGAAAGAATAAATTGCCTTTTAGAACATCCCTCTACCAATGGTGTATTTACCCGTTTAAAGTGAAATCTGTGCTCTCCTTTGACACAAATAAGAGACACAAACCTTGCTATTATAATGTTAAATATTCAAATTTTAAAAGTCATCTCAGGATAGGTGAAGATAAAGATTATCAAAGCCAAGAAACTTTTTCCACATACAAATTATTTAAAGGTATAGTAGGAGAGATTATATGGGAGCCAAAATATTTTTCTCATTTTAAAAGTTTACTCCAAGTTCATGGAATTGTAAATACTAATAGAAACTTGAACTTTGGGAAGTTCAAATATGGTTGGCAAAAGTGTGACTTGCTGTTTTTGTGGAATTAAAGTTCCTAGAAAAGCTTCTTGCTCATTAACTACTTTTAAATAAACATTTTGATGCTAAAAATTTCAATTAACCAAACATGTGAATTAAATTTTCCTTAAAATATTCATGCTTCAGAAATTAGGGAGAAAAATTCCTGGCAATGCTACTTAAGTTATTTTTCAAATATTTTGTGCCTAATTAAAACTGTTTGCTGATTCTAAAATACAGTTGAGTCCACCCAGCTCAGCTAAAAGTACTCCAAATTCTATACATAGAGACTATGCCAATTAATATCATTGTTATAATCCTAGTGGACATAAGTTTATTGCCATCAGAATTTTTAGTGTACATGTTAGTCCACATTTTAGTCTTTTCTCTATCCTTTTCACATAATATTTTAAACAATACCAAAAAAAAACTTTTAGATGTCTAACTTTAATTTTTTATCTCTTCATATTCAACTCATTCTGTATGTCCAATATAGAAAGTGAATCTATGAAAAATTTAGAAGAACTATAATGGTGTTCACAATTTAGCAAGGGTGAGAATCTAACACATACAGATCATGCAAGATTATACAAAAATGATTACAAAATAAAACTGTATATGAACATAAGAGACAAAATGCTATACAAGGTCAACGAAAGGAAAACTGAGCTTAAAAAGAGAGAGTGAACATAATATAAGGAGATTGAGTTAAAAAAAATATATCCCTTAGAGGAAGAGTGCTTAACCTGAGGCCCATGAACTTGACGTGTTATTTTCATATTTTAATATCCATATTTCAATATAATTCATACCTCTATAATCCTGTTTTATTTTATAAATTTAAAATTGTTATTCTAATATATTATACTATAATTATAATATAATTATATATTATGTATCATGTAATGCTATTAGATATTATATTGTAAAAATAGTATTATAAGCTTCACTAGACTGTACAATGCAAAAAACAATAAATAAATATAGTTGAGAAGCCTTGCTAGAGCTTATACTTCCAAATGATGCAGCATGGGGTAAGAATCCAGGGTGAGTGGAAATTAGGAGATCTTGATTTGTCTCACAGCTCTGACAATTACTAGTTCTGATCATAGGCTTCACTTAACTTATCTAAACCTTAGTTTCTTCACCTGTTAAGTGGGAATAATGATAACAATGCTTGCACAACTTTCCTCTTGGGCAGCTGGGTGGTGCAGTAGATACAGCTCCAGTTCAGGAGTCAGGAGGACCTGAGTTCAAATCTCACCTCAGACCCTTGACACTCACTAGCTGTGTGACCTTGGGCAAGTCACTTAACCCCAACTGCCTCATCCTGGGTCATCTCCAGTCATCCTGATGAATATCTGGTCACGGGATCCAGATGACTCTGAAGGAGAAGTGACACTGGTGACCTGCACAGCCCTCACTCACTCAAAACAAAGTCAAGTGCAATCATGTCATCATTTCTCTGACGCCATGGTCTTCTTCGGCAACAAAGGATGAACACACGCATTGTGAGGAAAATACTTTGTAAACCTCAAAGAAGTATGTACAGTTATCTCTTCCACATTGTGACTTTCCTCATCCCTGTTTCAATATGTTACTGGTCAGCATAAGAAATTAAAAGGGATTTGGGGAAGAGGAGAGTTTTGCAGAAGCCATAGATTGCAAAGGCTAGCAGATGACAAAGGAAAAGTTTAGAAAATCAGAAATGCATTAAATATATGCATGGTTTTTAAAAATTTCTTTTTCTTACCCTATTTTTATTTAACATTGACCTACATATATTCTACGACCAAATACTTAACCCAAATTTTACAATAAGGTACTGTAAACATCCCATAGCAGAAAAAGAAAAAAAAAATCAAACTTCTCTAGTACAAAGTAGGGGGAAGGGAGCAAAAATGTTTTCACAAATTTTCCACACTTAAGGGTGCCACACCTCTAACCCCCATGATATGGAAGGAATAATTGTAAATATAAGGTGCAGATCGCTAAGTCCTTTAAAAGTATTCACCTTGAAAGGACATAAGTTTGTTCCAGGGAATTCCAAAACTTCATTGGGTAAAGTTCTTGTATTTGTACTTAGGCCAGGAACTCTGTGGATGGACCTGGTATGTGAGTGTATAAAAGCCACTGTGTTGTATTAAGAACAGTACAGCATTTGGAGTCAGAAGACTTGTGGGTAAAATCTTGATTCTGTTATTTAAGTTGTTTACTAACTGTGACTCTGGAGTACATCACCAAGAAATCCCTGGACCTTAGTTTCCTTATCTGAAAAATGGAGGCAATAATCTCTGCACTATCTATCTTTCAGGTTTATTGGGAGGATCAAATGTGTTAATATATGTAAGATACATATTTAAGACATGAAGTATACCTAGTCATACTATCTATTTTTACATACAGGCTATTCAAGACTGCTTTTTACTGCTAAGAGTCAAGACACCGAAACATTTTAGGATTTATTGTCATCTTTATCAAGAATTAATTTTGCACAGATTAAAATCAGATATGTTTTCTTGAATGATGTAATATAAAAAATTTAGTTTATAAGTGTCTATTTACTAATGTCAAATTAGACCTGAAGCAGCTATGCTTGGCAATGTTTTACAATTCTCATGAGGGATGTCCAGTGCTGAGCTCCAAGTAAGAGAGAGATTCTTTATAGGAGGTAAGATGCTATAGATAACTCCTGTTTATAGATGATATGGACAGCTATGATAATTGCATAGCTTAAAAAAATAGAGAGGGCATCCTAAAGTGATATATGATCCTGAAAAGAGGTTAGCCTAATTATCCACACAAGAGAAAAACAAGTGAATGAACAATGCTTAATGTTTAGCCTATGGCTATGCTATTATATGAACAATCCATAGAACTGTTCTATCCATATATTTATCTTAAACGGACACTGAGTTCAGGATTGAATAGGAAGAAAAGAGAGGACTGAATTGCCTTTTGAATTTTGCACAAAGCTTTTAATGGCCTCAAGCTTCTCCCAAGATCGTATTATCTTACAGTTCAGACTACCTGATATTGTCATCTACACTGCCACAAATCCCTAAGGAATATTAAGCCATGCTACCTGCCCTGCTGCTGAAATTTCCTATATGCATAGTCTCCCCTATTAGAATGTAGATTCCTTGAAAGCAAAGATTTTCCTGCTTTTATATTTTTATTTCCAGCCCTTAGCACATAGTAATGTTTAATATATGCTTTTCATTCATTCACTCACCAAAACCACCAAATTTTTTTTCCAGGTAAACAATTGTCAAACCATGCCTCTGACATCTTGCATTTGTAAAGGATCATATGAAATAATGTTGTAAAAATGTTTTGTATACCTTAAAATGCTATATAAGTCTTGTGGTTATTTTAATTATTTTTATAATTGATTTTTGTACCCAGATGTAAGACTTTGCATTAATGCAACTTAATCTTAGTTTCCATCAAAATCTTTTCAGATGGATAGATACTGACTCTGTCATCTTGTGTGTTAGCTCTCCTTCCCTTTTAGTATCATCTCCAAATTTAATGAGCAGCTTCTAAACCTTTATCTTAAAAATACAAAATAGAACAAAGACAAGAAAAATTCTCTTGGTGATTCCACAGGAGAATCTCTGCCACAATGACTCTGAACTATTAAGCATTACTCTTTGAATCCCACAGGCTGGGAAGTTTTTATTCCTACTAATTAATTATACAATCAACTAGCCCACATCTTTCCATCTTCTCCCTGAAGTTTGAGATACAGTATCAAAAGTTTTGCTAAATATAGACAACCTATATTTGTAGCATTATTCTCATCTACCCATTTAGCAAACCTGTAATAAAAAAGAAATTTTACTTTACAACATTATAAACCACAATTTATTGAATACCCACTGTGTACAATGCTCTGTGCCATGTCCTAGGAATTCAAAAACAAAAATAAGGCAGCCCCTGCCCTTGAGGATCTTCCCTGGGGATAGAATAAATATGCAGAGCAGTAAATAAAGGAAAAGGAGAATTTCTTTTCTTCTCTTAGAGTAGTCTGTACAACTTCTACTGCCTCTGACTTTTCCAATACCAATGATATAAAATCCCCCTCTAGCTAAATTTCTGACTATTTATCTTTTCCCATTGCCATCAATCTCAGTCTTATCCTTCCCATGTCTCAATGCAGCACACATCTTTCATTTCCCTTTCTGTAACACTGGTTCTCTTATTAACAAACTTCTTCTCATCTTAGATATCTTCCTCTCATGTGCCTTCCATCTTCTGTCCCCCCACCCCCATTTCAGATGACACTGCATATCTGATTGTCCTTTCCAGTGCTGGATGCATTTTCTTTGATAATCTCCTTCACCACACACACACATAGATGTATTGGTAGAGAGAACATATTCTTGTTCTCTGTTTCTCCTTCCAGATTCTCCCTCTGCCACACTCATTCAACAATCTCTCCTCCTTGGTGACTTAGTCTATCCAGTTATATCACCCAAGCCAGACCCTACTTGTACTTATCCACTACCTTCTCCTTTGTCCCTGGCTTACAGTGTTCTCTGCTTCAACCCCTGCCCCTCTACTAGGGTCTTCAACACAGTCTTGATGTTGCTTCAAACACCATGACCTCCTTGTTCCTCAGTCTCACTCCCATGGAATCTCTCGATTCTCCATCCTCTATTCATCTATCAAATTAATATTCCTAAAGTACAGTTTAGACTATATCACTCCTTGACTCAATAAGCTCCAGTTATTCATGTTGTCTCTAGAATCAACTACAAATTTTCCTTTATGACTTAAAAACTCTCACAATTTATCTTCAATTTACTTTAATTAATTTAATTTAATTTTTCTTCACATGAGATAATACATTTAAAGAATTTTGTAACTCATAAAGTGTTAGATATATAAATGATGATTATTCTTATTTCATTCATGCAGTTCTTTATACAGAACTTATAATATATATATATATATATATACATAATATACAATGCAGACTATCATCACTCTCATTCATATAGTTCAGCCAAACTGATCTACTTGCTGTCTTACATCGATAACACTCTAGGTCCCACCTCAATGCTTCAGTACAGGCTGTGCCCCCATGACTGGGATGCGTGAAGTCCATACATTATACATGCTGTATTCCCCCATTGAATAATCTATCCCCCAATGGAAGAGACTATCATTTTTGTCTTTGCATCACCCCCAGCGTCTTGCATAAAGCCTGGCACATAGGAGATATTTAATAAATGTTTGTTAATTGACTTCTACATAGCTGTTACCTAATAATAGTAGAAACAAAAGTATATGTCACTCTTTACTAGTTGTATTTTCTGGAAGAAAGATACTATCTTATGACCAGTGATTTTTGAAAGACAGTTGACCATAGTTGAGGATACTATCTGGGTTACGGCGCACAGAGAAGCCTAGATGAGTCATTTCTAGCTATAAATCAGTTAGTATTATTTTTAAAAAATCCCCAAAGAGCATATTTTGTTATCTTAAATCAAACATAGGGATTAACATTGATATCATTTCCTTGAGGCATATCATGATCTACTCAATTTTCAGATATTAAAACAACTAAGTTTAATAAATTTGTATAGTTTAAATTAATCTCAGATATAAAAAAAACAAGTAAATTGTTTTGCTGTTATTATTTCCCAAACAATAATATATATTGTATTCACTCCAATCCTGATACAGTTATGTGGTCTCATCCATTAGTATGAGTATGCTCTCCGCTAATGTAAATCATGATCCTTTCATGCTTTCTCATTCTTTATGATCCTACTCCATGTCTTCCTATAAATTCCCCAGAGATGCTGTCCAATTCTTTGGCAGCCTTCCTCTGAAACTTTTAATATTTTATTGGTGCCAGTATGACAAGACTATCCTTCTAAAAGTCCTTATTCTCACTGAATGCCTCGTCCTCTCCTTTTCCAGATATACACATCTTTGGTGATAGAAAATGACAATCTTTTGATGATGTGAAGTAACTAAGGGATAACTAAGGTATCTGGGACCTTCCTTGCTAGGAAGTCTACCCAGAGGTCTGTTTAGATCCTGTTCCTCCCAGTGCTGCATGGCCAGGGCTTTGCTCTACTCCACCCAGCATCCCATGAGATAAACCTTTCCTGTTGGCTTTCCAGGTTACCTTTGACTGGAAACTTCTTTCTCTCTGTTGTTCTGTGACTTCTGCTGCTCTAGAATTTGTTGAGAGTCATTTTTACAGGTACTTTGTGGGCTGTGGGGTAAGTGCTAGAGTATATTCATCTTTCTACTCTGATCTCTTGACTCCGCCCCCCTCCAATCTTCTTTTTAAGAAGATATACTCTCACTTGTGGTTCCAAGAAGCTGTACCATGACCAGTAGCTACACTCTAGTAAAACTTTCTCAGCAGAACTTCAACCAAGTTAAAGGTAACCAACAAGCCTCAAACCTGTCAGTGAGTTAAAGGAATGTCTACCCCAAGCATGTGAAGGTTAAAAGTCCTCAGACTGGAGTTTTATTTTCAGGCTGTAGGAAGTATGCATGATTCATGGCCTGCCAACACTTCAACAACATATGACTGTTCCTTGCTACCACCTGGCATGGCTCCTTTATGCTGCTCCTGAATAAGCCATGCTCATCAGACCATGGCATTGTACACCATCACAATCTTCCAATACTTGTCACACTCTTCACCTCCCAACTTAGTTTATTATCTCAGGTATTGTGCTGAAGTATTACCCAAAAAGGTTCTCTAAGTTCCCTCTCAATGAGAGACCTTTTGTTCTATGAAATATGACATAGATGGCAGAACGAAAGAAGAAGAATAAGGTCCAAGAAAAATGAGTGAAATGGCAAAGGAATATTCTAATTTAAAAAGATGGCTGTATTGGTTCATATTACTGATTTCTCATTTTAACATTATTTATTATTTGTACCTAGATGAAACAATAAACATGAATTTGACCAGACTGAGAGAGATGGTAGAAGATAAAAGGGCCTGACATGCTATGGTCCATGGAGTCATGAAGAATTTAACATGATTGGAGTGCTGAACAAAACAATAAAAGAAAAGGTGCACATGTGGGTGAGGCCTACCAGGGACAATTCTTCAGGATCACAAGAGATCAGACACTTCGCCCATTACTGGTATTTTTTTCCATTTAGTATTTTAAATGTCACATTTAAAGAACACTTTGCTACATTTTCTGATTTTCTCTGTATCTTTTTGAAATTTTCTGTGACATTTTACTTCTGCTCTTCCCTTTAATTCTTTTCTTTCTTATATCACATTTTCCACTTGCCTCAAATTTGTATCTGAAGAATCCAAAGGAAAGATTCCTATAAAATAACTCTCAAAGACCTTTCACTGGAAATGATAATTAAATACCAAAAAAGAAAACTGACTTCCTCCCGAGAGTCCCCAAAGATAATTAGAACTGTCAAGGACCAGATTAATATAGCAAAGGAAACTGAAATTCATAATAATTATACATGATTTTGCTAATCAAAATTCAGGGTTCTCAGGTCAAGGAGAAAATACTTCAAGCAGCTAGAAAGAAACAATTCTAGTATTGTGGAAATGCAATCAAGATAACACAAGATCTGGCAGCTTCTACATTAAGGGATCGAAGGAACTGGAATAGGATATTCCAGAAGTCAAAGAAACTGGGATTAAAACCAAGAGTCACCTACCCAGCAAAACTGAGTATAATACTTCAAGGGAATAAATGGCCATTCAATGATACAGAGGACTTTCAAGCATTGACATTGAAAAGACCAGAACTGTATAGAAAATTTGACTTTCAAACACCAGAATCAAGAGAAGCATGAAAAGGTAAACAAGAAAGAGAAATCATAAAAGACTTTCTAAAGTTGAACGGTTTACATTCCTACATGGAAAGAAAATATTTATAACTCTTGAGATTTTTCTCAGTATTTGGTAGGTGGAGGGATTGTACACACACACACACACACACACACACACACACACACACACACGGACACACACATGCACGACACACATAGACAGAGAGTACAGGCTGTGTTGAATCAGAAGAGATGATATCCACAAAAAAAAAGATACAAAATAAAAATTAAGGGGTAAGGGAGGAAAATACTGGGAGGAGAAGGGGAGAAATGGAATGCGGGCAGGCTATAACTCATAAAAGAGACAAAGAAAAATCTTATTCAATGGAGGAGTAAAGGGAGAAGGGGAGAAGGGAAAAGAAAAGCTACTCTCTCCACATCTGAGTTAAGGAGAGAAAAACATGCTCACTAAATTTGGTATGAAAATCTTTCTTATACTACAGGAAAGTAGGGGAGGAGGCAACAAGTGAGGTGAGGGGAATGATAGAAGGGAGGACAAATGGGAGAAAGGGGTAACTAGAAATAAATACTTTTGAGAAGGAGCAAGGTCAAATAAGGAAATAAAAAAATAAGGGGGAGAGAGTAGGATAGAGGACACTATAGTGAGTATTACACAACATGATTATTTTGTAAGTCTTTTGCAAAATGACACATATTTAGTCTGTATTGAATTGCTTGCCTTCTCAGTGGAGATGGGGAGAGAGGGAGGGAGGGAAAGAAGGTGGAATTCAAAGTATTAGAAACAAATGTTGAGAATTATTATTGCATATAACCGGGAAATAAGAAACACAAATAATGGGGTATAGAAATTTATCTTGCCCCACAAGAAAAGAGAGAAGATGAGGATAAGGGGAGGGTGGGGTGTGATAGAAGTGAGGACTCTTTGAGGGAAGGGGTAATCAGAATGCAAGGTATTGGGGGGAGGGGAGGGAGAGATGGGGAGAAAAATTGGACACGTTACAAAATGATATAAAAGCAATTAGTATTAAAACAATTGACTGAATTAATTGCTGAGACTAAATCAGAGACAGCTCTAGTTTGGGGAAATGAATTTTAGTCTAAGTCTCCTAGAGGCAGGTAATTTTGCATAAAATTTGTCATTGATGGAAAAGTTAAGGTTTTAATGGTAAATTTGATTTTATGATTGTTATTTAAGCAGGAACTAGGACAGGTATAGAAAGGCATGTAAACCACTTAAGACTCGCCTCAAAAGATGTTCCTTAGCCAAAGTGAAATTATAGTCATATCTGAAACCTGGTTATTGGAACTTTCTATTTTAAGATGCGATGGGACTATTAAGTGACTGTTCTTCTGAGTCTAACTCCAGGTATGAATAGCAACAAAGGCAGTCTGAGCCTCCAGTCCATGATGCCAGTAAGCCTGTGAGATGCTGATATGAACTAAAAAAGGTGATCCCATGGGAAGGGTGGGAGAGTGACTGTTCAGCCTGGGCTGAGGTAGGATTCTCCTGACTCAATTTCCCCACTGACACCTGGCAGACTTTAAGCCTCACTAATGCAAGTTGACAACCTCCTCCTGCCTGGAACTGACATGAAGTTGGGGAGATATTGTTTCCCTGCAATGTCTCTACTCTTAGTGGTAATTTCCTGTAGTCAAAAGGTTTGTAAGCTTAATACCAGATCTATTAAACTGTTAATAGGGGAACATCCAAGGTCAAGTCTAAAATTAAGCAATTAGGCTTAGGACTTTAGACCAACAGCAATAAGTTAGGTCCTTTAAATCTTAGTAATAGTATGGAGACAATTAGGGCAAGGGCTTATGAAGTTAGCATAGATAGTTATTATTTGTGTCTCAGTTTGTTAATGTTAAAAAAATACGTTTGTGGTCTATATTGTAAATGCTTTAAAAAAAATATCACCTGGCGAAAAGTTGGAATTGTGTTATGTGATATGAACTGTTTTAAAAATGAAAAATAAAAAAAAGATTGGATGAGATGTTCTCTAATGTACCTTCCAACTCTATATGCAATTCTGTAAATAAAATTGCCAAATTATATATTTATATTCAATTCTCTAAAAGATGATATCCAACAATTAAGAATATACTTATGTGAAACTTTGGAGCTTTTTAAAAATTAAATAGCATTTAATGTTTTTCCCAGTTATATATGAAGAAAATTTTTAGCTTTCATTTTAATAAGATTTTAAGTTCCAAATTATTCTCCCT
This sequence comes from Potorous gilbertii, assembly GCA_028658325.1. Taxonomy (NCBI): domain Eukaryota; kingdom Metazoa; phylum Chordata; class Mammalia; order Diprotodontia; family Potoroidae; genus Potorous; species Potorous gilbertii. The sequence continues at coordinate 451,378,539 of CM053770.1, forward strand.
CTCTCTCTTTCCCTTTTCAGAAACTGGTAGGCAGCTTGATATAGTTTACACATGTGCTATCCTGTAAAACATATTTCTCTATTCATCACAGCTAAGGAAAAAGAAATAGATCAAAATGAAATAAGACCATGAGAAAGAAAAAAAGGAAGTGAAAAAATATGCTTTGATCTTCATTCTGAGTCCATCAGTTCTTTATCTGAATACATATAACATTTTCCTTCATGTCTATTGTATTAATTTTGCTGAAAAGGGCTGTCATTCATAGTTGATTATCACACATTGCTATTGATACAGTATACAATGCTTTCCTCGTTCTACTCATTTCACTTTATATCAGTTCATAAAAGTCTTTCCACATTTTTTCCTGAAATCTGCCTGTTCATCATTTCTTATTACACAATAGTATTCCACTACATTCATATTCCATAGTTTGTTCAACCATTCCCCAACTGATGGGCATCCCCTCAATTTTCAACATTTTGCAAACATGAAAAGAGATGATACAAATATTTTTGAACCTGTAGGTCCTTTTCCCTTTTTTATAGTCTCTTTGGGATTCAGTCCCAGTAGTGGTATTGCTGGATCAAAGGATATACACAATTTGGTTGCCCTTTGGGCATAGTTCCAAATTATTCTCTAGAGTGGTTGTATCACAATTTCACCAACAGTACATTAGTATCCCAATTTTCCCACATCTTCTCCTACTTTATCATTTTCCTTTTTTTTGTCATATTAGCCAATCTGATAGGTATGAGGTAGTATTCAGAGTAGAGTTTTTTATTTTATTTATTTATTTTTAGTTTTCACCTTTCACTTTCATAAGATTTTGAATTCCAAATTTTCTCCCCATCTCTTGCTTCCACCCACACCAAGACAGCATGCAATCTGATACAGGCTGTAAATATATATTCATATTAAGCATATTTTCACATTAGTTATGTTGTAAAGAAGAATTAGAACCAATGGGAGAAACTACAAAAAGAAGTAACCAAAGAAAAGAGAGAGAACAAAAGTTCTTCAATCTGCATTTAGACTATAGTTTTTGTTTTTTCTGGATGTGGATGGCATTTTCCATCATGAATCATTTGGAGTTGTCTTAAATTCTTGTGTTGCTAAGCAGAGATAAATATAAGAAAGTTAGTCATTGTACAATTTGACTGTTACTGCGTAAAAGGTTCTGGTTCTGTTCACTTCACTCAGCATCAATTCATTTAAGGTTTTCCAGGTTTCACTGAAGTTCCCTTGATCATCATTTCTTACGGGAAAATTGTATTCCTTTACATTCTTATCAGAGTTGTTTTGATGTGCATTTCTCTAATCAAAAGTGAATTAGAGTCCTTCTTCATGTACAGTTTTCACCTACAACTGCCTGTTCATATCCTTTGACCATTTATCAATTGAGGAATGGCTAGCAGTATTAAAAATTTGACTGATTTCTCTCTATATTTGAGAAATGAGGCCTTTATCAGAGACGCTTGCTATAAAGATTGTTTCTCAGCTTTCTGCTTTCCTTCTAATCTTAGGTGCATTAGTTTAGTTTGCACAAAAGCTTTTCCATTTAATGCGATAAAAATTATTTATTGCACATTTTATAATGCTCTCTGTCTCTTGTTTGAATACTTCCCCTCCTCATAGATCTGACAAGTGGACTATTCCTTACTCTTCCAAACTGATTGCTTTGTTGTCTGTGGTACTTTTTTATCAAGATGTAGTTTCCTTCTTTATGTCTTTTAATTAGGTATGGTTTTGCTTTTACTCTGACCAGGATTGCTACCCCTGCTTTTTTCTACTTCATTTGAAGCATAATAGCTTCTGCTCCAGACCCTTAGCTTTATACTCTGTGTGTCTCTCTGCTTCAAGTGTTTCTTATTGGCAACATATTATAGGATTCTGATTTTTTTATCTGCTTTGCTATCTACTCATGTTTTATGTGAGAGTTCATCCAATTCCCATTCACAGTTATGATTGCCTGTGTATTTCCCTCCATCCTATTCTTCCTCCTATTTATCCTTTTTCTTCTTTTACCCTTTCCCACCTTACCAGTATTTTGTTTCTGTCTACTACTTCCCCTGATCTGCTCTCCCTTGTGTCAGCCCTCCCCTCGTCCCATGCTCTTTACATAATTTCCTCCCCTCCTCCTTCCCTTTCCATTAAGATAGATTTCCATATTCAGCTGATTGTGTATATTATTCCCTTTATGAGTCAATACTGATGAAAATAAGATTCTAGTGATGCCCATCACCCACACTCTTATCTTCCCGTCCACTGTAATAAGTTTTTCTTGCTTCTTCATATGAGACAATTTACTCCATCCTACTTCTCCCTTCCTTCTGTACCCCTTGTTCTCCTCTTTCTCATCCTTTATTTTAAATCTATTCTAAAAATGATCACTGTAAGTTCTGAAATATCCCATTTTCAGGTAAAAACAAAAATCAATACTTGCTTTATTACAATTATAGGGACCCTTCAAGGGTATTACCTCACACTTGCCAATCTACTGCTTCATTTGAAATTTGGGTTATGATTTTCTCAATCTGATAATGACTCCAATAAGAAAAGAATCTTAAATAAAGTCCATGCTGTTCAGAAAGTGGATGGAAAGAGACAATGTTTCTCTAACTGGCGGTTCAGTATCATTTTAGATCTTTTGATGAACTCTAAAGAAAAGACTACAGAACCTAGCATTGTTGATTATCTTTTCTTAGCATAAATTTTGCCATCCAATCAATAGATATATAATGGGAAGAGAAGGTTATTTGATCATGTAGTAAGATACTTGGATAAGTAATGGGCAGCTAGTCATGTTCCATTGCTATTAACAAAGCTTCAAAAAGTCTAACATATTGAGTGGACCCGTATAGAGAATTTGTGTGATATGCACAAGAGTCATACATGATGACATAGTATGACTAAGATGGGTACCATAGCAGGGAGTGCCCCAACTGATCAGATGGCAGATCCATCAATACATCAAAGAATTACCAAGTGGCATGAAATTCAAAACATGCTTTGAAGTTCTGAAAGAACTTGACCCCTAGGTAAACTACAAGAGGGAAAAGTATGAAAGCTGGTGAAAGTTGTATTTTTCATCTTGGTATCCCCAGCAGGTATGCAAATATTTAGTGTTCATTTGTGATATTTTGCACTATATTTTCAAATCCCCTGAACTCAGTCTCATACCTACCTATACAAAACTTACATATAAATAACTATTTTACATGGCATTAGATCCCCCTGGGGATGACTACCCCAGGTGAAAGGTATTCTTTTGTGTCTGAACTCCTAAAGCTATAGCTCAGAAGCCCCTACGAATTCATTTACCTTTAACAGACAACAAGAAATCATAAGTAGTTCAAAGCAAAGATTTTTACTAAAATGGCATATAATGAATAGTAGTAACAAAACTTCCCCCCTGATTAAAACTAGGACACATTGTTCAATGATATCAGTAAGAACAATAGGCACATGCATAGAATTCTCTATTAAGAAAGCACATATTTAATAAACACATATGGTCCAGGCAAGTCATACCTCAGGCACTGAAAGGAATTATATCATCTCACATTGTCTTCATGTAGGACTGTCTGACTACAGCATCTCTTCCAGGCAAATTGCTCAACTGGGTTTCCTGGGCCTGTTTCTCCCTGTGGTTTGACTCTGAGAAACAGGGAAAACTCTCTCTTCACAAAACTCTTCCTCTTGTGTGCTTTGATTCATTGGGCCTGTTCTTTGCTGGTCCAGCTTCTCCCATCAAGTGAGCAACAACCCTGTAACATATCATAGGGAAGGGGTGTAGACAGAAGGAGAGAAAAGTCCTTCCCTGATCCCTCCTAGAGAGACAAGGAATGATTGTCCCTCAAGGACAATATTCTTCCATAACGAGCTCTCTAGCTTATCGTGTTCATGCTCAGGACTCTCCTGCTCCCTACAAAGTGTGTTTTGCTTATTAAAGAGCCATCAGGAGCTTGGCAGATCCTTCATCCATTCAGTGGCTAGCCACCCTCAATTCTATTAAGCTTCACTGAAAAACCTCACACTTCATAAAGGAGTAACTGAGTAACTTTGAGCTTCAGTCTAAGACCTTAATATTTTATTCCATCAACTAGGCTGAGGCAGAGCAATTATTAAGTATATCCTGAGCAACTCTGCTTTAAGTATATCTGAGCAACCCCATTATTTATAGCTATTATCTGCCCTCCATGGGATACTCTGTGGGACCAGTAGTTCTCAGTCTTAAATCAGTAGATTCCTCATTCCTCTTGTTTTTCTTTTTTCAGTATTCTCTCTTTCACTCACATCCCACTCTTGTGCCTCACCATGATATAAAAGTAACTCTGAGTTTTCTAAGCTTTGGTCAATGGAGTGAAAATTCTAACACATCTCAGCAGTGCTGGAAAGATGTAAAATGCAGACCCATTATCAGATTGCATCTATAGTTTGAGGATGTGATTTCACAGAGACTTATCACTGGGAGATTGGTCAATAGATTATGAACTCTTTGGAACTCAGCAACTCATGAAGACAATCTAACAAAAGAGAAAGGAGACTTTGTCAGGGAATGAACTGTTTTCTTTTTGTCTCTGTATGACCAGAATGTAGCATAATATCTGGCACTGAAATAAATATGCATTGGATTGTCTGTTGGAAAGGTTATAATCTGGTTTGGGCAAGGAAATATTCACACCCACAAAATCTTGTATTTTTTTAATTATTGTAGTAATATTGTCTATTTCTCTACTTATTTATTAGGGATTAGGTTTTACAAATAGCAGGGCCTATTCATTTAAGACAGAAATTCTTAGCCCTTGTTTGCATCAGGTAACCCTCTTGCACTCTGGTGAGTCCTACAAAATCCTTCTCAGAATAAAGTTTTTAAATACTTAAAATGGGATTACTAAGGAAATCAATTATTTTGAAATACAATTATAAAATCATCTACAACCTAAGTTCAGGGACCTCCAGTTAAGAAGCTCTCATCTAAAGTAATAATCTATGATATGACACTTCTTCCAAACTATTTAAAGCAGTTGCTCCAAAATAATGTTATCTATTAATAAAATTGCTTTTCTATTTTTCTTTTTTAAGTTCCATGCTCTACTTCAAAAAGGATGATTCATTTGGTGATGGATGATTTCGGGATAGGTTGACTGGTGTTTTCCAGTCAGGCCTGAAGTCCATCCCTTTGAGGTTCTGGATTAGTATCATAAGATAGACTGGATTCTACATTGAAAAAGTCAGCTTTCACTGGGGTCAGTAGTCTGAAAAAAAGCAACAATGGAAAAGGAACACTTTTCTTTTTCTCTTACAAAATTATTTGAAAGTCAAAGTACATTCCTCTGAAATTGAGACATGCAGCTGGCTTGTAGCCTAGAGCTAATAACAGCTGGAAGCCTGGACCTAATCAACCATCTATCTCTGAGTACAGCTAGTAGGAATCATTATCAAAACCTGAAGCCAATAAGAAGAAAAAATTAGAAACATGAAGAAATTGTTGCATTGGAGAATTTCTTACTAAGATAGAAAGAGAATATAGTCTAAGAAGTAAATATTTCCTATACAGGCCAAAAACATAAGCACAGGGCATGATCTCAGAAGCTGTGAACTTGGCAATCTATTGGAGGCCCTGACTCCATTTCTGTCCACTCCTCCTTCTCAGAATTTTCTTTATCGTGATGAACTGTAGCTGTTCTAAGATTAGCAGGAGACTGACCTTTGGCTTGAAGAAAACCACATCTTGTTTCCTGAGATTTGTTATCAGTTGTCTCTTTGCCCCTACTGAAAAGAGATTTGCCTATTCATTCAGTTGTTCAAACCATGAGTCCTCACCCAATGCAATTAAAAAAGATTTACATGTGTTTTACTTGTATTAGGATACTCTTTTGCTTGCTTCTTTTGATAGCTTTCAGATTTGAAGTGAAGCAGCTTTATGTTTCTACTGAGTAATTCCAAATAGAAAGGTGTACTGGAGATGAAAATAAAAGCAAACCCTCCCCAAAGGGGCTTACATTCTAATGAAAGAGTCTCTCTCTCTCTCTCTCTCTCCCTCTCTCCCTCTCTCTCTCTCCTTCCCTCCCTCCACCTCTCTCCCCACACACACATACATATACATATATATAAAACATGTGTATATATTTATATATAATTAATATCTCTCTATATATACATATATAATTAATAGATAGAAGATACATAGAGAGAGAATGGAAATGAATCTTAGAGGAGAAGGCTCAGAGGTCTTGGGGTACCAGGAAAAACTTCCTAGAAAAGATGCCTCTTGAACTGAGTCTTAAAGAAAACCAAGTATTCTGAGAGCTAGAAGTTAGGAAGTAGAGCATTCCTCGCCTGGGAAACAACCCATATGATTCGAGACAGAGAATGGCTTATCCTATAGGAAGAAAGGATTACATGGAGCAAAGTCAGCAGTAAGAAGACTGGAAAGTAAGGAAAGGGCCAGATTATGAAGAGTTTTAAATTCCACAAAGAAGAATTGTATCTTTGGTCCTAGCAGTAATAGAGAGCCACTGGAGTTGATGGAGGAGAGTGGTTGAATGGTCATATCTACACTTTAGGAAAATGGTTTTGGCACCTCAGAGAAAGATGGATTGGTGTAGAGAGAAACTTGGGTCAGAGATACCAACTAGAAAGCTGTTGAAATAGAGCAGGGAAGAGGTGATGAGGGCCTGAATTAGGCTGACATGTGTGTGAATGGAGAGAAGGAGATGTGTGAGAGAGATGCTGCATAAAAAGAAATTACAAGACTTGGACAACTGATTAGATATGTAGGCAGAGCAAGAGAGGAGATACGGATGACACCAACGTTCTGAACCTTAGTGACTAGAAGGGTGGTAGTGTCTTCAATAATAATTATGAAGTTCTGAAGATGAGAGAGTTTGGGAGAAAAGACAATGAGTTATGTTTCATATATGTCAAGTTTAAGGAGACTGTATGATATCTGGTTTGAAATACGTTAGTATAAAATACTTCAGAACTAGTATGAGATACTTCAAGAAATCTGCACTCATAGACATAGAGATGGAAGAAACATTAGATGTTGTCTAGTCAATCAGCCCTCACAGAAGAGAAAACTGGGACCTAGAGAGATAAATGAATGATTTGTCCAAAGTCACATGGGTAAGTAAGTGTCAGAAACTGCATCCGTACTCAGGATTCTTGATTCCAGAGCTGTTGCTCTTTCTAATTCACTTTGCTTCCTCTTGTTGTGAAAACTCACTCTGTGAATTATGCACTACCCATACCATGTTCTAGTAGATGGTGTCATGAATTGTCATGAATCACTTCAGCCAAAAATATTCGTCACCACCAAACTAATCCAAAAAGCATAGTCTAGATAAGGCACAGTGGTAAACCCTAGACAAAACAATGCACAATTCTTGTCTCCAGGAGTTTCTTTACTAGTGGGGGGAAACAACTTACTATATTTTAAATATAATCTGCATGCTTAAATAAGATAAATACAATTTAATATGAGGAAGAAGAGAACATTAGCAATTAGTACAATCAGAAAAAGTTCCCACAAAAATTGTCACCTAAGATTAGCCTTAAAAAAAAAAAAGCTAAGGATACTTAATCATACAGGCAGTGAAGGAGTGCATTCCAGGCAGGGGGTACAGCCTGCACAAAGATCCAAAGGTAAGAAATTGAATGCTAGATTTGTGAAATAAGAAGTTGGCCAGTTTGGTTGGAATTATGAATGCACAAAGGCTGTATAAGTCTGGCAAAGGATTCTGAAGCTAGACAGTGAAGAGCTTTAAATTATAAGCTGAGGAATTTGGAGTTTTTCCAGCAATAGGGAACTGAATTTCCAGTTTGGACATGTTGAATTTAAGATGCTTTGAGAACAGGCAGGTAGAAATGTCCAGCAAAAAGTTGGTATATAATATAGAGATCAGGAGAAAGACTGGGACTATTTAGGTTTGTGAATCCTATTCAGAGAGAGGATATATGTACAGTCTTGGGAGGCATCCATCTTTAGGAACCAGGGATTGGATGATAACCTCCCAAAGGAGAGTAAGAAGCAGTGAAATGTCCAAGATAACACAACCAGGACAGAGTAAGGACAAACAGGAGAAAAAACAGGTAGTCAACAGGTTTTTATTTTATTTTTTGAAAACCTGCAGAGAGATTTGGAAGGAAGTAGATTGATAAAAGGCCATTGAATTTGGTGATTTAGAGCTTACTTGATATTTTTCAGTGCCAGCTCTATGATACCGTTCCCTGAGGAAAGATAACATTGGAGAGAGACATTTTGGTCAAGCATTGAGATCAGGAACCCCTTTTCAAAGGGTTGAGAAATAAGTGGGAGATGAGGAAGCCAACCTTCCCATGAGCCTCTCTAAATTCAACTGCAGTGCTCTTTAGACTTAATTCCATTGCCAAGCCCCTGGTTGACTTCTCTCCAGGACATGAGGATCTGCCAGTGAAAGAGATCTGTTGGTACAGACTTTGAAAACCTGGGCTCACTTCCATTCCCTGCTGATGGATCAGAATAAGGATTTCCTGGTAGCTGAACTAGGATAATAAAATTTTATAAATGGGCATTTGGAAGTTTGCTTAATTAATACACAAGCCAAAATCAATCAATCAACCATTCAGTCAACCAATACACATTTATACACATTTACTTTACCATGTGCCAGGCACTGCCCTAAACACTAGGAATACAAAGATAAAGTTAAATAATAAGGAGTTTATGTTCTATGGGGGAGGGAGATAATATGTACATATATAAATATATATACAATGAATACAAGGGGGTAGGGAGAAAGTCAATAGCAACTAGTCAATTAAAAAAAATCTCATTCTCTCATTTTGAGGTCATGAAATCAAAGATTTATTCAGAGTTTATCTAGTCAATCCCCTTCCCAGAGATTCTCTCTATAATGTTCCCACCAAGTAGCATTCTAGGGTCCACTTGGATCTCCAGTGAAGACCTAATTATCAATGAAAGCCATTCATTCCAACTTTCTACCCCCATTGAGTTCAAATACATCTTCCTACAGACTCTTCCACCTGATGGACCAAACTGAACAAGTCCAATCTCTCTTTTACCAGTGTTCATCAAGTAAAACACTTATCATGTATTTGTAATGTCTATTTACAGCCAGAATCTAAAACTGTGCTCACACATAGTGGGTGCTTAACAAATGCTGTTAAAGAGAATTGAATTGAATGCTACTTTTTCCTTTCTTTCCTTCTCCATTCCAACCTTCCCTACTTCCTTCAACCAATTTATTAAGTACAGTTGACCCAAAAATCTTGGGGTAGTTTTGAACTTTTCATAACAGAAAATTGTATTAAGACTCTTGACATACCCTGTAGAGTAGGAAAGGAAGTAAAACTGTATCTCATATATGTGTTCCTATGTATATACATATATGTATGTATATATATACACACATATATATGTATATACACACACACACACATTCCATCAAGTATTCAAAATACAATCTGGAACCTTTTTAAGAAACATAAAAAGTCAAAATAGATCCCATGAAGCTCATTCACTTTACACCTAACGAAAAGAAACCAAGACTCCAATTTAGATGCCTATTAACCCTTACTTTATATGCAGTTTTAACAGCCATGGTTATGAGTCAGTCTACAGTATCTCAGAAGGGGAAAATTACAAGGAGTAATACAAATGGTTAGAGGCAGGGATCCCGAGAGAAACGAAAAGTGACAGCTGACAGCTAGCCAAGAGGGGAAGAGACTGAAAAACGATAAAAAGCAGATGGAAGAATTTTTAAAAGCACAGGAATATGGTGTCATTTAATATAGGGGGCAAATAGATATTATAACATAGCACATAATGTTAACTCTGAGTCATAAAAGCAATATTAAATTATGCTCAACATATTCTGTTTAAGACAGAGAAGTATGTACCACATTTTTAGAAAGATTCCCATTAAAATGATGAAATTCTATTTTAACATCAGAACTTAAGGGTAAGCTTTCATTATCTACAAATCCATTCCTTCAGCATGATGCAGATGAATGAGGCATCAGTATAGCATAATAATTGTCAAATACTCTGTATGATGTCTAAAATTATTATTAATAGTTAAAACAATAAAGTATTTTCATGGGGAATTTTTTTATTATTTTTTTAAATTCCAAAGTAAATGGCATAATTAACTGAGATCCCTTCCAGCTCTAAATATTAAATTATTGTGATTTTATTTTCAAATAACCTTATTAAATAATTCAGAGCTGAAAATCATTTTAGAGAGTATCAAGGTCAGCTCCTTTATTTAATAGAGAAGGAAATTGCCCAATTTCATGTGATATGAGAAGCCTGAGGTAAGCTACGATCTGAAAATATCTTCTCTACTAAATATCACTGTGCCTGGAGTTCCTTAATTAGAGACTTATTCCTTTTGCTTTGGAAGATCTTTTTTTTCTTCAGTTGTTTCCTTTTAAAATGTAAATATCTCTTCAATCTCCTTGTTAGCTTAGACTTTAGAGGCATTATAGCATAATAAAAGGAAGACTCACTCTAGACGTGGGTGTCCAGAACAGTGCTTTGGTGGTGAAGGAATGCAATTTGGAATCAGAGGCCCTGGTAATGAACCCTGGATTTATTCTGATTGTGTGATTCACAATCTCACTAGGTTTCTGCTTGATCATCCATACATGGAATTGGACCAAATAATCTCAAAAGACCATTATAATTTTTACTCTCTGATCCTTTGAGCATTAAGGAGAAAATAAGAACACAACAGAGTGAGGAAAAGAAGGAAGAACAGAAAATGATGCTGAGACAACACCAATAATCAATTGTTATTTACTTCCCAATTTTACCTAACGCTGACCCTGCAACCTTAGCAACAGCTAAGGTGTGGAAAGAATCAATGTGTGTCATTCTACACCTGGATGTTTCTCTACCATAGACTGAAACTTTCATTCTTTTTTATTGATCAATTCTCTAAATTGATGAGAATTTGTCATCTCTATTGGCTCTCAACAAATGACTTGTGTGTCTAATGACTGAATCCACAGTCTATACTTATGATCCCCTTAAAACAGTTAGGAACTAGAAGACAGAGATGTCATCACTGCAATTATGGTCTATTTTCCTTCAATTTAATTTCACAAATATATACTACTTCCCCACGGTGTTGCTACATGTTGAACCAATTTAAATTTTAGATAATATACGGTTCTTGCCCTCATTGTATAAGGTAGGGGTGATGGTAAGGGAAGGGGAAGAAGGAAATGAACACAAATAATTCTAATATACAATACTGTAAATACACATTAGAAAAGTGCATAATGAAGGAGCAGATGTTTAAGGGAAGAGGAATCTTCACAGCCTGGAAATTCCCTTTGGAATATTCTAGGAGACAGCTATGGTGGCACAATACATAGAGTGCTAGATTTTAAGTCAAGAAGATCTGAGTTTGAATTCTGCCTCAGACATTTACTAGCTGTGTATCTCTGAGCAAGTCACTCAGTCACTTTGTGACTCAGTTTCCTCATCTATAAAAAGGGGCTAATAATAGCACTCTATAATAACAAATAATTTTGAGTGGCTGAAGAACCCTGACCAAATCAGTGAACAACTATGACTACACAGGACCACTGAGGAAGCATATGATCCATCTCCTGAGAGAGAATTGACAGACGTAGGATACAAAATGAGATTTTTTTCAGATATGTCCATTGTGGAGATTTGTTTTGGTTAATTACACATATTAGTTACAAGGGTTTCCCCAAGGAAGAAGGGCTATAGAGAATATCGATGTATCTACACACATTGTTAATTAAAAAAATTTTTTAATTTAAAAAATAGTAAAGTATCTTAGGAAAGAACTGGGGAAATTTTTCCCTCAATCTAGATGCATATTTTGTGGGTGCTCTGGAATAGGAGTAGTCTTGAGGTAGAAATGACAGTTACCTGTGAATATTCACATATACTATAATAACAACATGCAAGACCAAATACTGAGGATATCACATGCCTGCAAGTTTCAGCCAGTTCTCTCCCCAGCACTGAATTTATGTACTCTCATTCTGACACCCTTTATCATCATCTCCACTAGCTCTCACCAAATGTTTCAATACATGTTTGTGGAACTGAAATATGCCCCAGCAATATTTCCATCATCTGGCTCCCTTAAATGGCCCACTAAGCAGTCTTGATTCATCCTGCCACTGAATTCAGTTGTTTCCCACAACACTGTATGGTCCAGGAGCTAGGACCCAAGGGCAACTCTGAGGCTCTGTACTCCTTCCCACTTCTACATCAGGTCCTGATCCTCCTTAGAGGCCTGTTCATTCAATGTGCATTACCTCCCTCTAAATGAGTATCTGAGGCCAAGATCTCCCATTGCATCCTGGGTCATTTTCAGTCATCCTGATGAATATCTGGTCACTGGACCCCGATGGCTTAGGGGGAGAAGTGAGGCTGGTGACCTTGCATAGCCCTCCCTCACTCAGAACAAAGTCAAGTGCAAGTCATATCATCATTTTTCTGATGTCATGGTCTTCTTCAAAAACAAAGAACAAACATGAATCTTCCTTAACACAATGTCATTAAGAATTGCATGTTTATCATCTTTGCATGGCCTTCAGCATCTTGATCTGTGTCCTACACATAAGAGATATAACTGACTTGAATTGTCCCTTGCTGCTCCAAAAGTCTGTAACTGCAATGAATGAGATCTGCCATGATAGCCTGCCAGGGTTAAAGGGGGAGGGATGAATGAAAAAAACATTCTTTAAGCCCTTAATATGTGATAAGCACTCAGGGTACAAAAAGAAAAGCAAAGATAGTCAGTGCTTTCAAGAAGCTTGCATTCTAATTGGGGAGACAAAAGATACAGAAGTTTTCAGTTGTGAGACAAAGAGAAACAGATGGAACCAAGGTTTCCTCAGTGGCTGGAAAATTCAAAAAGATAAACCAGGAAAGGTATATTGATACCTTAGAATAGGCAGGGCACAGAGGAACTGAATCTTGAACAGATCATATTTGGGTGAGTGAAGAAAAGTCTACAGGAAATCCAAGACTTACTTCCTAAATTAAACAAAGCTACAGCCCATAGCCAGTAAGCAGGCAACTTTTGTTTGCCTGGACAGCTGGCCTAGGAGTACTTTGATGTCTCAGATTCACTACAGAGGAAAGATTCAGGAGGTGAAGAAGAGGGTTATGTTCCCAAGACCATGCCCAAAGAAAAAAGTCCCGAAAATTTGGTCAATGGGAGGTACATTGACAGTGAAATTGAAGAAGTCTGTGGCTCTTCTTTCATCCCAACTAATGGCTAAGGAGAGACAAGAATGCTAGATTTGAATGGAGCCTAGGGATGTATCTTTAAATCTCAGTCCTGAGGTGGCATAGTGGGATAGATAACTAGCCTTGGAGACCAGAGGACCTGAATTTAAATCCTGTCCCAGACATTTACTAGCTGTGTGACTCTAGACAAGGCACTAAATCCTGTTTGCCTCAGTTTCCTCATCTGTAAAATGAGCTGGAGAAGGAAAACGGAAAACCACTCCAATATCTTTTCCAAGAAAATCCCGTGGGGTCACAGCCAGACAAGATTAATCAACTAAACAATAGCAACAAAACTCTGAAACCTGGGAATTAGGCGATCATGTTCAAGTATTTAACTAATTTGAGCTTCAGTTCCTTTCTCTGTAAAATGGTGATGATTATATTCATACTACCTATTTACCTGATAGGATTGTGATTAAGGCAGTGCTTCGGAAACCTCAACATATCACACAAAGTTCAGAGACTATGATTAATCACAGATCTTGATCAATACTCAGTTTTCATTGAACCTCCAAATGTAGCGTTATTCTGCACCAAAAGTCAGCTATTTGGCTGAAATGAAAATAAATGATCATATATAGAGAATATATCCAAGGCCCTTCAAGTCTGAATCAAACAAATCTATATATTTTCTCCTGAGAATTACATAATCAAATACATGAAGCCAGACTGAGTTCTCCCTTCCCTGACTAATAAATTGTGAGATCCACATTTTTGAAATTTATAGTTTATAGGAACATAACTCTTAACTCTTCTCATATAATTTACTCATTTTCATTGTCCTTATTTGACTCACTTAAGGAACTCATTATCAGTTTTAAAAAGGCTTTGAAAATCATCTCCTGAAAAAATATACAAAATCAGAATTCTACATACAAGCAAAATATTTGTTTGTATAATGTCTGATCTACCCAAAGCCATATCTAAATTAGGGTATGTCAGTTTAAAGATTGAATTCAAGTCATTCAGAAAAATCTGGTTCTAAGAATTCACAATAATTTGGCTTGCATATATGTGTATATATGAAAATATTTCAACAGATTTAGAATTTTCTACGTATATTTGAACATACATATGAACTTTGAAACTGATAAAATGCTAACTTTTTCTTTTGGAGGGGAAGGTAAGGCAATTGGGGTTAAGTGACTTGCCTAAGGTCACACCACTAGCATCAAGTGTCTGAGACCACACTTGAACACAGGTCCTCCTGACTCTAAGGCTGGTTCTCTACTCACCGTACCACCTAACTGCCCTTATCTTTTCAATAAAAACAAATGTAGAATTTCACCACAAGGATTCAGTCAAATTTGAGAAAAGTTTTAATTAGCTAGGAATTTGTGAAACAAATGATATTCAATTTCATGAAATTAAAGGAAAGCATTGTGAGAACAGAAAATAAAGCATGTTACCTTGAACATAGTAGGTGTTTATTCGAGAACTGAGGGTTTCTAAACAAGGATACTCTAAAAGTTACTGCAGAGCAATTACCAACTGCTGTGGGTGGATAGAATATCCTCACCAGGGAATTCCTTACATCCATGAAATCACAAATCCATACCTCTCCCCCACCCCAAAGAAAGATATAGTGCCTAGTACAGTACTTTGTGCAAGGAAATTTGTTCAACACAAGTGAATTATTTGAATGAATGAGTGAATTAATTCCTTTTTTAAAATCTCATCAGATATAGCTATTAGTACACATAATTGTTAAAAGATCCTAGGTAGTGCTTTATGCATATGTACTCAATAAATATGTACTGATTGGATGAATGAAGTAATCTAGACTTATCTTTCATTAATAAAATTTGAATCAAAATATATGAGAAAGGTTTGCAGAGAATGATTGCTTATCTTTTTTCTCTCTTCTTTTTTTAAGCTAAATACATTATAAAGCCAATAGCTAAAAGCCCAGTCAGAGAAGCCAGATCATTTTTCCCCATCAAAATCAAATCAAGTGAGCAAGAATATAAAGAGGAGGGACCAAACACATTCCTCTTTGTATGTGGGTATTCAGAAATCCTTTCTAAAACTCCTCCTTTATCCACCTTTGAAAACTTAGTAATATGTGGAAGAACGCTATTCACCTCTTAAGACTTCTGGTGCTGGAAGGGAGACCCTCTCTCGTGCTAAATTACAGCGTGGAAAATCTGGTCCCCTTATGTTTTTTCCATGTGGTCTGTTGGAGTCCTTTCTGCTCCAAGCCTGGGAAGGCCAGGACATCTCCCCTGGCGGTTTTAAAGATTTTATAAAGTGGAAAGTATTTTGCTGGCTTGGAATCTGCAAGCCCAGAATCAATCGATGAAAGATGCTGCTGGGAAGGCTGGGAAGCTGCTGGGTTTTTACAGACATAGCACTTGGTCACAGTGGATGGAAGCTTATGGGATTTACCTGCATGAAATGCTCATGTGTTTATTTAGTTATAGTTTGTGCAATTTTTGTCTTTCACATCAATTTATTTACACCAATAAAGTCTTTTACTTTTAATTACTTATTCAAGGTTTCAAACCTTTTTTTACCTCAGAGTTGAAAAAAAACTTGTAAAAAGTCTTCAAAAGTAAAAAAAAAGTTAGGAAAAGTGACTGTTTTTTTCAAAGAAACAGAAGGTACTTCCTTTTAAAAAGCATCTGAACCCCCTGGAAATACTCATCTGAAGCAGTTTACTATAGTTTCAAAGGTGGCCCATGACCACTTCTGTGCCACTTCTTTATGAGTAAAAAAATAATGTATTTTTGAAAAATCCTCTTATCATGTCAGCTTTCTTCACTCACATATTATTTCTGCCCCAAAGAGTTCAACAGCATGCCACTAAACAGTTAATAAAATGGTGAGCTGAACCTCCCCATCTACTCATCAACCAGAAAATTGGCTTGAAATCTAGTTTGGGTGTTGGTATGAGGCAGTTTTCAAGTGTCCTTCCAACTAAAATAAAACTTGGTAAAGTAACTGAAAATGGGTATAAAGTTGAGCCCTTAGTTTTTCTGCCATTGGATGTTCTCAAAAAAAATTGGCAAGAGGTCATTCACTCCTTTGCTTGGCTTCATTGACATGGAGGTTTGCTGTGGAAGGATTTTAAATTAAAGAGAGTAGTGGAAATGGAGACCAAGTAAAGTTAGGAATTTTAGATCATTGGGGAAATGCTAGACTACAGAGACTATGTAATTACATAAATCGTCGGATTTCAACTCTGAGTAATTATTGTGCAAAGTGTATATACACATATATTTATCGATGGAGAAGGGTCAATGGGTTATGAAAGGGAAATGTTGTCTGTTCCTGGCTCTCATAAAGTATTCTTTAAAACTGGAACTTTTTTTAAAAGAATAACAATTCTCAAGTATGGTTAAGTGAAGAATAGTAAAGCGCAAGAGAATCCAACTATTTGGAAAAACAAGAGTTCTATGCATCCAAATCTGCTCCTTCTTTTCAAAAGAATTTTATCTGAAATTTCCAAAATGACTTTTTGATAAAGAGGAAGTCCAAGCATCCAAATTTACTGGAGAATGTTTTAAAATATCTTTTAAGTTAGAAAGTCAATGCAGATAGTTTATTTTTTTAATTTATCATGTTTTTCTTGGAGCAGTATGCACATCATATCTTAAAGGCTGCTTTGGGCTGTACAGAATTCAGGTGTTTTAAAATTTTCTTTTGCTTCACTTCTGCAAAATTTTTCTTTCACTTTTGTATTTTTGAATGCTAAATCTAGCATTTTCTTTCTCAAAGACTCTACTACTTCTGAGATATTCTCTGCCATGTGGTCTGTCTGTACTATTGTCTTATTTATTTATAACTTCATTGTCATCCAAAAAATTATTTCCTTTTGAACTAATCTGAAGTGTTGTTTTGCTTTTCTGCAGTCACTGAGGAATCTGCTTTTCAATTGGGATTAAAATTATGGCTTTTGTTCAATTTTTATTTATTTTCCCCTTATGAGTCTTTGTGTTGGTTTAAATTGGGTATTGGGTTTAAACTTAGTTGTTCTCCTTTGGAGTTTTACTCTTTCAACCTTTTTTTTCTCTTCTTTTTTTATTTCTAATAGTTCACTCTGGCCTCCACCCCTACTATTTAGTCACGGGAGTGGGCAACCTTGGCATTGAGGTCACATATGACCCTCTAGGTCCTCAAGTGTGGCCCTTTAACTGAATCCCAACTTCACACAACAGATCCCCTTAATAAAAGGATTTGTTCTGTAAACTTGGACTCAGTTAAAAGGCTGTGCACCAAAGGACCTAGAAGACCACATGTGGCCTCAAGGCTGCAGGTTACCCACCCCTGATTTAGTGGTTCCTCCTGCCTCTATTGTGACTGTCATCATTTTTTCTTGCATGGACTCCAAAAGCTGTGAGATCTTAGATGCTTCAGTTTGGGAACTGTGGAGACATGGTTGGGTCCCTGTCCAGAACAACTACAAAAAGAAGGCTGAATGGCACAGCACCTGAGAGATAGGCACTATTATTCCCATTTTTATAGCTGAGGAAACGGAAACAAACAAAAATTATATAATTTGCCCAGTGGCACCCAGCTGTAAGTGTCTGAGAAGGAATTTGAACTCAGGTCTTCCTGACTCCAAGTAAGGACACTGTTGCACTCACAGGAGGAAGACATGATAAGGGACTGAACCAGGTTGTGGTCCAGTGAAAGAAGATCAAAGATATGTTTTGAAGATAGATCCAACAAAATTTTGTAATGGATTTATTATAGGACTGAGGCAAACAAAAAAGTAATAAATGTGTAAAAGTGTGCCTTTATCAGACTGCTAATTTCACTACTTAAAAGGAACAAAGAAGATGAAGTGATACTTTGCAGATACTCATTTGCATTTGACCTATGGAAGGAAACCTATGGAATTAACTATGAAACTCTGAGCCCAGAACAATTTTGTGATTGTTGGATGGCTGTATACTGCTCAGTTGTGCTTTAGTCTGAAGAGATAAGCATTTGGTAAATGTACAGGGACCCAGCCCAGGAGTGATGTAAAACCTAATAGCCTGGAGAAAGAGAAGCTATATCTCTCTATGCATTGCCACTTGCCACCTGGGAGGAAAATACTCCGAATCCATTCAGAGGTAGAAGGTTGTTTAGTTTTTCCAGTCATAATCTGATTTTTTGTGACCCCATTTGGGGTTTTCTTGGCCAAGATACTGGAGTGATTTGTCATTTCCTTTTCTATTCATTTTACAGATGAGGAAGCTGAGGTAAAAGTGGCTAAGTGACTTTCCCAGGGTCACACAGCCAGTAAGTGGCTGAGGCTGGATTTGAACTCACAAGAATCTTCCTGACTCCAGACCCAGTGCTCCATCCCCAAAGTTGCCCCCAACATTGTTAAGTCATGTCTGATTCTACATGACCCCATGAATGTCTGGGGTTTTCTTGGCAAAGATACTAGAGGGGTTTACCATTTCCTTCTGCAGTGTGTCCTCATTTTACAGATGAGGAACTGAAGCAAATAGGGTTGATTGATTTGCCCAAGGTCACAAAGCTAGTAAGTGTCTGACGCCAGATTTGAACTCCTGACTCCAAGCTCAGTTCTGTATCTACTGTACCACCTAGCTACTCTGGAAGTGGAGAAGCTTCTGTAATTCTCAATTTCAGTTCTTTAGGAAAAAGTAAAGAAAAATACAGCAGTAAAGATACCTATGCTAGCAGAAAAGTGGCCTGACTCAGACATGGAGCTAGACAGTGAGTGAGACTACCCAGGTAAAGTTTTCTGGATAAGACAAATCATTAGCAGTGATTCCATGATTAAAAAAAAGGGGGAGAAATATGAATGAAACAAAAGTTATTCATGTGTACAGGGTAGTTTTTGCAGCTATAACTCCTCTGTATAGAAATATTAATTCCCAACCTTAACTGTAAAACATCCTGCTTTTTTGCATCCCACCTGTTCCTGGAAAAGACTGTCCATTCTCTATCTTAACCCTCCCTTGACCTCTGTATTGTTAAGTACCCCAACATATACAGGGAGGCAACTTTCAAGGGGTTAACAATCACTTTAATCAAGCACATGTATCATTCCTTTAACCAAGTACATTTTTTATGCAGTTGGTTCAGGGAGTCAGCATCCTGAATTTCAAAGAAAATACAGAGAAATCAGAAGATCAACAGATATGGATTCCTTTGCCTGAATTCAACAGACAATTGGACCCCAACTCTCTGACCATAGTTACCAGAGAGGGAAGCATGACATCTGGGTTCTCAAAACCTGGGGACTCCTAAGTGGCTTCCCAGAGTCCTTATCTGGCATTCAGATCGTCTTACCAAAAACTAAACCCCAACAGAAAACCATTCCAACCTTTGAGAGCCAATGCTTCATTAACAAAAGCTGTGGGTGTTCCTACAAATCTTACCTAATCAAACTCCCTTTAATGAGCAGACCCCTTAATGGGTAGGGGAAGATCTTTAATCATAATAACAATACAAATACATACATTGTTTTTAGTTAAAGAAATTCTTGTTTCTGTACTTTACTCCTAGTAAAGACTCTTGATTGATAAAGGCAATATTCAATCAGGCACTTGATTATATTAAAACAAAAACAGCAAAAGATCCTATTTTACCTGCCATCACAACCTCCCCTTTATGGTTTTCAACCATAAATTGTCCCTGTCTCTTGGAGCCTGTAGGTTTCATTACACCTGGTTGCCTCCTCATACCTGTCTAACCTCTTTCTTTTTCAATAAATAATCTTGCTCCACCTCAACCAGAAAACCTCTGTATCTGAGGGAAGGGTTTTCATGATTGACAATTTCCAAGGTTAATTTTAATTTTCTTTATTATATAAAGATTGTATGCTATCCAGCACTTTTTGATGTTTTGTGGTGATGTAATATAGCTTTCTATCAAATTAGCATCTTCAAAGTCTTATTGAATTCTCCTGGCAGAATGACTCCCTGCCCTAAGAGAACTTAGGTTGTTCTAGGTCCTAGAATCTAGTGGAAATCAAAGAGAAGTCTGAAGAAGTCCTAAGAGCTCCTGAAGGTGTGATCTAAGAGGTAAGAGGTTCTGCAAAGTCTACTCCCTTAGGCTTAGGAAGCTCTCTGAGGATATATTTTTACAGTCAACTGAATTTATTACAGTCTCCAGATGATAAATGCTCTAAGTCACCTTTTAGGAAGCTTTGATGGGGAATTATTCACACCTATCCTAGGAAAGAAGAATTTCCATTGCAGCCAACCTTTTTGGTTGGGAATGTGGGGGTGGGGAGAGAGGAGAAGGGGAGAAAGAAATTTACAAAGATAAATTGGATTCATTTTGCCCACACCCCAAGACCTACTACAGTCTATGCCTAGCCTGCCTTGGGGGCAATTAGATCTCATGTTTTTTGGTGCAATACCACTAGAATAGCTTTAGACTTTAGCTATTGATCTCCCTACACACACAACTATACAGATGTAAACCCATTACTTAATGAAAATTGAGCAGCAAATGGGCACAGCACAGTTGTGGTTTGGACAAACAGTTGTCAGTACAAATAAGCTATCTTGGGAGGAGTCATAGAACCAACCAGATGCCATGCTATATAGGCAGGGGACAAAGCTACTCTCTCTGGAAGGAAGCTTTGGGTATGACTCCTGAAATATGATATAGATAAGAAAGCAATTGATAACCAGTCCATGAACAGTGAAAACCAGCACCAGCGCACGTGGGGTCCTTCAGACCCATCAAAGTTTGAAGTATCCTTTAAAGACCCTGCCTGATTTTGACTATTTAGACTAAGCAGTTGGATCATGAAGGGAAGGAATATGGTGAGTATAGTACCTGTGCCAGCCCTTTTAAGAACCTCTCTGGTTCTTTGCCAAATGGAAACCATCAAAACTACCTGAACCATTTTGTATAGTCAACATCATAAATAATCAGTCTCCAGGGTGATAAAATATATTTCTTTCCAAGTGATAGAAATGAAGGAAGCTGGAGGACTTTATTAGAACAGCTCCCCTTAAAACAACCCTCCGTTACCTCTAAGGAAAGCAGATGTCATCTGATAACTTACAGTAGACTACTGGAAGCTGAATAAAATTATCATATGGATCTCTATCACTGTTTCTGACCTCAATAATGTTGCAGGCCAGGTTGACGAGGCACAGGATAAATAGCATGGAGTTATGAAGCTTCTCAATGTTTTGTTTTGTTTTGCTTTGTTTTTTTCTCAATTCCTATGGATAATGTAAGACTAGAGCAGCTTTCTTTTACCCCAGAAGGAGTTCAATACACCTTCATCATCATTCTTCAGGGCTACCTGAGCTCTCTCATATTGTCAAAGAGACTGCAAAGAGGTCTCCCTTCCTGCTGGCACCGATATACACAACTAAATTGATATCATTTTGACTGGACCAAATGAGACCACAGTGGTAGAGCACCTAGACTGGACAGTGATCCATAGGAGACAAGGGATAGGAAACAAACCTTAAGAAATTCCAGGGTCTAGCTGCTTTAGTCTTGATTCTGAAGGGGGGTGGGGGGGCTAGAAGAGAAGGAAAGAAATGCCTAGGATCTCTGACTTTTATTCACATTTTCTACCTTATTTTAAAATTCTTTTTTCTCTCATTAATAAAAAGTGGCAGCAGGAAGAGTGATATAAATCTTTGTTTTGCTTTTGTTGGTGGTGGGTTTTTTCCTCATTTTCCCCTTTCCCCCTTAATATTTGCCCATGTCAGGACTATGCTGTAAAAGTTCTAAAAGCATGTAAATGGTAGACGTTCTTTAGAAGATCCTGAAGACCTTGCCACCAAGAGGAGAGTTGTGATAAGACTAATATCTATCAGTGTTTCCCCACAACATGGATGAGACCCTTGCCTCTCCCCTCAAAAAACACCCCGACAACATGGGTTAGGTCTACCCTTCCTCCTTTCCTTCTATGACAAGAATTCTCAAAGGCAAAAAAGCTATCCCTTGACCTTGGTTGATCTCTGCCTATCCTGACATACCTTCAAAAAGTTCCACATATGTAGAATTTGTGCCCCTCCAACTGGGTGGATTTCTGATAACAAGATAACATGAAAATAACATATGGCCCTGATGAGACAAGAGATATCATCCGGAAAAGGTAAACTTGACTATGTTAAGTCAAACTAAATCTCCTTCTATTCAGTGACTTTTAAGTGCTTCATTTCTGCCCAAAATCAAGCCTAAACTAAGGAGAGGACTCTAAGAAAATGGAGAAATAGATCAGAAAACTTTTGGCTCTGGGTTCACATTCAGAGGAAGATAATGGAGTTTAAAAAGTCACTCCTTTTTTTTAATGACATATATCAAATGGTCCCGACACAAAAAGATTTCATAGAACTTAAAAAGTTTTTTTTTAATAAATTTATTTATTTAACTTTTTACATTCATTTTCACAAGATTTTGGGTTCCAAAATTTTCTCCCCATTTCT
>CM053770.1:451401706-451425832 GCA_028658325.1 Potorous gilbertii
CCTCTTTTGCCAATTGAGTTAGCCTATTTTTCAAGGTGTCATTTTCTTCAGTATTTTTTGGGGTCTCCTTTATCAAGGTATTGACACATTTTTCATGCTTTTTCTTGCATCTTTCTCATTTCTCTTCCCAGTTTTTCCTCCACCTAACTTGATTTTCAAAATCCTTTTTGAGCTCTTCCATGGCCTGAGCCCATTGGATATCTATTTCAGATGTTTGGAATACAGAGGCCTTGACTTTTATGTCTTTCCCTGATGGTAAGCATTGTTCTTCCTCATCAGAAAGGAAAGGAGGAAACATCTTGTCACCAAAAAATAACCTTTTATGGTCTTATATTTTTTCCCTTTTCTGGGCATTTTCCCAGCCAGTTACGTGACTTCTGAGATTCCTCTCCACCCCTGCCCAGAACCACCCAGCTAGTGCTTGGGGTCTGAGATTCAAATGCTGCTCCCCAGCCTCGGGGCTTTCAGTGGCAGGCAGGGCTGCTATTCAGGGTAAGATTAAATTCAAGTTCTCAGGTGGGTGGTCAGGGACACCTCCCAGGCTCAGTTCCCTCAGGGGTTTATGCAGAGGCCTTCTGTAATGGACCTGAGGTCCTGCCTGCTCCAGGAGCCTCTGACCACTGCTGCCTCTGCCACTGCCTCCTGAGGGGGCCTGAGTCATGGAGACACCCCACACCCCTCTTAGCAAGTCCAAAAGTGTCTTTCACTGACCTGTGCACCTGTGGGTTGAGGGACCTTCACAGCCGCTGGAGATTCCATTCCTGAAGCCATGCTCGGATCTGCTCCTTTCAGTGCCACGTAGCCAGGGAAGGGCTAGGCTCCACTCCCATCCAGTTTGCGACAGACCTTTGGGATCGGTTTTTCAGGGCTCTCTGAACGGAAATCTCCTCCACTCCATTGCTGCATGCCTTCCACTGCTCCAGAATTTGTTGGGAGTTCTTTTTATAGGAGATTTATGGGCTGTGCATTTGGAGCTAGCATATGTGAATCTTTCTACTCTGCCATCTTGGCTCATCCCCCTATGGGTATTTCTTAAAGAAGGTGAAGATATGTAAAACAGATGTCACAATGAGCAAGGTACCAAGAGCTCAGATACTGCTTCACATAGTAGGCTCAATTTTCTTCCCAAGTAGAGAGAGACAAGAGGCAATCAAGAATAACCCTGATTTTCAAAACATTACATGTAAAAGAAAATGACAGATGATGAAAACCAGTATAAAGTAGTCAAGGAGAATATGAGCCTGGAGGGAGCTTGGCTTGAAATCCAACTAAACTCAATAATACTGAGAACTTTGTTTGTAGTGCTAAAC
Organism: Potorous gilbertii; assembly: GCA_028658325.1. Classification (NCBI taxonomy): domain Eukaryota; kingdom Metazoa; phylum Chordata; class Mammalia; order Diprotodontia; family Potoroidae; genus Potorous; species Potorous gilbertii. Next base: position 451,403,017 of record CM053770.1, read on the forward strand.
AAAGGCATCAAGTGAAATTGAACAAATCTTACCAATGCTTCTGAAGTGACACTCTCACTAGAGATAATAATGGAAGCTCTTCCTGTGGACTTTACCAATTGAGCACCCAATTTATAGTATGCCATAGGATACTAGTTTGGAAAACTAGTTTTTGTTCAGTTGTGCTTTATTCTTTCTGACCCCATTTGGGGTTTTCTTGGCAGAGATACTGGAGTGGTTTGCCATTTCCTTCATCAGTTCACTTTACAGATGAGGAAACTGAGACAAACAAAATGAAGTGACTTTTTCCAGGATCACATAACTAATAAGTGAGTGAAAACAGATTTAAATTCAGGAAAATGAGTCTTCCTGACTTCAGGTCTGGCACTTTGTCCACTGCACTACCTTAGCTGCCCTATTGAAAGCTAGAATATATTTTAAATATCACTTATTTCAACTCTCTCATTTTTCAGGTGATAAAATCAAGCCCCAGAACAGAGAAGTGAACTGATAAGTCACACAGGTATCAGAACTGAGAGTTGAACACAAGTTTTAGAATTCCAAATAACCTCATCATGTTTGTTTTTTGCCCACTGTTCTCTGTGGATGTGCTAATGGCCAAAATCCCACAAAAAGAATTCCATGCTGAATATGACATAATTTGTATAAGTTTAAATGATGTCTCTTTTTAATATCTTCATAATTTCTCCCAGCATTCCTCTATTTGACCCTCCCAGAGAGCTATTTCTTACCAAAAAATTGTAATTTTTATAGATGAAAAAAGAGTAAAAATCAGTATAACAGATAAGTATATATACATATAGAAAAGCCCTGAAAATATGTGTAATTTTCAATACTTGAGGACCTCTCACCACCAGACATAAATTTGAAGAGTCATCTAGTAGTCCAGTGGATAAAGCATTGGGCCTAGAGGCAGGAGACCTAAGCTGAAATCTGGCCTCAGACATTAAAGTATAAATCTATGGCAAGCTTGTGATCCTGGACAAGTAATTTAGGAGGATAAAATGGCACCTACCTTGCAAGATCAAATGAGATCATATTTATAAAATCATTAAACACAGAGTGTGGCACAGAATAGGTACATAATGAATGTTGATTGCCTTCCTTTCTCATTTCTGTAAAGGAGTAGATTGAGAATTTCTTCTCATATCTATTCTTTCTAACCAAATTTGTTCTTAATAATTCAATAACATTCACTTTTTATTGTGTGTGTATGATTATTCTTTCCATTTACATTGTTGTAAAAATTGTGTTTATTGCTTTTCTTGTCTCTACATGCTTCAAACTGCCTCAGTTCATGTAGGTCTTTCCATGCTTCTCTGTATTCTTCATATTCATCGTTTCTTCTATTATACAGGAATATTCCATTACATTTACCACAATTTGTTAAGCCATTGCCAGATTGATAGCCATCTACTTTGTTTCCAGTTTATGGTTATTACAAAAATGCTACTATAAATATTTTGAAATATGTGAGAACTTTCATCTTATCAACTACCTTCTTGGTTTATAAGCTCAACAAGGAATCTCTGAGTCAAAGGCACAGACATTTTTATCACTTTATTTGCATAATTCCAACTTGCTTTCCAAAATGATTGTACCATTTCACAACTCCACCAACAATGCATTAGTTTACTTATATTCCTACAGCCCCTCCAACACTGGCTGTGGCCATATTTTTTTTTAATTAATGCCAATTTGCAGGTTTTGAAGTGGAAAGTCAGGGTTGTTTTGATTTGCATTGTGATTTGGAGCATTCTTTCAGTTGGTTGTTAACAGTATGCCATTCTTTTATTGAGAATTATTTTTTCATATCCTTTGACCACTTATCTATTACAGAATGGCTTTTAGAAGAGACATGAGAGAGAAAGAGAGAAAGAGAGCAACAGACTGATGGAGAGATATGAATATAGATTGATGATATGTATAGACATTTATTAATTTTTTTATATCTTATATACCAAAATAAAGAAATTTGACTAAAAGATTTTTTTCTATTGACTTCCTTTCTTATTCTAAGTTTATTAAATTTGGTTGTAGAGAAGCTCCTCGGTTTTACATAACCAAAGTTAACTATTTTGTTTTTTGTAATTGTCCCTGTCTCTTGTTTGGTTAAAAAAGCATCTGCTATTCATAACTATGAGAAGTATTTCTCTGCTTCTCTTCTGAATTTTTTTTATAATAAATAACAACAACTTCCTCAAAACCCAACCCATTGTCTATATCACCAGGAGAAATGGAACAATGACAAAATAAAGAAATCTCATCAAAATTGATTTATATCAGAGTAGTCTTTGTGTCCTGACTGGCAGAAACACTGAAATCCTGGCCACCTGAACTCTACAATAACACTAGTTAGGTTAGGATACAAACCAATGTCATGAAACTTCCCCATCATCACTAAGAAATACATGGGGTGGCATAGGGTTATAGGCTATCAACTTTACATCAGGAACAAATTAGAAATACTAGTACTCCATATGCTTGAAAGTTTATGTGTAGATGGTGCTGACCACTAAAGTGGGTAAACTACCAGTGTTCATTAAATGAATGAAAGACATAAATACTTTCCATGCTATAACATAATAAAATGGGAAATAGGTCTCATCAGTGACAACGAAGCATTTTTTGTAAACAGTGCCCTTAGTTCCAAACCACCCAGTAAAATATATTCAAATAATCATAAAAAGTAATTTCCTTAAAAATTCCATAAAAATAACATCCCTGAGCCTAGATCATATTACATAAAATAAGAGATGAAATTCAGAAACCATTAAAATATGAAAAGGAAAAAAAGTTGAGGACTTTGGGATTACTAAAAATCTTTACTTAATACAAGTAAATAAATTATCCATAATAATGAAACAGGTATGATAAAACAGCACAAACGTCTCAAAATATTTTGAGGGGTGGACACACATAGATTGGTATTCGAAAAAACCTTTTTACCTTTGACAGCATAAATCCAACTAGAAAGACAATTATACCAAAAGAGAGTAATTTTAAAAAGCTATTACCTCTTTAATGACCAATTAGAACAAATGCATTCTTCCACTGTGTTTGACATAAAGCATACAAATATTTCAGGATCTGCACACAGGTGGCAGCTTTTAGCACAATTAAAAACCATAAAAAGAATTAAGAGATTAAAAATATCCCAAAGGACAAGTGTTTAATACCACATTAGCAAAAGCAACTGAAAGGACTACTAAAGATAAGTGGAAATGGACAGGAAGATTATATCAATATATGGATTATATATGTACTGTAGAAAACTGAGATGCCATATTGTTCATTTAGAGATCATTGAAGAGAAACATGTGAAAAGAAATCAAGAAAACAAAAGCATATGAGAAATTCCAGATTCCCTTAATTCACAATTGAAAGTAAAAGCAAAAGGTGAAAGAAATATGGTTCAGAACAAATCAAAAAAGCAAAATGAACAACTAAATAGCAATCAAAAATCAAGCAGAGGTTTGAGAAGAAAATTAAAAGCAAGACAGAACTCTCAAGTAAGAAAGATATGGAAAATTTCTAGTCATCTATCTAGTTGAAAAAAAGCCCAACATAACAAAAAATGCAAGTTTCATCAAATGAGAAACAGGAAATTTGTACATCATTAATATAATGAATGATAGAAAAGTTACATCAAATGAGGTGATTGACACATGCTACTTTTCTTCAAATACCAGAAGTCAATGGGGATTTATAAGTTCCATAATTAATGACTAAAATGCTCAACAATGTACATGTATTACTATTAGCTTCCTCTCAGATACAATCTTGATCCCATTTTCCTTACATAGCATATCTTGTCATCTATTATACACAATTATGAGGATACAGTATATCCATTACTAAAAGATCAGAACACGAGCAACTCCTCCAAAAATTGGTCAATAAGTTGTTTATGTACTTTATAGAAGGCATTCATACTTTATATCACTAAAAATAATTGGCAAATACAAGAAAACATATATTAACTGAGGAGGGAAAACAGCATGCCAAACAGTACCAAGGATGTAAAAGTAATTTATTATGAATTCAGCAATTATTAAACCAGCTGCCAAAAAAATAAAACTATGGGCATTTATATTGTATTTGTTGATTACCACAAACCCTTTGACTCAATTCATCACCCATTGTTTATTTTTGCATTGTAAATATATAAAATGAACCCAAGTCCCATGAGAATGCTAGAGTATGCTAGATCATTTGAAGGAACTGGTCATTTTTATGCTGAAGAAGACTCAAACAGAACATCATATCTATACTCAAGCATTTGAAGGATTGTCCTATGGGGGAGAGATGAGCCTTGTTCTGTTGCATTCCAAAAAGATAGAATCAGGATTCATGAGTAGAAACTGTAAAGAGGCAAATTTAAGCTTAATGTCAGGAAAAATTTCCTAACAATTACAGCTATCAAGGTAGTGAAATGGACTGCCTCGAATGGTGATGGAATCCCTTTTCCCATTGTAGAGGATTCTGTAGGAGGAGGCTGGATACCTCTTGTTAGATATGTTACAGTTGTAGATTCCTTTTGTATATGCATTAGAATAAATGGTGACTGAGGTCCCTTCCAGTTCTCAAATTCTCTAGTTTTAATGTTGTCTAAGTTGGTGTCCATATTCCTCTCTTTACAACATGTCAGTAACACAATGAGGTCAAAATAAGAAATATAAAATGTTCCTTATTCAAGGAGATAGAGAGCCCTATGGTTTTGCCTAGTCTTATCCATTATATCTCTCCTAAAGAGGACTAAGTATGACTTTTAAATTAAAGAGGGAGTCAACACAAAATACCTTATTAATCACTTGATAAACATGTATGACAAGCTACATGGCTCAAACAAAAAACATATTAAACAACTCTTTCATCTCATGGAATCTTTCTCTAATGATATCAGAATGTCATTTGGATTTGTTAAGTGTAAAATTCTTAACCTGTGCCAAGGAAAGATAGACTGAAGCTTTCAAGTTTGAATCCAGAAGTCATTAAATCAGTGGATGAAGGCAATACATACAAATACACTGGTTTTTTCTGTGCAAGTCAGAAGATAGCAAGGAAAAGGATATGACCAAATACATTAAAAATAATTCTGATACCCTAAAACAAAACTCATTGAGAAGAAAAAATTTTAATGGATTAACATCTATACAATATTCATCTTAATATGTTTTTGTAATTGTAAAATGGATCACAGGAGATCTAAAAAAAATCCTAACATAAATTCATAGAATAGTAGCAAATACAGAGTTCATCATTCTGAGAAATCTGTAGAAAAATTTACATTTCCATACTCACAAGGAGGAAAAAAACTGATGGACCTTACAGTATTTTTAGAGCACAGGTTAAACAGATCAAAAACCTATAGACATATTACTGGAAGAAGCAGACATTACTTCATTGAGCAATAAGAGTAAATGATGATAACAGGTACGTGTCGTTACATTGGTTGAATATAACCAAGAGTGGTTTATCTCCAGATGGAAATAATATCTTCAATTACATCTAAGTATGGAAACAAAAGACTCTTCATGGGTGACATCCATTAAAAATCAGCCAACAACATGTCAACAACGAAATATTGAACAAATGACTACATCAACCAAATTTTTTTGTGGAAATGTAAGGGGTCATGATGACAATTGAGGACCAGATTATGGAAACCACAATTTACAGAAGTTATCATTTTATCCTTAAGAAACCTGAAATTAATAATCAATATGAATTATGTAAAGAAATGGTAAAAAAAAATGCAACATATCATTGCAGATTATAAACATTTATCACCTAGCAAATACCTAGCAAAACATAGCCTGGTGGCTAAAATTATAAATCAGAGGGGTTCTATCCTTCATTGACTGAGAGAAGACAAGTTCTCATACTACAACTATAGGCCTTGGAATATCATGGAGAATTCAATCAAGAAGTTGTACTAGAACTAGACTATTAACACGGAGTGAATTATTGTCTTCAATCAACCAAATGTAATATTGATTCATAAAAACTTAACGATGACTTTTAAAAACTTTCATTTATTTTTAAATAGGTCTTTCTTGATGTATTTCATTTTTGCATGGACTACATTTTCCCCTGAACCCCTCACCTTCTACCATCTAAGACAGGAATCCTTTATAACAAAGAATATGTTTAAAAGAGGAAAAAATCAGCAAGATAGTAATTCCCAATTAGTTTCCAGAATGGTTGTAACAAGTCATACCTCTACTGTCAATACATTAGTGTTCCTGTCTTTCCACAATCCATCTAAAAGTGCCTATCCACATTTTTTGTCATCTTTGCCAATTTGCTGGGCTGACTAAAGTGGAATGTCAGGGTTATTTTGATCTGCATTTCTCTTATTTAGTAATTTGGAGTATTCTTTCATATAGTTGTTAATTATTTGAAATTTTTCTGAGAACTGTTTTTCATAACCTCTGAACATTTATCAAAGAATGGCTTTTAGTCTTAGATATTTCTGTTAATAATCTTTATATCTTGGATGTTCCACCCTTATCAGATGACTTTTATAAAAAAAAAATTTTATTAACCCAAATATCTCATTTCTCTTAGATACATTATTATTTTGTAGAAAAGCTTTTCAATTTCATGTAATCAAATTCTATTTTGTCTTTTATTTGTGGTTCAGTCATTTTTCAGCCATTTTACCTAGCACTTATCAGCCATATCTGAGTCTTTGTGACCTTATTTGGGGATTTCTTGGCAAAGATACTGGAGTAGTTTGTCATTTATTGCTCCAGTTCATTTTACAGATGAGGAAACCAAGAATTAAGTGACTTGCCCAGGACCACACAGCTAATAAAGTCAGATTTGAACTCAGAAAGTTTCTATGTTTGGTTAGGAAGTCACTCCATACCTTATATCTTTAGAAAGGTCTATGGTCTCTTTTGTTTCTTATTTAATATTCAAGTCATATATATCAAAGGTGCCAAGCCTGAGGGCTACAACACTCCTGAGTGTGGTCTAAACCAGTGTAATTAGGAAATATTTAACAAAATAAATACAGACACAATAAACGATAGATAATATTGACATATGGTTTTCTCAGTCAATGTCCACCTTATGTACACTTTAGTGACTCCTGGTTCTATTTGAGTTAGACACCAATGAGGTACTCCATCTTGAATTTATTATAGAATATGGTGTAAGATATTGATCTAAACCTAATTTCTGCCAATTTGCTGTCCAGTCTTCTGAGGAGTTCTTATCAAATAGGGAGTTTTTTTCCTATGTAGTTAATGTGTTCAGGTTTGTTTTTTTTTAAACAGTGAGTTTCATTATTTCTTATTGTTTGTATTGTCTGTTCCATTGAGCTACTTTTAAATGGTTTAACTAGTACCAAATGGTTTCAGTGATTGCTGCTTTATAATAGTTTGAGGTAGGAAAGTGACATTCACCATTCATTCCTACCATTTAAAAGTTATTTCCCTGTATACCTGATTTTTTTGTTTCTCTAAATATTGTTACTATTTTACCTAGGACTAGGAAGTGCCACTTCAATAGTTTAATTGATAAGGTACAAAAAATCTTTGCATTAACTTCGGAAGTATTTTAATTTTTATTCAATTTACCCAGCATACCCATAAGCACTGAATATTGTGTCAGTTACTTGTGTTACTCTTTATTTCCTTAAATAATATTTTGCAATTGAATCTGTAAGGGTACCGAGCATTCTTTGGTTGGTTGACTCACACATTTTTATACATTTACGGTCATTTTGAATATCATTTTCCTTCCTATTATAAACTATTTGATTTTATTGTTATCATATAGAAATACTGTTGGTTTTCTGATTTTATTTTGGAGTGTGCAAGTTTGCTGAAGCAATCAATTTCCCCCTCAAGTACTTCCTTCGCTAGTTTCTTGGATTGTCTAAATAACCCACCTTCTTATGAGCAAATAGATACAGTTTTATCTCTTCTTTGCTTGTCTTTACACCTTTAATTTTTTTCATCTTAATGCTATTTTTTGCATTACAGACTTTTAATCATTGTAGAAAACAGTTTTCCATGTACAAATGAGAAGATATAACATTATTTTTTCCTGGGCTACAGATTCTCAGGACTCCCCATGCTTCAACTTATTCCACTGTCTTTTTAAAAATTATTTTTTCAGGCATAACATCTCATGAAGACTGTCTAGTAAGATGTGGAAGATGGCTGAAATCTCTTGGAAGAAATGCTGAAACTTTTAGTGTTGAAGTTAAATAAAATTTTTATATTGCTATGAAGTGGAGGCTGTTAGCAATATCTTTCCTTCAATCCTTCTAATTTCTCCACATTAATAGAAATAAGGAAAATAAGTATCTTCTTACAGGAGGCAATAACCAAATAGTAATTATTCAAATGTTGATGTTTTGTTGATGGCAGGAATGGTTCAGTCTTGTAGTCTTGCAACTATAGGAGTCTTATAATATCAATTTCCAAATTTCTCTGCAGCTTATAAAAGGGTTGATTAATGAAGAAATATTGAGTTCAAACATAGTGACATTCTTTCAGCTACTAGCTAAATGTCCAGATGTTCATTCATCTCTCAGCCAACATGTCCAGTGAAGACAGAACTCAGTTCCCTGACTTCTGAAATACTAGAAAATTTCTATCGCTCAGCTTCTCCAAATGCCCTGCTCTTGGCCTTCCTTTCTCCTGCTCCTTTTTCAAACATTTCTGCATCTCATGACGAAGATCATTCCAGTGACAAAAGAATTTTGGACATCATTTTTTGTGGTACTCTTTTAATAGATTAAATAAAATTTTATGTTCCTCAGCATGCAAGTGTGAAGGTAAGTCTGGATGCATCTTTGGTTAAGGGTAGCGAACCAATATAAAGAAATTTTCCACATCAAGAGATGTCCTAAAGGTTTTCAAAGGAGAAAGTTCCAACTGCCAGACCCCAAAAATCTATCCTCTCAGCTGCTTTTCTACAAGTAGGCAGCTGAGGTCAAGTACCTGAAATCATCCACACCCACCCCAGGTGGTGACCTCCCTACTGATTTCATTCTGCTCTCATGACTTCATCTTGTATTGCAAATATATATATATATATATATATATATATATATATATATATATGTGTGTGTGTGTGTGTGTGTATGTGTGTGCATGTGCGTGTACACACACATGCACACACATATTCTTTTTTAGCTGTTGTCCTTTGTTCTTGAAGACCAAATGACATCAGTATATTAGAGTTAAGTTGCAGCGTGTTCGACTGCGACTGATGAGACCCATGAGAGCTCAGAATGTTCTACCACAGGTCAGGCATAAATAGTTCATGTGAACCTTTGGAGTAGATTCTCTAAATTTGCACATCTCACATTTCTTCTGAGATACTTCAATCATGCTTTGCTTATAAAGCACAGCACATTTTCTGATGAAGGTACACCATGCAGGGCAGTCCTGTGCCAGTGTCTCCCATGTGACACAATTCCAAAGTTTTTAAGAGAGACCTTAAGAGGATCCTTGTATAGCTCCTTCTGACTACCATGATGAGTACTTGCCTTGTATGAGTTCTCCATCAAATAATCTTTTAGACAAGCATATGTTTGGCATCCAAATAATGTGGCCAGCCCATAAGAGTTGTGATCTCTGCAGCAGAATTTGAAAGCTTGGTAGTTTAGTTCAAGAAAAGACCTCAGTGTCTGGTACCTTATCCTGTCAGGTGATCTTCAGAATCTTCCGAAGACCATTCAAATGGAAGTGATTCAGTTTTCTGGCATGGTTTTAATACACTGTCTAGGTTTCACAGGCATCCAACAATGAGGTCATTATATCAGCTTGGTGGGTAATCTAATATCTCTTCTTTCTTACAGTTTCCTTCAGAACCTCCCAAACACTGAGTTAGCTCTAGAAATGCATGTGCCAACCTCATTACCAAGATGCTCATTCCTGGAAAGTATACTGCTAAGGTAAGTGAAAATTTATTTACAGTATTCAAAAGTCCTCAATTTACTGTAATTGATGATTCCACATATTGATGGTGTGGTGTTTTCCAATGGAGCACCTGTATTTTCCTGGTGTTAATTGTTAGGCCAAAAGTAGCAAAAGCAGCAATCGAGCCGTACTTTGCTACATCTCAGCTTCAGAGGCTTCGTTGAATGCACAATCATTTTCAAACTGAAAATCATACACTAATACTCCCTGCACCTTAGTCTTGGATTGTAGCCTTTTCAAGTTGAATAAATTTCCAGCAGTGTAGTAGGTGACCTTGATGCCATGTTCATACTCATTGACAAGCCTAAGAACCAAAAGGCACTCCAAAAGTCACATATACATGATCATAGTCAACAATATGTCAACAATGTCAAACAAATCATAGTCATGCATATCTGTTCACAGAAATGAAGAGGTTCATGATAGTGATAAAAGATTAGGTCATTACTACCAGATACAATTGAAAGATCATGCTTAAAAATCCTAGTCTTATTGACATATGCAAATTTTACAATGAAACAATAGAAATTGTTGAAGGTTGCAAAAATTTAGCACCAACTGAATACTTAGAAAAACATAATCAGGTGGCTAGAATTACATATCAGAAATTGGTTTTATTTTCTATGATAAGAGATAATGAAAACCTATGCTACAAATACAAACCTCAAAATATTCTCCAGAATTTGACAAATAAACCACATGGGAACTGAAACATTGGCATAGACATGATCAAGAACATTTCGCAAGATTCAAATCCTCCTTCTTACAGCTAACTTGGAAATACATCCCACTTTTTCTTTATCTTCACTTTATCTACAGTACTAGGCAAGACTGTTGGGAAGGGAGATAAATGACCACACATTTAAAACTCTAAGGGTCCTAATGAGTATCTAATTTAACCCTTTAAATTAAAAGATGAGGAAACTGAGCCTTATTGAGATTAAGTGATCTGCGTAAGGTTACGCAAATATTTTTTAATTCATTTATTTTTAGTTTTCAACATTCACTTTCATGACATGTTGAGTTACAAATTTTCTTCCCATCTCTCCTCTCTAGGCAGCCCAAGACAGTGCGCATTCTGATTACCCCTTTCTCCAATTTGCCTTCCTTTCTATCACACCACTCCCTCTGCATCCCCTCCCCCTCTACTTTCTTGTAGTGCAAGATAGATTTCTATACCCCATTGACCCTATGTCTTATTTTCTAGTTGCATGTAAAAACAATTTTTAACATTCATTTTTAAAACTTTGAGTTCCAACCTCACTCCCTTCCTCCCTCCCTCCCCATGCCCACTGAGAAGGCAAACAATTCAATATAGGCTATATATTTGTAGTTTTGCAAAAGACTTTCATAAAAGTCATGTTGTGAAAGACTAACTGTATTTCCCTCCATACTATTCTGCTGCCCATTTATTTTACTCTCTCTTTTGACCCTGTCCATCCTCAAAAGTGTTTACTTCTAATTACCCCTTACTCCCATTTGCCCTCCTTTCTATCACCCCCCTGTCCCATTTATCCCCTTCTCCCCTACTTTCCTGTAGTGTAAGATCTATATTCATACCAAATTGAGTATATATATTATTCCTTCCTTAAGCCAAATCCAGTGAGAGTCCCCTCTCTCTCATGTCCCCCTCTTGCACTCCATTGAGAAAGCTTTTTCTTACCTCTTTAATGTGAGAGATAAATTACCCCATTCTATTTCTCCCTTTCTCCTTCACCTAACATATTCCTCTCTCACCCCTTAATGTTATTTTTTAGATATCACCCCTTCATATTCAACTCACCCTGTGCCCTCTGTCTCTACGTATATAATCCCTCTAACTACTCTAATACTTGAGAAAATTCTCAAGAATTACAAATATACAGTTCAACTTTAGTAAGTCCCTTATGATTTCTCTTTCCTGTTTACCTTTTCATGCTTCTCTTGATTCTTGTGTTTGAAAGGCAAATTTTCTGTTCAGCTCTGACTTTTTCATCAAGAATGCTTGAAAGTCCTCTATTTTGTTGAATAACCACTTTTTCCCCTGAAGTATTATACTCAGTTTTGCTGGGTAGGTGATTTTTGGTCTTAATCCTATTTCCTTTGACCTCTGGAATATCATATGCTAAACCTTCCAATCCTTTAGTGTAGAAGCTGCTAGATCTTGTGTTATCCTGATTGTGTTTCCACAGTAGTCAAATTGTTTCTTTCTGGCTGCTTGCCATATTTTCTCTTTGACCTGGGAGCTCTGAAATTTGATTATAATATTCCTAGAAGTTTTCCTTTTTGAAATCTCTTTCAGGAGGTGATCAGTGGATTCTTTCCATTTCTATTTTGTTCTCTGGTTCTAGAATATCACAGCAATTTTCCTTGATAATTTCTTGAAAGATGATGTCTAGGTTCTTTTTTTGATCATGGGTTTCAGGTAATCCAATCACTTTTAAATTATCTCTCCTGGATCTATTTTCCAGGTCAGTTGTTTTTTCCAATGAAATATTACAGATTATCTTCAATTTCTTTTCATTCCTTTGGTTTTATTTTATAATTTCTTGATTTTTTTTTTATCAAGTCATTTGCTGCCATCTGCTCCATTCTCATCTTTAAGGAATTATTTTCTTCAGTGAGCTTTTGGATCTCCTTTTCCATCTGGCCAATTATGCTTTTAAAGGTAGTCTTTTCCTCATTGGCTTTTTGGACCTCTTTTGCCATTCTAAAGTCTGATTCTTTTTCTGGTTTTTGCTCATTTATTTAACTTGACTTTTGAACTCTTTGTGAAGGTAGTTCTCTGCTTCCAGTGGGGTTGGAGGTGTATTGTCAGCCACAATATTTCCCTACAATCTGTGGGCCTAGAGTTCCAGAAATAGTCACTGCTTCTCCTGCAGCTACCCTGGGCTTCTCCATCCCCTCCACTGCCCTGAGCCTGGGCCCAGATCACTCTACTCTCTCATACAGGTCCTACAGGTTTTTTTCCACTGACCTTCCAATTTGTCATCTGTGTTTGGGGGTTGTGAAGTCTGGAAACTGCCATGGGTGCCAGAGATCCAATCCCTCCTGAGGCCTGCTTAGGTCCTGTCTGTGCTGGCATAGCCCAAGCCAGACTATGCTTTCCTCCCCCTACAGCACAATAAATGCTTCCTATTGATCTTCCAGGCTGTCTTGGGTTGGAGATTTGCTTTACTCCATCATTCTGTGGGTTTTGTAGCTCCAGAATTTGTTTAGAATCATTTTTTACAGCTATCTGGCTGGGCTTTGGGGGAGAACTCTAGCAAGACTCTGCTTCTTCTTAGCTACCTTGGCTCTGTCTCTGACCTTTGGTATCTAAAAATACTTGAATGACTAAGAGAGAATTGTGGTCCTTTTCCCACCATAGTATGATGATATATGGTCATCTATGCCTGATAAATCCAAACCACTGTTGCTTAGAAGAAAAAACTGACAAAATATGACACTGAGTGAAGTTCAGCGTGGGCTGCGCCAGCACAGACAGAGGTGGAGCAGGTCTTAGGGGACTGAATCTCTGGCAGCTATTGCAGTTTCCAAACTTCTCAACCCATAAACTCCAAAGACACATTGAAAGGTCAGTGGGAAGGGTCTCTCACCTGGCTGAGAGCAGAACGTGGTCAGACCCAGGGTGGTGACAAACACTGCTGAAATAGAGGTTGCTTCTGGAGTCTTCCACTTAAAAAAGCTCAAAAGTCAAGTAATTGACTGGGTGACTACCCCTGAAGCTCTCCAGCAGTCAAGTAGTTGGCTGGGAAATGAGTAAATGGGGGGAAAGAAACAAATAATAGATTCATTCTTTCTCAGTGAACAGGTATTTTCTTATGTCATTGGTGACTAGGAAGATCAAAACATACAGCCAGAAGATGACAACAAAACCAAAGCTCCTGCATCCAAAGTTTCCAATAAAAGTATGAATTGTCTGAGATTATGGAAGAACTCAAAAAGGATTCTGAAAATCAAGTAAAAGATGTAGAGCAAAAACTGGGAAGAGAAATGAGAATGATGAAAGAAAATTATGAAAAATGAGTCAACTGCTTGTTAAAGGGGACCCAGAAAATGCTGAAGAAAACAATACCTTAAAAAATAGACTAATCTACATGCCAAAAGAGGTCCAAAAAGGCAATGAGGAGAAAAATGTCTTAAAAATTACAATAGGTCAAACGCAAAAAGAGATCCAAAAGCTCACTAAAGAAAATAATTCCTTTGAAGTTAGACTCAAACAAATGGAAGCTAATGACTTCCTGCGAAATCAGAAACTCTAAAAACAAAACCAAAAGAATCAAAAAATAAAAGACCAATTTTAAGTATGTCATTGGAAAAACAACTGACTTGGAAAGTGGATCCAGGAGAGATAATTTAAAAATTATTGGACTACCTGAAAGTCATTATCAAAAAAGAGCCTAGACATCAACTCTCAAAAAATGATCAAGGAACACTGTCCTGACATTCTAGAAACAGAGGATAAAATAGAAATGGAAATAATCCACCAATCACTTCCTGAAAGAGACCCCAAAAAGAAATCTCCTAGGAATATTGTAGCCAAATTCCAAAGTTCCCAGGTCAATTAAAAGATACTGCAAGCAGCCAGAAAGAAACAATTCCATACTGTGGAAACACAATCAGGATAACATAAGATTTAGCAGTTTCTACATAAAGGAATCAGAGAGTTTGAAATATGATATTCCAGCAGTCAAAGGAGATAGGATTAAAACCAAGAATCACCTATCCAGAAAAACTGAGTATAATACTTCAGGAGAGAAAAAAATAGAACTTCAATGAAATTGAGGACTCCCAAGCATTCTTGTTGAAAAGGCCAGAACCGAATATAAAATTTGACTTTCAAATATAAGAATAAAGAGACGCATGAAAAGGTAAACAGGAAAGAGAAACCATAAGGGACGTGTTAATGTTGAACTGTTTATATTCCTACATGAGAGGCAGCTAGATGCAGTGGACAGAACACCAGTGCAGGAGTCAGGAGGACCTGGGTTCAAATCTCACCTCAGGCACTTGACACTTACTTTGGGCAAGTCCCTTAACCCCAATTGCATCTTCCTGGGTCATCTCCAGTCATCCTGATGAATATTTGGTCACTGGATTCAGATGACTCTAGAGGAGAAGTGAGGGTGGTGACCTGTACAGCCCTCTCTCACTCAAAACAAGTGCAGGTCATGTCATTATTTCTCTGATGGTATGGTCTTCTTCAGCAATGAAAGATGAACACACATTCCTACATGGAAAGATCATATTTGTAACTCACAAGACCTTTCAAAGTATTAGAATAGTTGGAGGGAATATAAATATGTGTATATATATATATACATATTTATATATGTATATGTGTGTATACATATGTGTGTATATGTATGTAAATGTGTGCATGTAAATATATATATACATACAAGCAATACACACCATCCTTCAGGTTTCCTTCCACTCAATAAGTCCTTTGTACCTCTTCATGTGAGATAAATTGCACCATTCTACCTCTCCTTATCCTCTCCTTCCAATGCAATTCTCTTTCTCAAATTTTGCTGTTTTTCTCTAATATCATCCCATCAAAGTCAACTTACATCCATACCATTTGTCTATGTATACTCTTTCTAACTGCCCTACTAGTTATAAAGTTTTTAAGAATTATAACAATCATCTTTTCATATAGGGCTTGGGAAGGGAGATAGGAAGTCACACTTCTTGTGAGGGAGAGGCAGGGGAATGCTGACTGAACTGGATGAGGCTGCAAGGGCCATGAATCATCTGGCAAGAGAAAAGGTCACTGGCACCTGAGGAAGGGAAGAAGTCAGAGGGAGAGATACCGCAGAGACTGCCATGGGAGTGGGGCCTGAGGACTGAATGGGTGTTATCTCAGAGGAAGGGACCACAGAGGGATCTCAGCATGACCCATGACTAGGGCTGGGGTAGATTGGATTAGGGATAGGAACTGAGGAGGTGGTGGGAATGGAGGGGAAACCCTGGGAGCCATAAGAAGAGGGTCATCTAAAATGTCTACTTGACCCCCATTGCCCCTTTTAGGGATGGCTCTAGCTACAAGCTTCTTACAATCTTCCCTGAGAACAGGGCTCTGAATTCGGAGGGAGCTCGACAAAGGCCATTATGTAGGAAACTTTGATCCATTTTCTTTCTCAGTTTCAGTATAATTTTAATTGCAAAAGAGTATTAATTTTTAAAGGTCCAAAAATGGGCCATGTTTAGCGGTCCTCTAGGGGATACTGAGGTCAAACAGTGTTGCAAAAGAATACCAGCTTTTTCTTAAGTCCCTTAGAGAAACCAAATTTTTCCCAATTTTGTAAAAGACAACACCAAGGTGAACTTCTGGGGATTGAAAAGGATGGACCCATTATAGGTATGGGGGCTGGAAGTCACTTCCTCCTTAAAGGAGGGTTCAGGAGTAAGCCTTGAAAAACAAACAAAACAAATCAAGGAAAAACAAAAAAAATATGTACCTAAGGCTTTCCCAATTTCCTAGCACTGAAAGAATTGAAAAAAAATTGTCTCACAATCTAATTAACTAGAGAACATACACAATTTAACTAGGTACAAAAATATATATTTAGAATAAATTGGAGATCATTCCAAAGGAGAAACACTAACGTTAAGGGGAACTTGGAAAGCCTTCTTGTAGGAGGTAGACTTTTGGTGAGACCTGACAGAAACCAGCGACCAGGAGACAGAAGATGAGGGAAAGATACAGAAATGCGAACTATGACTGTCGTCAATATTGAGCTCTCAATGCCACCTTGCTATGAGAATAATTCAACCTGCCCTTTCTAGGCCAGCTGCAATAAGCATTTCCAACAAATCAGATCTAGACAATAATGATGAGCATCGAGATACTTCTGGTTTTCAAAGCATTTTATTCACACCTGTTATGTCCCTTGAGCTTCACAATAACTGAGTAATTGGGACAGTAGTTCTCATAAGATTAGACAGCTGGTAACTGCCAGAGGCAAGATTTGAAACCAGGACTTCTTGGTCTTAAGGACAGCATTCTTTCTACTGAGTCCTATTACTTGCTAAATCTTATTCAAATCTGTTAGAAGAATGAACAGAGAAAAGAATTCCAAATAAGACTGACAATTCAAATGCCATGTCTGTGTTGCCTTTTGGATTAAGGGAGGCCTCTGTGGTCTTTCAAAGATTCATGAATCTGTGTTTCAGAGTTTTGTCAGACTAGGAAGCAGCTATTATCTAACTGGTTGACATCTTAATTTATTTCTGGGACCCTGACCAACATGACACCTGGATGAAAATGGTACTTAAAGTCATATGCCAAAAGTACCTATTAGTTAAAGTTAAAGCAATGCCAATTTGGGCAGGAAAATTAAGAAGTTTTAGGAGATCTGTAGAAGGTAGAGGCCAACCTATAGTGGGATATAATCACAACAACCAAAGACCTAAGATACTTCTTATTAAGCCCTACACACAAACTGCTATCACCGCTGTATCTCAAGGTTGTTGGTCCAGATCATGCACTTTATAGACTAGTTCAAACACCTGCAGAAATTTCTATGGGCCCCTACGACCAAAACTGCCTTCAAAAGCACATGCCAAACAGCAATTCATTTTGTCCTTTGTTATATATGAAGTTTCTATTAGGTACACTAAAAGCCTCTCTCAGCTCACAAAATAAGAGGTCCTATTAAGCCATCACTCAGATGGGGCCCAAGTGCCCTTCATTCCTAGTCAGGTCACAAGAACCTGGAACATTTCCTAGGCAAATGCAAGATGAAATCAGAGCCAGATGGGGGTGAGGGAGAATACCACTTTTAACTCCATCTTGTATGTATTTGGATGCCAAAATCAATACACTAATACCCTATCCCAGAAACCAGAGCATGATTTGACCAAGCTTTACTAGGACCAATGAATTTTACAACAACCCATCTCCAGTTGGACTTCTTAGATCTGACCTCATAATAGTACTTTTAACAAATGCGCATGAATTTGTTTTGATTGACTATGAACATTTATTACAAGGGCTTTATTTTTCTTTCTCAATGATGAGAGGAGGATTAGGAGGAACAGAAGGTGGGTTTTTGTCCATTGAAACAAATTTAATTTTTTTAAGGGAACGTGTATAGACCTATCTGGTTGTCACTTAGGTATAAAGACTCTAAGTAGCAGATGGAAGAGTGATATCAAATGGGTTTCTCTACTTCTGGGGCAGATTATGTGTCCCTTCCATCTCCTCCACTATATATCTTCTACACATGCACTCGCATACTTCTACTAGGGCAGGATGGCTAGGGCTAAAGCAATGGTATCATGGCTCAGCAATAGAGTATGTGGGAAGATTCAAGATGTTCCATGTAGTGGCTCAAGAATGTTCACGTCTATAATTCTGGGATGACACCAATCAGTCTGTGTGGTATGTTTCCAATCATAGGACCCAGTGGAGAAAACCCTGGGTCATTTGGAAATAACATTCCTGCATAGACAAGACAATGAACTTCCTCATATTGCTGCCACTGTCCCAGGGCTAAAACTCCATCCCTATGTTAATAAATGTTCTTATTAAAATGGCCCAGTTTATCCCCTGCCAGATGATACCACTGCATGACTAATCTTCAAGGGATTTTCCAGTTCTACATTCTTCCTTGAAACTTTAAATCAGTCCAAATGAGATATAAGAGGCAGCAAGGTAACACACTGCCTAGAGTGCTGAGCCTGGAATCAGGAAGACCTGGGTTCAAATTTGACTTCAGATATTTACTAGCTATATGACCTTGGACAAGTCACTTGACCCTGTCTGCCTCGGTTTCTTCAATTGTAAAGCAGGAATAATAATATGGCCTACTTCACAATGTTGTAAGTATCCAATGAGATATTTGTAAACATTTGTAAAGCACTTTACATAGTGCTTGGCACATATAATGCACTTAAATGCTTATATATAAGCCCTTAAATATATGTGTGTATGTACGTATGTATATGTACCTATTTGTATACAAATGGTTTTTATAACCTCAAAGTGCTATTCATGGAGAACTCAAGTTTGTGTTGTGGTTTTGGTATGTGTTTACCATCCTCCAGATCAAAATCTACTCTACTATTCAAAAGCTAATGGCCAGTTAGAGACAATGAATGCAACACTGGAGAAGAGTATCTATTTTATTACTTTCTATCACCTGAATATCCAGACCACCCTCCTGCCAGCAGTCATATTTTGTTATACTTGGATTATGCCCTCCTCCACATTGAGCATTTCTTTCCATATTAACTGACATTTCCATATTAACTATTCGTTTTTTCTTTTCTTGTTCTTTTTTTATTTTTAAACAATCCTCATCTCCAACAATGAAGATCCAAGGGAACTAACTACTTATGGGAAGATACTTTTTATCTTCTTTTTATCTGTTAAGATAAAAAGTATCTCACGTTGATCTATGTGGGTTTGTCCTTCACTGCCAAAGGACCATACTATCAGAGAAATGATGACATGACTTGCACTTGACTTTGTTTTGAGTGAAGGAAGGCTGTGCAGGTCACCAGCCTCACTTCTCCTCTAGAGCCATCTGAATCCAGTGACAAAATATTCATCAGAATGACTGGAGGTGACCCAGGATGAGGCAATTGGGGTTAAGTGACTTGCCCAAGGTCACACAGCTAGTGAGTGTGCCTGAGGTGAGATTTGAACGCAGGTCCTCCTGACTTCTGCGCTGGTGCTCTATCCACTACACCACCTAGATGACCAACAGGCTGATCTATGAGAAGCGTTCTGAGTCACCAAAGATGGTGAGGGAAATTATGTCCAATAGTCTCATGAAGTAGGTACCATAAATGATTGTTTCCATTTTCCAGAGGAGGAAATGGAGTCTTAGAAACATAACAGTTATATACCCAGAAAGTGGCAGAGTTGAGACTCAAACCCAGGTCCGTTTACTCAGTCTGGCATTCTCTCCACTGTTTCATTCTGAGAATGTCAGACTATACATGGGTTATTGCTTTCATGTATGAAAACCACAATTTAAGTACATTTATAAACAGGAGATTGTATAAAGGCAGGGTAAACAGGCTGTCACACGTGGCTGTATAGACTTAAGAAGAGGGTATATTTTAGGGGTGGGCATGTGGGAGAGAGATTTTGCTTCTCTTTAGCCACATAGGACAGAACTAGAAGCAATGAGTGTGAGTTAAAAGGGGAAAATGTGGAATTGATGTCAGGGGGGTAAAAAATCTCCTAACAATTAAAGCTATCCATAGATAGAATGGGCTGCCTGGGGAGGTAGTGGACTCTCCCTTATAGGAGACCTTTAGACTATGCCTGAATGGCCACTTGTCAAGTATGTTACGGTGGTTATTCCTTTCAGAAATAGATCAGAGTAGATGACCACTGAAATCACTAAAATCCTAAGATGCTGTGAGAAGAAATAGTATCAATTTTCTGTGGACGTATAACTAAGGGTAAATTATTGCCAGGATAGCTAACAAAAACTTGGCTTCACATTTCAAAACAAAAACTATTTTAGAAAATACTAGTAACTTAAACTGGTATGCAAGCAAATTATGATCCACCTCCCTCTGAGTTAACAAGAATCAGAACCAGAGCAATGAGTCCTGATGATGGTATGCAGGAAATTAGGCAGTAGCTGAGCCCTGAGTAACCTTTCACATACAGTATGCATCAATTTCAATTCATCTCTTATGGAGAAATCTTAAGATTGGGTCAATCACAATCATTTCCAAGCATTTCCAATCTCTATAGGAAAAAGCGTTCTCAGTTGTTAGTAAACTCAAGCCTGGGTCATCTGACCTCACTTTATAGACATCTATCCCTGTCCCTGCAATAAAGTTCTCATTTGCCACTCTATAAAAACAATCATTATACATTCTGATTAATTTATTATCCACTTATCTAGTACTTTTCAATTTCTGAAACACTTTCTTCAGAATCATTTTGTGAAGGAGTTAGTGCAAGTGATGGCTTTTCCATTTTATAGTTCAGAAAAATTAAGAAATCAATTGAGAATTATTTAACTACTGCTGTCTGCTAGGTGAGGGGAAGTATAGAGGAATGACTAGAATATTTGCCTTGGATTCAGGAAGACCTGGGCTTACATTTCACCCCTGTGTCATCCTGGGCAAGTCACAACATCTTTGTCTCCAGGCAACTCTCTAAGATTATAAAATGAAAAGGCGTTTTTATTTGATAAAAGAAGCTCCTCATCAGAAGCTTCCTATTCCAATTAAATCAAAAGTCTGATGAATTATTTAGATAGATTATGGATAGACAGATAGACAGACAGATAGATATTCAGACAGACAGATAGGTAGATAGATAGATAGATATTGATTGTATTTATAGATGGATACATACATAAATGCACAAATCGTTAACTATATGCTTGTTCTCCTGTCATTAAAAAATTGTTTTAAGTATTTCATCCTCATTGTTGTCTTCTCCCGCCCTCACCTCCAGCCTCTTCTAAATGAAATAAAACTATAAAAAAGAGATTCTGGCAGTGTGGCCTTAACCTGTATTCAGATAACAATGTGCTGTTTACAGGAAATGTCTGATTCCATTCCCTCTCTGTATCTGATGCATCTTCATTTATCCAGGATGGGTAAGGCAAGACAAAAGAAATGCATGGTTTCTACATGCCCTTAACTTGAATTTATCTATAAAGTTTCCAATCATAATATTTCTACCAGATATCTCTTTTAGTTCCATGTGGATGACAATGGTCATGTGACGCAAGGTATTTAGGTTTTTGCCTAATTTTCTTCTTGAACTTTTTTGTTTGTTTGTTTATCTAGCACCTGGTTTTTGAGGGGGGTTTTGGTTCTAGGCTAACTTCTTTTAGGTGATATGTCTGTGAGCCCATAATCCAATAATTTTAGGGAGGGCACTGACCAACAAATAACAGCTCACCAAACTCTTTTTCAGGTTCTAAGCTACCACCAGTTGCCTCTTGAAAAGAGTACACTAATCCTCTAAGTATTTAAATGAAATTTTCTGTGAAAGCACTATACATAGGAAAATATAAAATAGGGAGGAGGGGATAGTTGAAATAGATCCTCTACTTGAAAGAGTCATCCTGGCCAAGATGGCAGAGTAGAAAGACTCACATTTGCTAGCTCCGAACCCATAGCCCATGGATTTCCTCTAAAAAGAACTCCTGACAAATTCTGGAACAGTGGAAGCTGCGCAGCAACACAGAGAAGGAGATTTCCATTCCAGAGAGCCCTGAAAAACTGATCCCAAGGTCCATCGAGCCCCGGACGGATGGGAGCAGAGCCCTCCCCTGCCCTGGCCACGCGGCACTGAGAGGAGCAAGCAGAGCTGAGCAGGCGTCAGGGACGGAATCTCCAGCAGCTGTGAAGGTTCCCCCACCCACAGACGCACAGGTCAGTGAGAGAGACGTGCTGAGAGGGGAGTGGGGTGTCTCCAGGACTCAGGTCCCCTTGGGAGGTGGCGGGAGCCAGAAAGGCAGAGGCCGCAGGCGGCCAGAGGCTGCCAGAGCAGGCAGGAGCTTAGCAGCAGCTCCATTACAAATGGTCTCTGCATAAACCCCCTGAGGGAACTGAGCCTGGGTGGCATCCCTGCCCCCACCTGAGAACCTGATTTAATCTTACCCTTATTAGCAGCCAGGCCTGCTGCCAAAAGCCCTGAGGCTGGGGAGCAGCATTTGAATCTCAGACCCCAAGCACTAGCTGGGCAGACCTAGGCCAGGGTGGAGAGGACTCTCAGGAGTCAAGTAACTGGCTGGGAAAATGCCCAGAAAAGGGAAAAAAAATAAGACCATAGAAGGTTATTTTCTTGAAAGATGATTCCGCCATTCCTCTCTGATGAGGAAGAGAACTGCTTACCATCAGGTAAAGACATAGGAGTCAAGACCTCTGTATCCCAAACATCTGAAATA
>CM053770.1:451426332-451486021 GCA_028658325.1 Potorous gilbertii
ACAAATGGGGAGAAAATTTTGGAACCCAAAATCTTGTGAAAATGAATGTAAAAAGTTAAATAAATAAATTTTAAAAAATAAAATAAAATAAAATAAAAAGAGTCATCCTTCAATGTCTCATCATGGTCTGAAAGTGATGATTGTATTTCAAATATTTGTGAGTAGAAAGCAAAGTTCTACCAAATGTTCTAGAAGGTTCTACCCAAACGGTAACTCCTACTGTTAGATGACAGGCCTGCCATCTGAAGATCAGCCTAGTTGAGTTCAGAGAAGTTTACTACTTAGTTGGCTATAGGGCAATGAAGTTTTTGGTAACAGTAACTCCCATAGATCTATTAAGTAACAGAAGGCTGTAATTCAGGTTGGTAGAAAATTTTTACTTTTAAACTATGGATGAGTCTTATTTTACTTTGTCTTCATATCATAATCATAGAGCTGGAATTGTGGAGATGATTTGGAATAGAAGTATCAAACACAAATGACTGCATGAAGTCAACATTCCTGAGTAGAGCAGAGCTAGATTAAAATGTAATTGAGAAATATTTTTTAGAAAAATAAAAATACAACAAAATGCAAATAATGTTAACATGTGGTTTTCTAAAGGTAATACACATCTTCAAGGGTCCTTATATACAAGTGTCCCCATTGCTATTTGAGTTTGATACTACTGATCTAGACAAGAGATTCTTAATCTCATGTCCATTGGATAGATGGAAAGATAACTAGATTGATAACTAGTTTGATAAATATATTGATACTATATATACATATAATTATTTCAGTATAATTGATTTCTTTGATAACACTCATTTAACTATGTAAATTTAAGAACATTATTCTGAGGAGTTCAAAGGATTCACCATAAGGCTAAAGAGGTCCATGATAAAAATGATTAAGAGCTCTTGGTTTAGATGAAGCCCCTCATTTTGTAGATAAGGAAACAGAGATGCAGAGTGGTAAAGTGACCTACCCAAAGCCAACAGGAAGCAGTAAAGCTATAATGAAAAAGTCTCATTCCTTTGACTCCTTCCCTATGGCTGGTGCTACCACAGCACAGAAAGAGTTCAAGGTTATAGGAGACTTTCTTTAAGAACGTGGGTGCTCCAAAGACTGGAGTAGAAGAACTGGCAAATAGAAGAAGGATTGTACCCATTTCATTTGTCCCCAGAAGGCAAAACTAAGAGTAGTGAATACAAGTTGAAAAGAGGCAAAAACAAAAATAAAAAACTTCAAGGAAGAAGAAACTGCCTCAGGAGAATGAGTTTTGAAGTCCCCTGGAGGTCTTCAGGAAAACATTGGATGACTACTTGTTCAGAAGTTTATAAAACTGGTTCAGATATGGGTTAAAACAGATGGTCTCTGAGGCTTCTTCTGCCTTTAAGAAGTAGAAAGTACCCACACTGGTGAAATTTGTTTTTAATGTATTGAAGTACTGAATCAGAAGAAACTCCAACAGGTAGGACAATGTGACAGTGAATTCTGGCTTGGCCCTTTTGGTACAGAGAATACCAAATAATGCTGTGGGCTCCATCTATAATAGAGAATCAACACAGAGCCAGTAGATATTTTAGAGGCTAAGTCCAATCCCCTTGTCTTAGAAATGGAGAAACTGAGACAAAAAGAGATTGCATGCTTACCCAAGGTCAAACAGACAGGAAGAGCCTGAAGTGGGATTTGAACTCAGGTCTTCCTGATTTTAAGTTCATAGTTCAAACCAGTTCATGACATTCTTTTTCATTAAGTAGTAATTGCTACTTAATTAAAAAAGAAAAAAGGAAAGCTTCTCAGAGGACAGCTGCTCTGACAAAGAAGTTTCTATTCATTGATGACACCATTATCCAGGGAACATTGGTTCCAGTATCAGCTCTGTGTACAATACAGTTGTCAGGAAACAAACTAACCCCTGAGAAAGGTTCTTGAAGGCTGATTTTTCTGGAAAGTGATGGACTTGCTTAGACTTGCACAATCTTTCCATCAGGCCCTAAAGGCAAACACCTGCCAACCCCAGGCATGCTTTAGAGCAGCCCCACGTTTGATTACCCAGGGAAGAGCTTAATTTCTTAAGGACAAGTTCACAAATCCATCTCTTGTAGAAACAACTACTAACTTTAATTTCCGTTTGAATATGATGTTGTTTGGTTAGGCTAGAAGAAGTTGGACTCAAGGACTCCTCTCCACCCTTTATATTTTTAATAGAAAATTACTCTCCAACATCCCCTTGAGAGAAGTCAGCAAGCTCTTACTAGAACTCTTTTCTTTAACATTCAGTATTTTTTCCTTTTCCCTCCAGGGCTGTTTTATCAGGACAAGTTTGGGAAAGGAGAAATGGCTTAAAGAGCTCCTGAGTCATACTGTGAGCCTGTCTGTCACAGGCTTCTTTTCCTAATTTATCCTTAATCAGACCTCTTTACCAGGTACCACCCATCATAGTCACTCAGATTCCAAAGGCATTAAGAAGGAGTGGGAATGCTCTTGTGAAAGAAAAAGTGGGTGAGAGCTGAATATCTATAAGTACCATGATTCATATCCTCTATAGGAGAACAAAACTCCCTGGAAGTAACAACATGAATCAGAGAGATAATGCTAGGAGGGATGAGTTGATGATGAGTCTTCTAGTCAACTAGCCTACTTGGTAGGGTAAATCTGCTAAGGTGAGAAAATCAATTCAAAACCATCTATTAAGCATTTATATGCCAATCACTGTGCTAGACCTAAGAATGCACGTACAAAAGTAGAGCAAAGGAAGGAGGAAGAGCTTTCTAAACATTTGGGAGAGTCTGTGAAAAGTCAAAGAGGAAGATGATAAATTGTCATATCTTCAGAATAGCAAGTAGACTATATTTGATAGAATGCCAAGTACACGATGGAGAGTGATATGTAATCAACCTGGAAAGAAAATCTGAATAATATAACAGAGAAGAGCTTGGAAGAGAAGGAAAAGTGATGGGAAAGGTATTAAATTTGAGAAATAGAATTTTGATGTTGGTAGACAGTGGAGAGGGTGAGATTGAGAAGCTGATAGGAGAAAAGTTCCAGTAGACCCAATGTGGAGAAACGTGGTTGCAAATGCATCCAACAACACAAGATTCACATCACACAGACTGTTACATAAGAATCATAAGATCATAGATTAGCAACTGAATATACCCTCAGAGGTCATCTAGTACCATCCATTCATCACAGAGATAAGTAAAAGAAGAACCAGAAGGGTGTATAGAATAATGCAAGGTGCTCCAGACCTGTAAACAAGAGCTCTGGGTTCAAATCCTGGCTTCCTAACTTACCAACTACATAAAGTTACTTTATGTATTTGATACTAGTTTCCTCATCTATGAAATTATAGGGTTGGGCCGACGGTCTTAGCAGTTTCTTCTAACATTAGATCTGTGATACTGTAACTCTTTTCCATATTGAACAAGCTAATCTCTAATATCTACCATCCAGCTCCAAAACCTAAAAGCGACTTGGTCACATAGTATGTGGCAACGTCAGAATTTGAAACAAGGCCCTCTGACTCCAAATCTAAAGCCTGGTCCCTTTCATCACACTATCTCTCAGAGAGGGTGTTGGCTGTTCAGATAGATAGGGTAAAAAAAAAATGAAACCTAAACCCCAATCTTTGCAAGTACTTAAGAGGAAGAAAAAAATCTATGATGACTGAAATTCTATTTTAGAGAGGAAAATACATCAAAAAGAGCATAGGAGGTAGGATAGATAAAATGAGATGGAGTAAGCTTTAAAATGCATTAAAAATTTTCTCTTCTTTTCTTACCCTCACTCTCTCCTTGCCTCCTTTCCTGTGTCATTTTCACATTTCTCCTATCTACTGCTTCTCTACTACCTACAAATACCAAGTCTCCATCCTCAAAAAAAAAAAAAATCTTCAAAAATCTCCTCCATCCTTAGGCAAATGCCTTGCAGAAGCTGTCTACACTCAGTGTCTCCATTTCCTCCTCCCACTCTCTTCTGCCCATCCTCCCTGCCTCCCAGCAATCTGGCTATCAATCTCATAACTCAACTCAAACTGCTTTCTCCAATTACCAATTATATCTTAATTAACACATCTAATGTTATCTTCCAACCTTACTGACCTGCTTGCTCTTGTTTTTTTCCAGAAGCAACTGTCACAAAATGCATAGAATGCGGAGCTTGAAATCAGAAAATTCTGAATTCAAATCAAGCCTCAGACACTTATTACCTGTGTGGACCCAATAATATAATAATAAGCAGTAATGATGATGATTTCCCAGGGTTGTTGTGAAGGTCAATTTTTCAAATATTTTAAGCACTTGGTGCAAGGTAGGCACCTCAATGCTTCAGACAGTTAGACAGACACATAGTGATAATCATTTAAGATCATTTGAGCCCCAATAAGGGCCAAAGCCTGAGCCAATTGATCCAAAGAAGCACCTTGACATAACAGGTATGCTTTGCTCTGCTCTCTGAATGAACCCCGAATGCCCCTTCCTGTGTGTCTATACCTACAAGGCCGGATGAGGTTGACCAGGAGCATTCTGTGTATGGCCATTAAGGACGAGATGCCTGGGATCAGACACTGTTTTAAACAGTGAGACTTTTCTTGGTATTTCACAGACATATGCTATATAGGGAAAACACATATTCTGAGATTGTAATTTCAATCGACACTTTGTCACTTCTCTTATCTTTTTGTATTTACAACTTATTCAACTAAGAAAATTCCTTTCTCATGCTGTAGTTAAACACATATGGAAGCCATAATTTTTAAATGACACAGACATCCTAAATTAGGATTGCTCTAAGAATATAAAAGTCTTCTTTGTTTTGCTTATCTCCGAATTATTTTCTGGCTCCCATGTATAAACAAATTCTGCTAGCTTAAGGGAATCAAACTATATGTGTGTGAGTGTGTGTGTGTGTGTGTGTGTGTGTATATACACACACATATATACATATATGGGTGTGTGTATGCACGTGTGTATGTATGTTATATGTATATACACACATGTGAGCATGCAAATATATGTATATATACATCTGTGCATGTATTGTATGTGAACATATATGTATACATAAATATATGTGTATAGTATGTATGTGTGTGTTCATGTATGTATGTGTGTATATCACCTAACTTGTTTGCTTCTTTTAAGCAAACTTTAAAGTCAACAGTATGTATGTGTATACATACATAAAATGCTCCATCTTCCATTTGCATGCCTTTACATTATCATCTGCTTGTATTCATTCTCTTCTCACCTCCATCTCTTAGAAGCCTAGGTTTTATACAAAATTCAAATTAAGCACCATCCCCTACATGAAGGCTTTCCTCATGCTCTCAGTATACTTCCTCCCCAAACTACTTGCACATACATGTTTATAATTATATATGCATATGTTGCCTTCCCTGTTCTAGCATCAGACTCTTGAAAGTAAGAACTGTTTCATTTTTTTCTTATATGGAAGGTGATTAATAAATGCTTTTTGATTGATTCCCCAAAAGGCAAAGATGCAATTTCTTTCATAGTTGCTTATAGAATTTCTTTTTTTATTCTTTGTGTGTTGAAAGAATTGATGTATAAATTCATATTTTAAAAATTTTAATATATTTAATTTTCCCAAATTATGTATTAAAATTCTTCAAACTTTTTTTTAAAGCTTTGAGGTCTATCTCTCCCTCCTTGCCCTCTCCCCTTCCCATCCCAATAAGCAATCAGACATAGGTTATTGCATAGCTGCAATCATGTGAAACATTCCCCTATTAGTTACTTTGTTCAAGAAGACTCGAATAAAAGAAAAAGAATGAAAGTGAAAAATATCATGCTTCAGTCTGTATTTAAACAATATCAATTCTTTTTGGGGAGGTGGTAGTATAATTTTTCATGAGTCCTTTGGGATTGTCTTAGGCCATTGTATTGCTGAGAGTAGCTGAGTCATTCATAGTTCATCAGACAATATTTCTGTTACTGTGTACAATGTTCTTCTGGTTCTGTTCACTTCACTTTGCATCAGTTCATGTATTTCAAGTCTTTCCAGAGCTTTTTGGAAACATCCTATCTGTTATTTCTTATACCACAATAATATTCCACAGTCATATACCACAGCTTACTTATCATTCCCCATTGATGGACATCTCTTCTATTTCCAATTCTTAGCCATCACAAAAAGAGTTGTAATAAAAATTTTCATACAAATAGGTCTTTTTCCATATTTTATGTCTTTGGGATTTAGAATTAGAAGTGGTATTGTTGGACCAAAGAGTATGAATAGTCTCAACTCATATTTAAAAAGGAAATTTAAAATGAAAAAGTGGCAAAGGACATTTTATCTTCAGGTTTTCTTTTAAAATTGATATGTCTATAGAGGGATGACATCTTAAGCTTCATTGCTTTAAATGACTGAAGGCAAACTCCTTGAGGACAGGAGGTTCAGTTTTGGTTTGATCTTTGTATTCCCAGATCCTAATATGGAACATTTGTTTAATAAATGTGTGCGAAATTGAACCAGTTTGTTTGGCTTTCTATGAAAGAGTGAGAATATATTGGAGGTCATGACCCTCAAATAAGATTACATAGGCAATCATCTAATCTTCATTCCCATGAGTCCAGTAAATTAGAAATTATTCCCAAAAAACAGTGACTCAGAAATCCAAAGTTTTTTGTTTATTTTAGAAGCGAAGTCTATCATGGGCAAAATGTCAGGTCATAGCTTTGACGTGCATCTGAGTGTTCAGCAATGATTTACAGGTGAAATTAGGAGAGAATCTATATAACCTAGCATGGACAAGCCACACAAATATGGGAAAATCTGTCCTGGGATTAGCTAGTCTATATATTCATCTAGAAATGTTTGGAAATGAATAGTTATATTTGCTTTCATCTCTATTTTATCCCTGTTGTATTTGGAACCAAAAAAAAAAATTTCACTCCCTTTGAATGGTATTAATCAATCTGCAGGGATAGTATTAAAAAAACCTCATTCATAGTCTTCAATATATAGTCTTCTGAGGCTAATAATTTAAGCCTTTATGACTTCCAAGATTACTGGAAATAATAAACTAGGAGTATACTTGACTGCTAATTGTTCACATCTGAAGAGATCCTTCCACAAATACCCACCCACACATGTATTCTGGGACTTTGGGAGCCATGGACTTTCCCATGCTTGGTAGCTGGAGCCCTGTTTCTTCTCTGTTATCTTAGGATCTTCAGTGTTTGTTCCTTGATCCTGTGCAGTTATAATCCCAGACAATTGAGACAGCATGCATAGGTCCAATTAAGTCAAAATAAAAGAGCAGCATTTGGAAAATAAACCATTTATTATCTCAAAGGAAGAAATATGTCACCCCTTTAAGGTAGGGTAGAAGAATTAAAGTAAAATCCATAATTAAGAATGTGACATTTATAGCTGGAAGGGACCATAGAAATTGAATCCAACCCTCCCACACACACACACACACACACACACACACACACACACACACACATCTATCTGACATAGATGAAGATATGCAGATTCAGAAATAAAAGTACTTGACTGTCACAAAAGTTAAAAGCACTTCAGATAGCTTGAAGCAGGAAAAAAGAAGTTCCACTTTCCTTTCCTCCTTTAAGGAACAATTTAGACTTACAATCTTTCTTCTTAAAACAGGTTCTGTCACCTTCATTCATGCCCTTGCTACCACTAAGCTCAGTGGCCTCAAACTTGGAAAGTTTCTCAACTACTGGGAGAGGAAGGAAGACTCCTTAGGTGTTCCTCAGCCTGGACACCCAATAGAAGGCAAGCAGCTTGAGTGAAGGGTTATCTCCTTTTTGTCTTTGCATGTCTAGTGCTGGGCACAGATATTTGGAGGCTTTTTAATAGATTTAGTTAATAGATTTATTAGTAGATTATGTATTAAATATGGGGCAGCTAGGTAGTACAGTGGATAGAGCACGAGTGCAGGAGCCAGGAGGACCTGAGTTCAAATCTCACCCCAGACATTTGACACTCACTAGTTGTGTGACCTTGGCCAAGTCACTTAACCCCAATTGCCTCATCCTGGGTCACCTCCAGTCATTCTGATGAATATCTTGTCACTGGATTCAGATGGCTCTAGAGGAGAAGTGAGGCTGGTGACCTGCACAGCCCTCCCTCATTCAAAACAAAGTCAAGTGCAAGTCATGTCATTGTTTCTCTAATGACATGGTCTTCTTTGGCAATGAAGGATGAACACACACATATATATTAAATATAATTTAATAATTGATTAAATAGATTTAATCTGAAAGGAACCTTGGAAATCATCTTGTCTAATATAGATGAGGCATAGAAAGGTTGTTTTTATTGAATGAAAATCTACCTTGTCCCTCACAAACAAGATGACATTTTTAATGAAAAAATCAAAAGAAAATTACTGATTAATAAAAGAAATAGACCCTCTCAGGGCATACTATAACACTATAAGAAACCAGCCTGCAGGTATTCAAAGACAACTAATAGTCCTCAGACCTCTATTGGGCAACTAGGTAGTACAGTAGATAGACTGGGGGACCTGGAGTCAGGGAGACCTGAGTTCAAATCCAGCCTCTGACACTTACTAGCTATATATGACCCTGGATAAGTCATTTAATCCTCTTTGCCTCAGTTTCTACAACTGTAAAATGAGCTGAAGAAGGAAACAGCAACACTTTCAGTATCTCTGCCAAGAAACACCAAATGGGATCATAAAGAGTTAGACATGACTGAACAACAAGAGGCCTTTCTTACTGGAAAGTAAGAAAATAAAGTCTATATAAATTGCTTTAAATTGGAATGCTGTAACATAACCTGTTAGGAAAATAGAATTTAAAAGTTAGAGTCAGTCTCACAGAGCTCAGCTACCTTGATTGATTTTTAGAAACTGAGGTTCCAATTCAAGATACATTCATTTTTGCTGGTTTTAACATAAACACAAATTCACATTGCAGAAGACATTTTCCTATTAAATGCATGCAATCTAAATATGTCATAACATTAGGTTCATCAATAAAATTCCATGACCAGTTGGGAAGAAAAACATTTGGGTCCCCATTATCCTGTGTTATTTGAGAATTAGGAAGAAAGATTACTCAATCACTTGAGGAGGGAGGATACTAAAGGTCATGACTCTTAGACCAGTGTCTGGCATAAAAACAATGTGTATTTTCTTTTCCAACTCTTTCTGTGGGGATTTCCAAATTGCTGATTTCTTCTATCCAATTTCATATCAAACTTCACAGACCATGTTACTGTTGTGGTTGTTCTTCCCTCAAGCCCCTAAAATCGCATGTTCTTCTGTTCCATGCATCACCTAATGATGGGCTCTTCTGAAAAGCACTTTTTTGGCTCGATTTTACAATGTATTTGTTTTTCATTGGCTGACTGCTACAACCAAGGTCATTTGAATCATCAGCCTCCCACATGCCAAATGACTTCAGTACCACCAAATTATGGACCTGACTTAGGTTGGATCCTTTGATTACTGTATCCAGAAAAAAATCTCTGAGTAGTACAATCACTCGTAATTACTCATATCCTATGTCCCCTGCATCTACACTCTGAACAATCCCAACATGACTACTATGGATATTTTCTCTTGAACAATCCCTTGATTTAAGGTGACAATACTGGCTTTGGGACCAGTCCCATTTTTGAAACAATATTTTCTCACTCATCTTCTATGAAGTCCAAAGGCTCACAAATGGATTGCTGTTAAAATATGAAGACGAGATAATGGTTTATAAGACAGCTGGATAAGGACTAGCTCTTTCTGAGAGAAGAAAAATATCATTGGGACAAAAAGGTAGAGTCAGCAAAATAGGGACTGGATAGTTACAGGCAGAGGGCAAGGCAATAAACCACAAAGTGATACAGAACATATATCCACATATGGTTTGGAAAGGTTATGTACAGAATTGCAAAGGTTGGTTAATCCAGCTAAGCACAGGGCTTAAGGCTGGAGGAAATATGAGTGAATTTACTCCTTCTCTTCTTTGGGTCATCTTAAGTTCATTAGTCCATTAATAAGAAAAGTAGCGTGATACACTAGAAAAAGCACTAGTTTAGATTCAATAGACCTAGGTTCAAATCCCATCTCTGACATTCATTTCCTGGGTGAACTTGATAAAATCAGTTAAGTTCTCTGTGTCTTGGTTTCTTCATCTGTAAAATGAGTCCTGTCCTCAGTCTAGTCTTTTGATGACAATGATCATTCTCTTCTTCACCTCCTAGAATTGGATCAAAGACCCTGGATCTGTTACCTTCTTTCTTTGTGATCTGTGGCATGTCACTTAACCATTCTTTGTTTGAGTTTCCTCATCTACAAAATGAGAACATTGGACAAGACTGCCTCCAAGGTCGCTTCGAGTTATAATTCTTCTATTCTAATCCCTAAATCAATAAAATGAGGAGTGGGGAACAGGATCAGAGGATAGGAAAGAAGACAATCTGAGGTGACCATTGAGGTCCATTTTCCAAGCTCTAGTCTCCCTAGTCTCAGATCCGTCACCCCATCACACATAGACCATCCTTGTAGATCTAGTAAGAGTTGAATGGGAACTTAACCTCTAGCCTGACTTTGGATTCTGGGATACTTTTCATTTCTCATTCACTGCTCTCTGAGTTTAGATATTTTGACTAATACTAATGAAAAAGCAGAGTGGTGCAGTGGATAGAGCACCAGGCCTGAAGTCAGGAAGACTTGTGTCTCTGAGTTCAAATTCAGCCTCAGAAACTTATTAGCTTTTATGACCCTGGGCAAGTCACTTAACACTGTTTGTCCCAGTTCCTCATCTGTAAACAATGAACTGGAGAAGGAAGTGGCAAATCACCCCAGTATCTTTGCCAAGGAAACCCCAGTGGGGTCATGAAAAGTCAACTGTGAATGAATTGAACAATGAAATAAATTGTTATCAGACTTCTGAATAAAGCCTGGTAAGACTTAAGATGCTAAATCAATTTCTTTTAACTTTGTTTCATGGGATTTTAATTTCATTTAATTTTATTATGTATTTTATTATAATTTAATTTATTTTTTATTTGACTTAATTAATTTAATCACCATCTAGAGTCAAGCAAAATGTTTAGCCCATTCTTTTGTAAGACAGTTCCCTGTAACCACAGTCTTAGTATCTTAACTTGTTATTTATAGTCCTAACTGATTACATGATAGTGCTTTTTTCAAAGTCATTCACTGCCTTTATCTCTCTGGACCTCCTCTATAAAATGGGAATAATAAATACCCTTGCCTAAATGTCTCCGGAGGTTCCCCTTAGTATTTGTTTGTCTATTGCATCATTTTCCTCGACTTTACTCATAGCAGTTCAGAAAAGCAAACAATTTTATGACCTTGGACCAGTCAGTTTAACTCTAAGAGCCTTAGTTTTTCTGCAAAATAATGGGGGTTAGAGTCAGACTATATGGTCTTTAAGTATCTTTCCAGGTCTGACATTCTGGGGCACTTAATACATAGTATTCCAACATAGTATCTTCCACAGTCTGTCTATGTGAATGCCCATTTGTTGTTGTTTTTTGGTCATTTTTCAGCCATGTCCAACTCTTCATGACTGTATTTGGGTGTTTTTTTCAGCAAAGATACTGGAGTGGTTTTTCATTTCATTCTCTAGCCCATTTTATAGATAAGAAAACAGCACTAAGTGACTTGCCCCAGAACACCTAGGAAGTATCTGAGGTCAGATTTGAACTCAGGTCTTTCTGACTCCAGACCTAGAACTCTATCCACTACACCAGCTAGCTGCCCCTGTGATAGATTCTAATGCTACAAAAGAAAAGTTTGATTCCACTGATTAATAATTAGAGGGCATAGATTTGATCATCAGATACTTTATCCTTTGGATGTCTTGTGATCCTGGGCTAGTTTATTTGCTCACCTGAAGTGATGCCTGTTATTCCTGTCATCATTCCCCCCACACCCCCGCTCAGGAACATTCTGGAATTAATAAGTGATTGACTAGGGAATGCTTGGAAGCCAATTTGGTATTCTCTCAGTCCCTGCTTTTACAAATAAAATTTAAAAATATGATTAGTAATTGCTTTGGAACTATTCCAGGTGGTAACTTTGAAACTCTGGGGGGAAATAAGGTTGTGAAATAATTGTAAAACAGATGCAAGCAGCAGTGGGATTTGGGAGAGTCGTCCCTCCTCTGACACACCCTGGTCCAAACAGCATATTTAGAATGCTGCTAGCCAACACTTAACCACCTGCCTTCCATCCACCTTCTACACAGAATGCAGGTCATGCCGCAGATAATACTAGCTGCAGCTGTAAGGCAGGACTATTTCCCACAGACTGCCAGATTCCCTAGAGGATTTGAACACTAAAGGTGTCATTTATGCCTATGTCCTGATCTGATTAATGGAAATAAAGGTGCTAATTCAATATTCTACACAAATTATCTCAATAATGATAAAGTACAATTTTTTTAATGACTAAGATTTAAGTTGTTTCATAAAAATCAACCAAGTTTAATTCAAAGTTCATAGAAATATTAAGTTGGAACCAGTCAGAAAGTTCAACTATATTAGGCACATAAGGTAGCTAGGAGGTACTGTTAACAGAGCACCAAGCCTGGAGTCAGGAAGAACTAAGTTCAAATCCTGCCTCAGATACTTACTAGCTGTGAGACCTTGAACAAGCTCCTTAACCCTACTTACCACAGTTTCCTTATCTGTAAAATGAGCTGGAGAAGAAAATGGCACATGTATCTCTGCCAAGAAAACCCCAGATGGGGTCACAAAGAGTCAGACACTACTGAAACAACTCAACATCAACAACTAGGCAAGAAAAAAGGATGACTAATGGAGAGCTGGTGTATAGTTCCATATCCACACAATGTCCAGAGAAAGAGAAGAGGGTCCCTAGCACATTGGGTTGGGCCTCTATGTCAAATTTATGAGTGAAGAGGGACAAGGGTCATGGATTGCAACTTATATTATTAACAGGAATATCTATTTTGTTCATACAGTGGATTATTTAACACTATAATGCTGAGAAGTCTAGATGATATCAATTAGTATCCTCTTCTGTGATCAGAACACTAGGGCCTTAAGTTCTTTCTCTGCCCCTTACAGTGTGATTTTGGGAAAGAACACTTAGCTCTCAGTTAGTTTATTTTTAAAGCATAATATAGAAGAGGCATGTGTGGTAGGAGCAATATCCTATCCTCTCCCATGAAAGTTAACCTAGTATTTCCTTGAAGGGTATTGAGACATTCCTATAGTTTTGGTTGGCTCAAGGTATTAAAGAGTCAAATGGTTAAAATTATTGTCTTATCCCCTTAAAATAAAACAGCCAACAGTGTAACTCAGGCAGAAGAACGTTGTTCTATAAAGTCAAATCAGGTCCAATCAACGAGTATTTATGAAATGATTACTCTGTTCCAGACACCGTGCTAAGCACTTAGATTACAAATAAAAACAGAAATAAAGATAACCTCTGCTCTCAAGGAGCTGAAATTTAAAATGAAAGGAAGCTAAGGGGAGAACAGAGAGAGAAAGAGAAAAAGGTATCAGGGAGGGAGAGTAAACAATTGGATGAGAGTGTGTCTTTGCCTCATAAAGTCCAGAAAGTCATGAGCAGAGCTTGTAGAAGAGAAAAAGACTTGGTTGGTCTGGGCATTTTCCTTAAAATGGAGGTTCTGAGAGGAATCCGTCAATCTTAAGAATGGACCAAAAGGGGCAGAATTTTCTTTCACTATGAAAAACCCAGAGATGGCATTAACTTCTAGGGTACAAGGGGTACCTAGGTACCTCCACCTCTCTAGGGTGGAGCTCCATTAAATCAACCTGAGATATTCTTGTTGGATATCCTTCTCTTCTTACACAGAATTCAGTAATGTTGTGTATCAGCCTAGTTCCTGAGCAATCTAATTGTGATCCTCACCAAGGAGAAATAAGTGAGAAAGTTTTAAATGACAACAACATGATAAATAGGTATTGTACCTTATGAGACACCCCAACATCAAAAAAGAAACCCTAACTTTAAACTCAAAATGAAACATTCAAAAGAGAGACAAGGATCAAAACTACATTGAAAATCATTGATACTCTCAAAGCATTGGAAACCATCATAGAGAGTTACTCCAAAATATTAAAAACTAAAAACTAAGTGCAACTCATAATGTAGCAGATAGTGGACCAGTCCTAAATTCAGGAAAACTCATCTTCCTGAATTCAAATCTGGCCTCAGATACTTATTAGCTGTATGATCCTGGGTAAGTCACTTAACCCGGTTTGCCTCAGTTCCCTTCGCCAAGAAAATCCAAAATAAGGTCCTGAAAAGTCAAACAACTGAAATTACTAAAAAACAACTAAAAATGAGGACAAAATTGGTGCTGGTGTTTTTTTTTCAATGACACTGCCAGGAATTTGATTTTGTCAATATCTTTATGAAAAACAAAGAAAATCAAATAAGAAGAGGTGATTGGAGCATTTAGAAACCTAGCCCTTATTTCAAATAATAATAATAAATATCTCCAGAATAAATTAAAGTTAAATGATAAATTGCTTTGTCACAGGAGCCTTGAGAGACAGGTCATGTAAACATTATTATTCCTATTCTGTAGATGGTAAAACTGAGGCCAAATGATTTATATGAATTGGGATTTCAGGTTACTCCCAGTTTAGTGACTTTTCACTATACACTACCTTAAAGTGGAATGAGACTCAACAAGGTCCACCTCCTCTAGTATAGATGTTTAAAATATTAACTCTCTTTTTGCCAAATTCTATAACCCTTTCAAGTTTCTAATAATTTGGAATCAAAGTTGGTAAACATAAGAGAATGAGAATTGGAGCTTTGGATAGGATTTTCCATTACAATTCAATTACTCATCTATCACCTAGCTCATTTCAGGGTTCCTCTTGAGACCTGAATTTGTGCCATTATTTTATGACTTATGCTCACAAATAAAGAACTTGAGTTCAGTGATCCACACCAAGAGGATTCAATGAAAATTACGTTCCAGCTTAAAGTCTATTAACTTATCTCCAGGTATAACTGTGCACCATCCTATTACATCTGGTTTCTATGTTCTTGTTCCTTTAAGCAGTTGATTTCAAAATAAGATTTAGTCTAGTGCTAAAAGACTCAGTTAAGAAAAATGTGTAAACAGAGGCTCATCAAGTTAGAATTAAATTTTAGGGATTCAAAGTGGGTCAAGAAGCAACAAAACGCACAATGAATGGCAGTTTTAAATAACCCAGTAGAGCAGACATGACATAAGATGTGGGAAGGAATTTAATTTAATAGTTAGACAATATGGACACGGAGCCTATCTGACCAGCTTGCCACAGACAAATTGACCACTTTGGAGAGAATTTCCTTCTGAAGTAGACTTTGTACATGAGTTTGCTCTGCTTGTCATGACTTTTTCTTGTATTTTTTCTTTCCTAAATGCCAGTTAACCAGCCCACCAGTTAGTGCAAAAGACTAGGGCCAGAGATGAAAGGAGTAGGAGAGTGAACCACTGTACACATTTAAGTGTTGGGGTAGGGAAATGTCGAGAGACCAGAGCACAGGAGATGTGCATTCCCAACGTGGGAGAAGTACTGCTGAAAAAATAAATGTAATAATAAATGTATCTCGCCATGACTTTGTTATCTAAATTAGCTGTGGATTACCCCCAAGCTATGTATAGATTTGACACCCTAAACTTGGATAGAAAAAATTACATGTTCATATTCCCTAACCTCTAGGTTAAGTTTCGTATTTTCTTCAATTATGATTTTTTTTTAAATCATCCTTCTGAGAAGCAATTCATAGGTTCCATCAGATTGCCAAAGAGGTCTGTTATATACACAAAAAAGGTTAAGAACCCTTGGTTTAAATATTGTATATCTGGAAAACAGGAAAGGAAGACAGAACTTCCCTGTGACCAAAATACAATTATATTTAGACAAGAGAATATGAGGACACAGGATATTATAGCACCATGATAATTGAACTTTGAGGAACTTAAAGCCAATGGCATTAGGCTAATGTAAAGAATTTCATAATCTTCATAATTTCTCTAAATGAGGTAGTTGTTTTCTGTTCTAACATCTTTTTATAGTACTCCTCTGGAAGATCTGATGAAGTAAAGATGTAATTAGGATTACTGTAGTCTATCGTTTGCCTCTGGTCCTCCCAGCCATGCCTACTATATTTAAATAGTTTGGATCCAAGAACTTGCAAGGGCTGAAGATCATGGAGTACATAGGACTCAAGTGGAAGGATTGCACCTATCAGGCATCCTCTCCACTGCTACCACATGAAGTCTTCTCAAAGCTAGAACTATTTAGTTGCTCTTTAGATAGTTGACTAGTTAGTTCCACTGGAAATTAATTAACTCATATAATCACAACATCCTATAACATAAAGTGGGTTTAGAAACTATCTAATCTAACCCTCTAATTTTATAAATGAGAAAACAAAGTCAAAACAGAAGGTATGGGATTCCCAACATGACATGGCAAGTTAATGGCAGAGCTGGAAGTCAGATTCCACATCAAAGTGAAAAACCAGTTAGGTATCATACAACAAATAGGACTGTCTTCTCTGGACCGAGTGAACCAAAATACTTTCTAATATGTCAACCCTAACTTCTTTGAGAATTAACAGGAAGAAATGGAAGGGAAAAAGGGAAAGGGAAGTAAATGGAAGATTGAAGAGAGGAAAGGAAGAGGAAAAAGGAGAAAGCAGAGGAGAGGAGTAGAAGAGAAAAAATGGACAACTTTCCACATGTGAGTTCTTAATTTAAAAAAAAACATGAAAGGATATCTAAGTGTGTCCAGTGTACTCTAAGACACAACCATCTCATTAGGTTCACTTTGCAGTATATGTCTGTACCAAGTTCATTCAGTAGTGATGTACCATGGCCACTCTCCATCTCACACCTTTATCTATCTATCTATCCATCTATCTATAGATAGATGGATAGATAGATAGATTTTTAAAACCTATATAATTAGCGAGATTAGTGTCATATGACTAGTTTAAGGGTCAATTGAGTAAACCAATCAAAGTAAGCTATAAAATGCTATATACACTTGAACCAAATCGCTCACAGGCATTCTAATATCACATCTCTAAACTTAGATCTAAAATTTCTGGGAAAAGACCATTTCTTTGTTTATCCGTTATCTAAAATAGATGGATGAATCAATGATTAAAGTGGTTACTTTAGGAGGATTTTGGTTCTGAAGGTCACAGAAATTCAGTACTCTGGAGCAGTTTGTAGAGTAGTCATTGGGAAGTAGATTTATACATCTTTTCTAATAGTAATGTCAGTATTGACTTGATAAAGGTTCAAAAACTGACAGGGGGTGATGAGGAAGGCCTTGCAAAAGATATATATGGGCTAGCAAGGTGACTGGACACAAGATGGTCTAAGGCATAAGGCAGACCACATTAGAGCCACCTAAAAAATCAGATGGCATGTGATGTTCACTGATCAGGACAATGGGGTCTCAAAGGTAGAAAGGTTAAGTTTCCTACCACATTCTCTGCTTGGAGGGTGGTGTGACAGGGACACTGGTGAGAAGATGGGCCTTGGATCATAGAAGTTTGGGATTAATTCAGAAGGTAATAAGAATCACTGTAGATTCCAGAGCAGAGAAGGAATATCTCTCCATTCATACAATCCCCACTTACTTCAGACCCTCATTACCATTCACCAGCAATATTACAATAGGCTCTTAATTACTTTACCTGAGTCAAATTTTTCTCCACTCCCATCAATCCTTTAATAAGGTTGCCAAAGTGTTATTCCTAAAGTATACATTGGACCATGTCACTGAATT
The DNA here is from genome assembly GCA_028658325.1 of Potorous gilbertii. Classification (NCBI taxonomy): domain Eukaryota; kingdom Metazoa; phylum Chordata; class Mammalia; order Diprotodontia; family Potoroidae; genus Potorous; species Potorous gilbertii. The sequence continues at coordinate 451,444,111 of CM053770.1, forward strand.
ACTTCTAGGATCACATAGAAAGTCTTTGGTTGGTCACTTAAAGTTCTTTGAACTTTACCTTTTCAGTCTTCTTACACTTTATTCCCCTATCATATTGTCTTACCCAGCCATACTGGCCTAGTCTCTGTTCCTTGGACATAGCACTCCATCTCTCATCTCCACACCTTTGCATTGACTGTCTCCCATGCCTACAATCTTTTTTTCTCTTTACTTAGAATCATTGACTTCCTTCAAGACTCTGCTCAAATGCCACTTTATAAAGTAGGCATTTTCAGTCCCTCAAACTACAATTACCTTTCATCTGTATAGATATCTTGTACGTATGCATAGATGTACATACATATTTGCATGTAGGTACCCATCCTATGTATATAAAACACTCTTGACTCAAGGAATTTACATCCTAAGAGGGGAGGTGACCTAATTAAATGACCTCTACACAAAACCTTGTTTGTCATGAGAAGAATAATTCCAAGGAAAATCAGCAACCTTGGAGAAGACATTGAATCTTCTAATTCCCACCCCACTCACCCCCTAAAATAAGAAAGAAATCAAGTTAAGTATCACATCCCAGGATTACTGATCAGTTCCTAAAACTTCCTTAGTATGATTGTGATCAGCTACAGGTGAATGAGGAGTCCATGAAGGAGTCCCGTCAATTGTTTGTTCTGGTAGAAAAGACAAGTGGATTTTTGCTCATGATATTTTTAGACAACTTTGGGCAGTTATGTTTGGATATTCACGACTCTACTTTTTACTCCTGCACCTTTCTAATACCATTTTCTCACCTTAACATAAAGAAAAAAATGGACTTTAAATGTACATACATATTACTATATTTGTATTACATATGCACACATATGAACTGTCATTAGAAGACAATATGTACAAGAGACAAGATGTGATAAATATCATTCACATATATAAATATCATACATATATTCATATATGTAAGCTGTCTTCCCCATTTCAATGGAAACAATTTGATTGTAGGAACGATTTTGAATCTCATTTTTACACTAATGCTTAGCATAGTGGGTTGCTAAGTGGTGCAAAGATTTCTCTTCAAGATTTCAAATGTGGCCTCAGACACTTACTAGCTGTGTGATACTGTTTGCCTGAGTTCTTCATCTGTAAAATGAACTAGAGAAGGAAATGGCAAACTACTCCAGTATCTTTGCCAGGACTGAAAAATGACTCAACAGCCACTTAGTACAGTGCCTGCTATGCAGGGTTTAAAAAATGCTTGTTGATTGATTGATTGATTGGTATATTACAAGGCTATTCTGTTTTCTCCATTCTTACTTAATTGTGTATCATTCTACAAATATTTCCACCATACAATTGCTCATATTCACAATCATATGCACAATCATATTTCATTACACTCATATGCCATAATTTCTTCATTTGGAAGACTACAGTGTAAGAAGCATAAGAAAGTGGTTGCATGCGAAGTGCTGTGAAAGGAATATTAAAGAGATTCGACAATATAAAAAATGTTAAATACCTTTAATAATATTTTGACTTGATATTCAGAATTCTTGGTTTGATTAAAAATAATCAAGTACAGAACACAATGTAAGTTTCAGATACCCAGGTTCCTTCAATTCCAAGTATCTTTTGAAGTACACTAGACAAAGAGAGCCATATTCACTCTGAATGCCCCAGCATAGGAAACCATAGAATTTCTCACACCTTAAAAAATAGGCAAATATCAAAAAGTTTTCTTCCATTTAACAAATATGGTACAAGAGTGCCATGCCTCGTAAGGTTAATGAAGAAACTGTTTACACCAGCAGGTGAGTGGTGTTGGAGTGGAAGTCTGACACAGTTTAAGTTATTAATGTCACCCATCTCATTGGCTCATTTTGGATTCTGGATGAACTTCCCTACCAAGAGCATGACTAGAGAGAAGGGCAAACACCTGGTGCCTATAAGGTATTTGACAGATTACATTAGATCCTTAGATTCCTTTCCTACAAGTAACCATGACCTAGTTGGCCACTTAATTAATACATCATTAGAAGTTTCCTCAAATGTATCCCTGAATAAATTGTTTTTGTGTGTTTTTTAACACTTTTTGATGATTTTTGCTTTTAAATAATTTTTTATTATTAATTTATGGGATAAAAAGAGCATTTCCATAATAGTACAATAAAAAAGATGATTGTACATGAAACTACAAATCTACTCTGCACAACTTACTATTCCTTTCAAATATACAACAAAATTTATCATGTAATTTTTTTCCCTTTTTTTCTTTCCTCCCCCACTCTGCCCTAGAAATGGCTACAAAGAGGTATATATCTGCAAAACTATTCTATGCATACATCTATTTATCAATTCTTTCTGTGGATTTCAATAGAGTCTAAAAGATAATTTGGGTATTTATAAGAGACAAAATAACTTATTCATTCAAAGTGATTCTTTAAAAAAAGATTGTTGTTACTGTATACAATGTCCCTTGGTTCTGATCATTTAGCTATTATTTCATGCAAGTCTTTCCACTGTGATGGAATATGACTGTACTGTAAGAAATGATAAACTCAATGATTTTAAAGCACTTTTTTAAAAAAAACCTATCTCTCCCCCTTCCTCTATCTATGGTATCTTCTTTTGTACAAAGAATTGAAAAAAATATTCAGCCAAAAAAACCTACACATCTCCTATGGCTCATGCATATCAGTATTCCAGTTCCCAATGCCTTCAATGAAACTTGGGAAGTATATTTTCTCCTATTCGTTCCTGGGACCAAACTTGGTAATTATAATCTCACTATATTCAGTTTTGTTTTATTTTTTGTTTGAATCATTGTAAATATTTTATATAGTGTTTGCCTGGCTCTGCTTACTGCAGTCTTATCAGTTCAAGTCCTTTCATGTTTCTCTAAATTCACTATATTTATTGTTTCTTGGGGCACAATTGTATTATGTGATATTCCTCTACCAAAATTTATTTAGACACTCCCCAATCAATGGACACCTATTTTATCTGCAGTTCTTCGTTATCATTAAATATCCTGCTATTACTAATTTGGTATAAAATAAATTCCTTGGGCCCTAGGCTCAGCAGGGGTCTCTGAGCCAACAGCTATAAACATTCCTGTTTTTACAGACCTTTATTTTCCCATGACAGCCCTGTGATCATGTGTGTATATTCAAATCTACTCCTTTCTCTATTTTGCTAATGTCTCTTTTCAGACAGTTTTCTCCTCTGTAGACGGTTATATCTCTGCCCCCCAAATTCTGATATATTTCTCTTTGTCATCATTCTCTCTTATATGTTATTGTTTTACGCTTTATTCTATGACCCATTCATTATTCTGGATGTCACTGTTAAATCTCTATTCAGGTTTGAATCTTTTGCTTATTTTCCCTATAGAGGGTGTTTCAAAAATCTTGACGCAATTCTAAATTTTAATGGCATTAAGACTTTTGGGATTCCCTCTTAATTACTATTTAATTACTATAAATTTAATCACTATAAATTACTATTTAATGGTAGCTTGATCTTTAAAGAATGTGTTTAGTATTTCCACAATATTACTGGTTTATCATCTCTGTGACAAAGAACATGGTTTATTTTTATGAAGGTGCCATGTATGGTCAAGAAATGTATACGCATGTGTGGGGTAGAGAGGAGAAGAGTACTAGCAACCAAGCCATGAGTATTTTAATCTTCTAATTCAGAACATCCTAAAAATATTTCATCTCTAGAGCTTCCAAGTTTATTCAGTTCTTTTTTCTCCTTTCCGTTGATCTTGATATTTAACGTGTCCTATTGGGTAGGACACTACAGAATCTCCAGCAACTACTGTGTTAGCATCTTTTTACAAATCAGTTCTTTTCTTTTATGACTTAAGATGCCATACCATTTTATGTATATTTGTTTCGTATTGATTGCTTGCCATTCCTTTATGTAGAATGTAATTTTCTGTTTTTCTCTAGATATTGTGTAAGTTTATTTCTGCTTTATCTGATGGCATGGTTGGAATGCCCCTTTTTTGGAATTATTTTATGAATGGTAAATTTTGCTCTAATCTTTTTTTGTGTGGTCTCTATTTTTCAGATGTTTCATGTACATAGCAGTTTGTTGAACTTTTCTTACTCATTTTTCATTTTCTTTCATTTTATGAAATTGTTTAATCCACTGATATTCAGAGTTATTATTGGTTTTTATATTTGTGTTAATTTCAATTCTTCTTTCCTCTGTATATTGCAACTTCACTACTAACCCTAAACTACTTTGGTGCTAGTTCATTCTCACAGGTTCTCTTCTCTCGCTCTTCCCATCTCTTAACCGCCCTATCTCAAGTTATTTGACTTTAAATTTTTATTTTCTTTCATTTATTTCTCAGTTTTTTAACCTTCTCTTTCTCTATCTGGCTAAGTGATACAAAATCTCTCTTCCCTAACTTCCAACTGTTTCGTATAAGGGTCCCTTAAACTGTTGCATTGATATATTGTCAATGGCTATATTGCTGGGCACTCCTAGGTCCTGTACATTACGGGAAATGGATGTTGTCCCCACCCTAAGTAAATTCCCCAAAGAAGAAGACTAGCTCAATCCAGCTTTTCCTCAGTCTTTTCCCCAGATGTCTATTCCCCTCTAACCTGTGGCTCTGAATGCTAGCATCTTCTATCTAATCTGAATCTTCTCCCCACTTAGAAATTTTCCTTTGTATGCCTGGGAAGAAGCAGTGACTGCTGACTCTTGCCAGGTCAGGGAAGTCTCTGGGCAAGCCACTGCCTTGGTGTTAGTGGGTACATCCAGAACCCAAGTAACAAGCCTGGGAGTTTGTTTACAATCATTGTAGAATGGGTTGAAGAAAATGGGGATGCTGAGTTGGAGTGCAAATATTTAAATTCTTTGATGTTTGTTGAGGGTTTTAACGTTATGTTGGATTCTTGTGAATTCGGCTGTACTTGCTCTATATTCTTTTCTTGAGGTTTTGGGGTTGCCTGAGGTTTGGGAGTTTGGGAAAACTAACTACTCCATCTTGCTGATCATGTGATGTGTATGTGCTGTTAAAAAATTAGCCCATCACTTTTAAGTAAAAGAACTTCTTACATCTATACATTTAGAGGAAGTTTCTCTATATCCAAGAAACTTGCTATAATTTTTCCCCAGGTTCCTGTTTTCCTTCTAATTTTGGCTGCATTAGCTATGGTGCAGTGGTTAGAATGCTGGTCCTGGAGTCAGAAAGACTCACCTTCATGAGTTAAAATCTGATCTCAAATACTACCTGTGTGACCTTAGGCAAGTCATTTAATTCTATTAGCCTTAATTTTCTCCTCTGTAAAATGAGCTGGGAAGGAAATGACAAACCACTCCATGTATGACCCTCCCTTTCTCTCATACCTAGATACTTTAATTTCAATAGATTCAGTCCCATTAATATATATATATATATATATGTGTGTGTGTGTGTGTGTGTGTGTGTGTGTGTGTGTGTGTGTCTACTCCATTTATTGAAACAAATCACAAGGCATATATGCCCTCTTATATGGATGATTCTGTTCATATAGCCACATGAAAAGATCTATCCAACATGCTATAGGTCTTCCTGTTTTGGGTTCTGGTTTTTTTCTCCTTAATATATTTTTATTTATTTTGTTAAATAAATAAATTTTTTGGTTAAATTTATTTATTTACTTGTAAAATAAGTAAAATAACTTTAATACTCATTTTTTTTAAATACTGAGTTCCAAATGCTGTCCTTCCATCCCAAACCCCTCCTTGAGAAGGCAAGTAATTTGACAACAATTGTATATGTGAAGTCATGCAAAACATACTTTCATATTAACCATGTTGTAAAAGAAAACACAAACAAAATAAAACAATAAAAATAAAGTAAAAATAGTATGCTCTAATATGCATTCAGAGTTCATCAGTTCTCTCTCTCTGAAAGTAGCATTTATCATAATGGTCCTTTGAAATTGTCTTGAATCATTGTCTGGATCAGAGTTACCAAGTCTTTCACAGTTGATCATACTCAACAATATTGCTGTTGTGGTGTATAGTGTTCTCTTGATTCTTCTCACTTCATTTTGCATGATTTCATATATATCTTCCCAAGATTTTCTGAAGTCATTCTGTTCACCATTTCTAATAGCACAAAGGTTTTCCATCATAATCCTACACCACAACTTGTTCAGTCACCCCCCAATTGATGGGCACACCCTTGATTTCTAATTGAGTTCCTATAAATATTTTTGTACAAATAGATCTTTTCCCTTTTTCTTTGGTCTCTTTACTATACAGACCTAGAAGTGGGTCTAAGGATATGCACAGTCTTACAGATCTTTGAGTGCAGTTCCATATTGTTTTCCAAAGTGGTTAACTAGTTAAACAACTCCACCAAAAATACATTGGTGTCCCACTTTTTTGACAACTCCTCCAGCATGTTATTTTCCTTTTCTGTCATGTTACCCAATCTGACAGGTGTGAGGAAGTATTTCAGAGTTGTTTTAATTTGCATTTCTCTAATCTGTAGTGATCTAGAGCATTTTTCATGTGACTATTAACAGCTTTGATTTCTTCTGAAACTGCCTCTTCATATCCTTAGACTATTTATCAACTGAGGAAAGGATTTATTTTTTATCATTTTGGCTCAGTTACATATATATTTGAAAAATGAGGGCTATATCAGAGAAACTTGCTATAATTTTTTCCCAGCTTCCTGTTTTTATTTCTTTGGCTGCATAAGCTGTGGTACAGTGGACAGAATGCTGGTCATAGAGTCAGAAAGACACACCTTCATGAGTTAAAATCTGGCCTCAGATATTTACTAGCTGTGGGACCTTTGGCAAGTCATTTAATATTCTCCTCTGTAAAATGAGATGGAGAAGGTCTTTGCCAGGAAAATCCCAAATGGGGTCACAAAGAGTCAGGTAAAACTGAAAAATGACTGAACAACGATAATCAAAATTAACTATTTTACTTCCCTTGATCCTCTTTAACTCGTTTTATCATAAATTCTTCCCTTATCTATAGAAGTAAGTACATTTTCCGTGCTAACCTAATTCACTTATCATATCAGCTTTTATGTCTAAATAATTATCGACTTTGATCTAAGGTGTGAGATGATGGTCTATGCCTAGTTTCTGCCAAGCTACTTTCCAATTTTCCTAGCAATTTTTGCCAACTCTCTTCCTCTGATTTTTAAAGATTTCAAGGCCATCAGTGCAACATTATCATCCATCTATGATCACTATATCTCTCTCTTTGGTCATCTGGAATCACAGAATTTCCTAAATAGAAGGGATCTCAGCAGCCATCTTGTTCAGCTCATGCCCCCAAAAGAATCTCCACTATAATAAAGTTGGTTAACCAAGCTTTTCCAAAGAGAAGCAGCAAGTTCACTTAGAGACTTCCCCAAAGATTTTCCTGACATCAAGGCTCGTCCCTAATTCTGACCTTCGAGGCCATGCTAAATTGAATTGCTCCTCTTAAAGAGTTACGTCATCTAGGATATAAATGTTCTCTAGTTCAGTTTGGAAGAGAGCTGGCAAAAAGATGGCAGCTTTAGGGGAGTGAACTGAAGCATTGCTAAAGCCAGGCCTTGATGAAGTAGCTACACGAGGCAAGCACAAAGAAAATTAGAGGATCCCGAAACCAGCTGGTGGTGAAATGGTTAAGCTCTCCAGGGTCTGGTTTGTGGTTCTAAAGGGTAAGAGGGCTGGTGAGAAAACAACTGGAGAGTGAAACATGGCTGAAGCCAAAGCCAAAAGCAATATTAGCCATTATTTCACCAAACAGCTTCTGAAAAAATGACATTTTCAGCATTCTCAAATAAAAGTTCCCAATCAAGTAACTAGCTGTCCTAACTGGTGTAGAATTGTTGGATCATGAAAAAATTTCTGGTTCTTGTTATTATTTGGGGATTTGAGGTATGAGATTTCTGTGTGCAAATCTTTTTCTTCATTCTTAAAAAGGAGAGGAAGGGATACAGCCTTGGCAAGACAAGGATGTTTACTATCCACCATCCCTAACTCCACCTATTCTCCTCTCCCACCACAAGCATTTCTCAAATGTGTCATGTTCAATTCAGTTCCACAAACATTTATTAAGTGCCTGTGGTATTTTGTGTTTTGGGAGACTGACCTAAAGAACAGTCTCTTCAACTTTCATGTGTGTTTCATTGGCCCCTTCAACAGTCCAATGAAGCCTACAGATCTATTCACAAAATAATGACTGTCCCCCTCCCTCATCATTGCAGAAATGCTGAATTTCAGTTAAAGGTTAATGTTTTCACTAAAATAAAGAGATTTGTTGCAGAGGGTAGAGGTATAGGGGTTCTTCCATCTAAAGTTCATGAACCACCCTGAAATGTATGCATGAACTCCTGGCACTGATCATGCACTAACTTTCTAATCTCTAAAAAGATGATCAAATATATGATATCTCTAAGATCACCTACAACTCTAATAGTTGTAATCCATGAGCCTGTGATATTTCTTCTAAGTCTGATATTCCCAGCCAATCAAATTTTCAATGGATCAAAACTTTTAACTCATCACAGTTTGATTAGCTGTTCTAGGTTTTTAAAATATAAAGTGTGATAGCTGACATTCACATAGTACAAAGCATTTGACAGAAATTATTTCACCTCTAACCTTAGTTCCTTTCTGACAACCTTAAGATTTCAGCTAAATTTAACATATATTCTTCTTCACTATATCTTGTCCAAACTCTAAGAGTTAACATTTACCTGAAACAAGTTTTTCAATGAATTTTTTCTAATGAAAATTTCTCTGAGTATGGGTTCTGTCCTCTTTTCTATTTCCCCTTTCAGTATGAGAGGATTCTAACTTGGCCATTCCCACATTACAAAACAAGTATTGTTTTCCTTAAAGCAACCATTACAAACTGTTTGGATCCATTCCATATCTTTGAAAGAAAAGTTGTTCTGATTATTTGTAGAGTTTATTTCACAGTGGACCATAATTCAGTATGGTTTCACTTAAGATAGATATTTTTCCCTTTTTTTCATATTTTCTCATCCATCTGCAATGTATTTAAATCACTCAGAGCTTATTCAGTGCAAATGGAATGTGATCTAACATGCCTTGATTCTGTTGTCACAGGCCTGCATGTGGTCCTTCAGGTTCTGAAGGAAAATTTCAGTTTCTTAGTGGAATTCTTGCTTTATTTCTGGGGAGCAAGGCTATTTCTAAAAGTTCAAGAAAATATGGCCCATTAACAAGGGCATATACTTTTCCATTACTAAAAAGAAAACCAAAAAACACTGTTCTGTGAGGAAAAGGGGAATGAAGAGGGAAGGACCGAAGGAGAGCAACATCCTGGAAGCTTGACTCATAACACAAGAGTAATGGGGCAATGCTATGATATAACAGAAGAAGATTTCCTCAGAGAGAACAAATTACGATAGTTCAAAGACTGAACAACATAGAGCCACCTATGAGTACCGTGACAGATGAGGATGACATAAAACCAAGACAAGCCAAAGTCTAAATGTGGAAATTATCTTTAGTGAGTCTTACATTTCAGAGAGCAAAGACAATATGGCATTCAGACTTGTCTTGTTTAAATTTTGTAATTTTCCTTTCCCCCCTGCCAATAGCTTGTTTTGGTGTCCAGATGGGGTAACCACAGTTTAAGTGTGCAAGGAGCCAATTTAGAGTTTGCTTTCTATAAGCACATTGCTACATCTATTCAAGTGAAGATAGGTTTTAGGTTATATAGATATAGACATACACACATATATGTGTATGTGTGTATCTATGTATGTATATATGTGTCTATACATATATGTGTCTATATACATATTATATATCCATAAAGATACTTTAAAATTAATCCTATCACTAACTAAGGTGTTCAGAAAATGTATAATATCAATAGTGGTGTAGTGAAAATAACGGTGTACTTGGAGTCAGAATGCCTAGATTCAGAGCCCAGATCAGTTGCTTGCATGTCTCATGAAACTAGGCAAATCATCTTATTTCTCAGAGCCTCATTTCCCTCATTATAAAATGGGTCTTATACTTATCTCAAAGGGTTATTGTCATGATAAATTAATGTAAAGTTCTTTGCAAACAAAGATTTAGTGGAAGGAAATGGAGGAGCAGAGAGAGAGAGAAAAAAAGAAATATAAAGAGAGAGGAGAGAGATCAATTAAAACCATTATCATCATAAGGTTACATGCAGCTCGAACTCCCACTTTTTGAAAATTTGTAAAACCATAGTATGGAAGGATACATATACTTCCATTACCAATGTGTAGTTTTATTGGCATTTTAATATAACTAGCACCAGTGGTGAAGAATTCCTCCATAAAGGACTTCATAAACTTGGCTCTGGGAATCTGGAAAGACATTTTTAGTAGTCTGAGAAATTTGGGTGCAATAAGGATCAATATCCCTAGAGTACACATATGGAGAGCGTTATTTTGATCCACTTTTCCAGATCAGAAAGGATGAGTCCATTTGAATTAAATTTCTAATTTCCCATAAATACAAATTCTGAAAATAATGTTCATGTCATCTTTTGACAGAAAAAATATCCCAAATTTCAAATGTTTAATCTCATCACAAGACTTCGTTGAAGTGGTTTTCTTTTCCCTGTTACTATATGAAACAGACATACTGATTTGAGGTTTCTTTAGCCAGTACCTCACACTATGAGTAGGACATAATGTTTCTATTTCCATTCTATTGATCTTCCTTTGGCTGTTCTGCTCACTTTGAAACCTCTGCATGTGTTCCTCTTTTTTCTATATATAAAATACCATTTTTTCATTATTCCTATCTACCTTAATTTTTGGGCCCACATGGATTGTTTCCATTCAGTCATAAAAGCTATTTGTTTTTCAGTCAGTCCTCCTGTCTCTCTGGAAGGAAAGTCTTGTCCTTGGACACATCATAAAATTGCATCCATATACAAATTAAACTGTAGAGATTCATTTTACTTCCCTTTCAAGGATTCCTTCACATCCCTTTATATGTAAGGGTTGATGATATATGAGGATCAACTGGAGAAGCTAGGGACAATTTAGCCAGAGAACAGAATTATGAGGCTACCATATGGAAAAGAGACTAGCTAGACTTATTTGGTTTGGGCCCAGAGGGGAAAAACATAGGGATAATTGGTGGAAATTACTAAGAGGCAAATTTGGGTTTTGTGCAAGGAAACATTTCCTAACAATCAGAGTTGTCCAAAAGTGAAATGAGCAGCCTCAGGTATAAGACTCATGAGTAGGTGGCCCCTCACTGGAGGTTTTCAGAGACTGGATGACTTTTTCTTGGGTATATTATAGAGAATTCATGAGTTTTACTCAATGTCTAAACAGTTCCAAATCTTAAATTCAGTGAAAAAGAAAATTAGAAAGTCTAGCTAATCTTACAAAAGTATTGCTAGGTAGTAAATATCAAGATCCTTACAAACTAAAAGGACAGAGACAATTTCTAGTCATTTATGCATTATCTAATTTACAGATTGCTACTGATCAAATTTTGAAACTTACTTATGATGTCACCCTGCAAGTTTATGGGATACCTTTCTTTCCCTTTCAGGTAGATTATGTGAATATGTGAGAGACTTCTGATTTGATCATTACAGAAGGCTCTGAATTTGGAAAAACTCTTCATTGGTAGAGATCTCAGTTTATCTATGACATAGTAGATAAATGAACCTACTTCCTGACTCCAAGCCAGCACTCCCAAGATACCACCTATTTTTGGGAAACGTCAGGTTTATTTTAACAGTAACACAAGTAAAACAATGGAAGGGAAATCAGTTGAGAAAAATATTTTAATTCATCTTAAGTGTAAAATAATATATTTTTATCTGCTGGGTTTATTTAGTGGTTCTCTTCTTTATTAACACAGATTAGGCTAAATTACACTTGCAAAATTTCTATGGTATATCTCTTAGAAAAAGATAGAGTTATGTTCTCTGAGATATTCAACTAGTTTGTAAATCAGTTTACTATTTTTGCCAGCACTATACAATATAGCTAGTTCTTATTCTTATGTGAAGGTACGATTCCACCCTCATTACAATCAATCAATTAAACCAGATGGTAAAATAGATATTAGGAGATTTTCTATAACCTGACCTCAATGTATAGACAAGTCCTTATTTAATTTGAAAACATCCCAGGATGTTTGGCCATTGGATGGAAGACAGAGCACACCACACAGAAAACTATTTCCCAGATGAAAAAATCCATTTACACCTCTTGGAATACATCCAAAAAGGACAATTAGTCCAGAAGTGAGCTCAGTTTACAACTGAACTGATCAACACTGAAGGACTCCTGGGCTATAAAGACCTTGAAGAAACAGACCCTTTCACCTATACCAGGTCAAATCGTAAGGAAGTGAGTAATCCCCGAGGGATAATTACACTTCCCACTTTCCATTGATCATGCTATTGCAGAGACTGGACCCAACACATCTCTTGCCAGGAAAAGAGAAAGAGACATAAATATTAAAATGACAAATCCAGGGAGCAAGCAGCTTCAAGGAGTACGACCCATTGAGTCAGAGAAGAATCTCAGATATGGACTGGGGAAAGGACTTCCAATAACCAGGGGATGTGTACCTGGACACCCTTGTATTCACTTTGAACTCATTTTTCCTTGGGGCCCTTGTGTGTGTGGAGGGAGGGAGAATGTACCACTGGAATGAGGCATGTTTGGGAAGTATGTCTTCTACTGTTATTGCTACACCATCTTATTAAATACCTTCAATAAAAGTCAATTGAGACTACTGACTGATAATCAATGGCAAGCACTGGTAGGAGCCTATGAGGAACAGAAGCAAATACCCCAGACCCTGAGAATTACCCCTCCAGACCTTAAGGGAGTAAGTAACAATATTGTTTGAGGAGTGATCCTTGATGGAATGATATGCCAAAGAGAATGTATCCTTATCCCTCAAAGAAATGCCTCTAAATGGGATTTCCAGAGTGAATGGAAAGTGTTTCTTAACAGAAATTCTTTAGACCACTACCCTAAAGCATAACTTTGGTCAACCACTTTCATTCCTGCTTTGTTTTCTATGAAAACATTATCAAGATTTTTTCCTGTGTGCCAAAGGTTGTGCAAACCCTATAACATCTAAAGTATAATGTGAATCATTTTATTATTAAAATGCCAAATATGGGAATCTTAAGAACTAGATAATTATAGGGACTGAAACAAAAAATTTACACCAAGATATAATTCAAGTTCCCATCATCAGGCAATATTCTCCATTGGGTACATCAAGCTGATCCACAAACCTCTTTTCCATCCAGGGCCTGCCACAATCCAGCTTAAACAACAAAAATACCACTTCCAAAGCCCTGCCCTTCGTCAGTCATTACTTCCCCTGCTCTCTTTTCTTTTCTTTAAGAACTTGGTAGAACAGGATAAAACAAGGTTTTTGCTCTGATGGTCTAGCACAATTCTTGGATTTAGTTCCTTAATAAGAACCAGTTGGAAAAAAAAATGTCTTCCAACTACAGTATAATCATGAAGATTAGAAGTCACAAATATCCAGTTCTAAGGAAAACACAGGATTTTATTAAAAGGGACCTTGAGGAATTATTTAATTCAACTGCCTCATTTTAAAAAAGAGGTACAAAATGGGAAACTAACCTCCAGATCCCAGATTCAAATCTATGTCTAATTGGTTAATTATGTAGGTCTTCTACCAAATCCCCATGTACATGCTTTAAATTACCTATTGATTCCTTCCCTTTCTAGGTAAAAGGAAGGGAAACTAATGGAGGTAAGTTGGACACCGTAGAGAAAGATATCAGATCTGCAGCTGGAGGTCCTGAACCCGGAATCCAAATGTTGACTTTGCCACCTACTGCATAAATTGGGGAATCTAAGAACCTCTTTAGATCTTAGTTTTCTCTTCTTACTGTCACTGAGGGATTTGGTTTGTATGGTGTTTTGGATCTCTTTCATCTCTAAATCTATGACACTAGGAAAGCCAAGTAAATTAATTGTGTATAGACATGTGCATATCTACTGAGGGTGAACACACAAGGCAGTGGACAGAGTAAAGAGTGTTGGGCTTGGTATCAGAAACATCTGAATTAGAATCCTGCTTCAAATATTTACCAGTTGAATGACCCTAGGCAAGTTACTTAAAGTTTCTCTATTTCATATCTGTAAAATGGCAATATAATCCACCATCCTCATGGAATTGTTATAAGAAAATATAAATATAAAGCATTCTGCAAAACCAAAAAGTTATATACTAATATATAAATGAGGATACGAAAAGAAAGGGGAAGAGGGAGAAAGAATAAGGAGACAAAAGGGTTTGATTTTACATTATTTCTTAACAGAAGAAAAACAAATATGATCATGGGAATCTAAAATGTATGTATGGAAACCATACCTTACACTAGATATTGGAAGAATATGATTATCAAATATAATTATACAAGCTTGTTTTTCCTAAAATTGTTTCATTTTAGTACCATCAGCATATTCATTTTTAAAATGATAACCTATGAAAGAGAATGAGTAATGAAAATGTTCTACTCTTTAGCAACACTGCAAGAAAAGACAATGTGGCTCTATAATTATTTTTTTTAAATAACAGTACACTAACTCCTGGGAAGTATCATGGTGGATTTTGCTTTCTGTTGTCATGTTTAACAGTGAGACCACATTGTTATACGTTGTCCTATGGTGAGTTTCATCTGGACTCTTCTATGAATAGGGACCAATTTCTAATCTAGGAGACCTCTAAAAAAAGGAGATCAGATTTAAATCTCTCCAGTTCTTTACCACACAGCAAGAGTTCCAAAGGAGAGTTAGGTTACTTTAGAGGTAATAGGTCATTGTCAGAACCTCTGCTTTTGGGCTACTGTGTAACTCCCTCCCACTTACCCTGGGCCCTTGTAACTCGGAATGATCCAGGAGCCTGAAAGTCTCCCTGAAGTTTGTGTGGCAAGAGTTCCAAAGGAGAGTTAGGTTACTTTAGAGGTAATAGGTCATTGTCAGAACCTCTGCTTTTGGGCTACTGTGTAACTCCCTCCCACTTACCCTGGGCCCTTGTAACTCGGAATGATCCAGGAGCCTGAAAGTCTCCCTGAAGTTTGTGTGACACAGTCTGTAAATAAATAAATGCCTTTTTCCTACCAAGGACCCAGTAACAAGAGTATGCTGGTCATTAGGTGCCTCAACAATTTATAACTCCACTCAGGATAGCTATTAGTTGTCCCTTGGAGGTTCTAAGTTTCTCTGATGTTTTGCACTATTTAACAGAATTCACTTAATGAAAGTCACTGTCTCAGAAATGAATTGTCTTTCTCTTTTACATAGTTTAATAATAAACAATGAGTTATTTTTGTGGGAAAATTTCTGCTTCAATTATCACCAACTGATGACCGTTTAGGGTGTGGTGCTGCTTCTATTTTTCCAGGTTAGGGGGGGAAATCACTTTTAAGGAATGATGAAAATTCAAAATTTTAAGTATATTAGAAATACAGGCTATGTGACCTGCAGGAAGGGAAATCTGAAAAAGAGACTGCAGTTTGAAAAAAAGAACCTTCTGCTTCTTGACCTACTTCTGGTGAACAAGCAACTTTTTTCTTTCAACAAATCACTACTTTCCAAAAATTTTGGTTGATCTTCCATAGGTCAGCAATCACTCGGCTACAAACAACTGGAGTTTACCATCCAATGTGGCTGTGGCAAGCTGTGATTAAAGAAAAAGGAGGGGGAAAAACACTTTCAATATTGTTCCCACTTAACCGAAAATCCAGTTCAGGAGTAAAAATTCACAATAATAATACACTCAACTAAAATCCCATCGTCCTCAAAATGTCTTTCCCAACCCCTCTTCATTTTGTGTCTTTCCTCTTTAATAATCTCCTATTTTTTCTGCATATAGCTTGTTTATTTATTCATATGTATGTATGTATGTATTGGTTTGCATGTTCTCTCCTCCATTGGACTGTGATCTCCTTGAGGGCACAGACTCTCTTATGCCTCCTTTTGTATGTCCAGTGGTTAGCCCAATGAGGCCACATAATAGGTACTTTAAAATGTTTATGGGTTGATTAATAATAGCTAGCATCTATATAATGCTAAAATGCGCCACGCATCACGATAAGGGCTTTTGCAAATTTTATCTCATTTGCTCCTCATGACAATAAAGGGAGTTAGGTGCTATTATTTTCCCCATTTGTAGTTTGGGAAACCGAGGCAAATAGAGGCTAAATAACATGCTCAAGGTCGCTGAGCTAGTAAGTGGCTAAAGCTGGATTTAAACTTAGTTATTCCTGACTCTAGACCCAGTGCTCTATCCAATGTGCCATTTAATTGCTATTACTTACCAGTAAATTGTTAGACATCTGAATTTAAATCTTGCCTTAGACCAGCTATGTAACCCAGGGCAAGTCATTTAACATCTATCTCAGATTCCTCATCTGTAAAACTAGGGTAATAAAAATATCTACCTCCCTGGCTTATTGTAAAGATCAAAGGAGAAAATATCTGTAAAGTATAAAGCTTAAATCATTAATAAAGACTAGCTATCACTACTGTTATGACTTATTTAACATCCAATGTTATTTTGATATTTTAAGTCTTGGTTCAGACTCCATCGGAATAATGCCACAGGAAGATCACAGAATCACACGTTTAATGCTAAAGTTTCATCAGTTTCAAAGTCTTCATTTTACATATGAGAAAACAGGCTTAGAGAGAGTGAAGTGAAATAGGAAGCAGATCCTCTGACTCCAAATGCAATGCTATCTCCATCATGTCAGTAGTAAGCTCCGTTAAACACCTGTGTTGTCAATTAGTGACTATGAGTCTGAACGCAAGTACATGATTTCTCTACTTTTACTTTCAAGCTAGAAGAGACGAAAAAGAGCTATCCATTTAGCAAAGAAACTTAAGTCTTTCACCAAAAATTTCAATATTTCAATTTTTAGTGCTCATTGGAATATATTCTGATATGATCCAATCAATGTAAAAGTGATTATTTAATAGAAAATAAGTATATAAAATATTTGTCAACTGAAATTGAATAATAAGTAAATTTTATTTTGTCCCATATCATTTACCGTCATTCTTCTAAGTGGATGTGATACAAACAAGCTCAATTACATAACAGGCTACCTAAAGGAATATTCATATGGTGATTATAACTCTGTTCTCTCTTGTGATAATAGGAAAAGCCGTTAACTTTATCTGTCCCTTTAGGAAAATCTAGTCTATGAAAATGTAGATTTATAACAAAGGCTAGATATTTATTTAATTAATGAGTGATTATTCTCTCTTAAAAAAGTAAAACAAAAAAATTCTTATAGTAATTCTTCTAAACATTCTATGCCTCTAATTATTACCTACATGCAAATTATTCCTAAATTTTTAGGCCTGACATGTCATTTGTTTCAATTTCATGTTTCAGAATACTATACCGAATGGCAGAAGAAATGAAATAGGCACTATTAGTAGGGAGGAACTAACCAGTTATACACAAAGTCTTAATTCAGAATCAGACATCTCATGTACAGGAAGATATAAGTGCCAGGCTAGATGAAGATAAGAAGGAAAAGCAAGGTGAGATGCCTGAAGACGAGAAGGAAATAAAAACAATGAAAATGATTGTAGCAGCTCTAACCCAAGCTGTTCAAATGAAACCCAACTAGAGATCCACACAGGCCAGACTACAACCAGTGCTAGGAGGTCCAGTCAACAAACATTTATTAAACATCTATTATGTGCCAAGGCACTGAGCCAGGTAAGGAGAAAAGTAAAGTCAGAGCAGGCCTAATAGTCTAAAAAAGTATCGAGCAATCAGAGGAGGTAATGAAGGTACAGAAGAGGTTTATGAGGGGAGAGACATAGGGAGACATGATAAAATAATGGATTTTGATCAGATAAAGGAGTGTTCAGAATTTTCTGTTGTTTATAAAAGAAGTAGAATACCAGTGGCTAATGGGTATATCCAGGGGGTGTGTGTGTATGTATGTATGTATGTATATATGTGTGTGTGTGTGTGTATATATATATATATATATATATATATATATATATGTATATATCCCTGAATACAGTTAAGGTGGAATAGAAGAGATGTGATATGAGATTATTGGAAATGGAGAACCTAGGGTTTTAAGTGAGACTTTGATACGAAAGCTGAGGAAAAACAATGAACATGGGAGTTGATAGACAACAGTCATCTTGATCTGTTTATGAGGAAAAAATTAATAACTGAACTCCAAAGGGGTAGAGATTTCTGAGTTATGGCAGTAAAGGGACAATCATGGAATGGCAGTTGACAGTAAAGAATATTCCAACTACCCTTCTGAAGGACAAATGTGTCAGGGGTGAAAGTGAAGATATATCTAGTCTTGAAAAGGATAGTCCAGAATGCTGTCATCTAGGGGAACCCAGATCTCAGATTGAAGGAATGTGAGAGGAAGAGGTTCAGAATGAAGGAAAGTTTATTTGTTTGGAGTGGGAATTTCAGAGGGCATAATGGAAAGGAGTGGGCAAAGTTGGAGTGGGAAATGGATGGGGCAGGACAAGGTTGAATGGGTATTGATAAGAGTGTAGGAGGTAGGAGTTAAGGATTACTTACTCTTAAGGTATCTGTTAGTTAACTAACACAGGGAAAAGGAGAGTAATGGGTAGTAGGAGTTTGCTAACTATAGAGGGTATTAGTAGTGATAGGTTAGCCATAATGGTGCCAGGCACCATGAGGTGGTGTTACAGGGCAAAGATCAAAAGTGCCAGGTCTTGGTTAGCCCATCTCTTTTTCTGAACTGGCAGAGAGGAGGGGAGTATTGCCAGGGAGCTAGGAAACTCATGGGGTAACTAGATGGTAGAGTCTATAAAGTGTTGGGCCTGGAGTCAGGAAGACTCACCTTCAGTTCAAATCTGGCCTCATACCTTTGCTAGTTGTGTGACCCAGATTTGACCATATTTACTTCAGTTTCCTTATCTTATTATATTTGCTTCAGTTTCGTCATCTTATTATCCTCATTTTACAATGAGCTGGAGAAGGAAAAAGCAAACCATTCCCTTTTCTTTGCCAAGAAACCTCAAATGGGACCACAAAGAGTTAGATACAATTGAAACGAATGAACCATGACAGAAGACCCACTGGATGTCAGAATGAGTGCCTGCACAAATGAGATCAAGAATCTATGACATAAACATTTTTCTCCTAAAACTTACTAGAATGTTAATCAATAAAAGGGTTTACTTAAAATCAGTGAATAAAAGCAAAGATAAAAAACAAAAAGCTACTTGTACCTTCAGAAGACAGCACTGAAAGGGAGAAAGCCTAGTAGGTCAGATTAAACTTGTGCAGCTTTGACAAGTAGCACAAACGTTACTATTTGGTCCATATTTCTTTCATGTTTGTCATGGTATCAGACATTTTTATATATCAATAAAATGTTAAGGTTTTGCAGACTGAATGCACTATATATTTAATCCTAGAAGTTAAAAAATAAAGGATATTAGTAATGTATTGGAAGGGTAACCAGATTTTAAAGTGAAGGTAGGTCAATGCATGAGATACTTGGAGATTTTAATTCTTCCTTCAGAAGACAACACTGAATAAAATCTGATTCTTTGTTGGACCAGAATTATGCTTATGTAAGGGTTCCAAATACATCTTAAACCCAGAGACATGAGTAAAATCAATTCTAACGTTTTCCCTGTTATCTGGTATAGATCAAGAATAGTAAGGGTAAACCACACACATTTTGCATAAACTGTGAAGCTTATCTAGTTTTAAATAACTCAGTCTGAAAGACTCTGCTGAAGATATTACACTAACGGCTGCCTGGAAAGAATGATAAATATTGCTTATAGCAGGTTTGGAAGCATCACAAAAACAGTTTTTGGATCATTTTCTACTTTTTCTTGGAGCCCTTTTATTTTGCAGGGGGCTGAGGAGGAGTGAGAAGGAAAGATGGGAGGAAACCACCAGGAAGTAGAGAAGTAACAAAGTCTATTGTATAAACATTAAATTCCCATTCACTCATGGACTCCATTTGAACTTTGGCTAAAAAATCTAATCTTTTTTGTGCCCAGGCTTGGTTAATATAAATGGAATTATGTTTTCCAGTAGGACTCTGATCTATTCAGTCTACTGCATCTTTACTGTCTATATGCATTCAAAATATTTTATCAAATGGTTCAAAACAACTACACAATTGTGATCTATTTAACAGTTTTTCCACGATAGCCGAGAATCACTGTTGCCATTCATTATGAGATAGTTGAGACTTATTGATCCAGGCCCAGTGTTTTTATCATTTCCTTCATCAACAAGTCATTACTTAACTTGACTATAATTCTCCTTTATAGTTGGAGAAACTCCAATGATTGTATCACTAAATTTTGTCCACAGAGCCTAAGAATAAAGTACCATGCCTCCTCACCACAAACAGACTCATGAAAAATACACTGATGCAGAGGGTAAGCCAAAATTATACAGGGTTTCTGAAGGGGAAAAATGGAGACTTTAAATGCATAACTACAAAATGGAAGAACAGCTGAGAGGAAAAGAGGAAGGTAACCATTTTCTTCTTTGTAACTCTAATAGAAAGCACAGTGACTGATCTAAAGGTCTCATCAAAAATGTTTGTTGAACTAAAATAAATGAAACATTAAAAACTACATGGGAATTAGAATTTTGAGGTTAGGCAGAGAGTAAAGAATCATGAGAACAAGGAAGAAGAGTCATGGCATCATCATGAAGAAAAAATAAAAGCAGCTATTCTATCCACACTAAGTTTTGGCTAGCCAATGGTAGGGTCCAGTACCTAAACCTAACTATCCTAGGACTTACTGTACTCTTTGCAGCATGATGGTCATAACCTATTTAGGTGGTATTGTAGTTTAAAGGGGGTACTGAGAAAAATATTATAGGTAGGTCAGATAAGAATTACAGGAATGGTGATGGGACTGGAAACTTCATATGAAGAATGGTTAATATAATTAGGGATTCAAACACTAGAGAAAAGGATATTTCCCACGATAGCTGTATTTAATAGACAAATATGGTATGTTGGAATGACTGCAATAGGAGTCAGAAGACCAGGGTTCTAATCCCAGCTCTGCCACTCATTTCCCTTCAGGACTTGATTTCCTTTTCTATGGAAATCTATCTCTCCAGACACTTAGAGTTATTTTTAAAAGGACTTGAAGGGCTAAAATGTAGAGGGAGATTTCCCATAGCAAGGGATCTCTTGTAGTTAGAGCTGGACATTTAATGCCCTCGGAACAAGATATTATTCATTCACATTAAATTAATTCTGGGTAAGAAAAAGGAGATATACTTGTAAGAAGAATTATTTAATGTAGCCCTTAGGGAAATCCTCTTGACTGAGATGTTTGTATGGCATTGTCAGTGGAAGACTTTGATTCTCCTTCTTTGCAGATGTTAGAGAAAAAGTTAGACAATAGCTAGGTGAAACTTGTATTCAGTGTATCCCTGTACAGAAAAAGGAGGGACTGATATTATTTGAGACTTTTTTCTATCCCAGAATGGCATTGCAACTATGCCTCCTGCCTCTTCTGTTTGTCTAGATATGTATTGTACTGAAAGAGAGTGTAAAATCTGACTTGAAGCTTAACTTAAAAAAAACTAAGATCTTGGCAACTGGTTCCATCACTTTCTGGCAAATAGAGGGAGAAGAAATGGAAGTACTGTCAGATTTTATATACTTAGGCTCAAAGATCACCACAGATGGCAACTAAAGCCATGAAATTAAAAGATTCTTTCTCCTTGGAAGGAGAACTATGGCAAATCTGGATGGCATACTAAAAAGCAGAGACATCACCTTCTGACAAAGGTCCACATAATCAATGATTTAATTTTTCTAGTAGCAGTGTATGGCTGTAAGAGTTGAACTATAAGGAAAGTTGAGTGCTGCAGAATCAATGCTTTTCAGTTGTGGTGCTGGGGAAGATTTTTGAATGCCCCTTGGACAGCAAGGAGATCAAATCAGTTAATTCAGAACCGAATCATATTCATAGATATATTCTCTATAAAAATATAACTAGAAAACATAAAGAAGTTGCAATTGAATAGAATAATTACAAGTTTTACTTAGAGAAACAAAGGATTTTTTGCCATTTTGCTTCATTTTATTTGTATAAATATATATATATATATATATATATATATATATATATATATATATACATATATGGAGATTCATGTGTGTGTCTGTGTTTGTGTATGAGATAGGACTTAATGATGTCATAACCAAGTCATGGCCCTGGTAGGATGAGAATATATTTGTGAGTAGCACATAATTTTATAGTTATCAGAGAATTAAGCAGTCAATTAGTCTAATTAGTCAATTAGCCTAATTTATATCCTAAAAAAATTTACTTAAATTTAGTTGAGAAATCTGAAGATCACAATTAAGGAGGAACCAAGTATCTCCTTATGCAATTGATTCCACTTTTGAATAGTTTAAATGTTAGGAAGTATTTTCCTTATGTAATGTAAATTTGTTGCTTTTTACCTTCAATTCTAAATGAATTAAACAAAGATTGTTTTAATTTAGATCTAAAAAATAATTTCTAGAATGAAATTTTCAATTGAAAGTAAAGATATACACACCTGAGGATTTTGTCTTTTGTTTGACAAACCTCATGCCATACTTATCCATAATATTATATTCATAGTATTACAAATGTAGACTGATGAGGGAATCACCTAGTTCAAGTCCATTAATCTAACTAACCGGGGTAGTTAAGAGCCAGAGTGATATTTAATGGAAATACTTAGACTCTAAATTCTAGTCTCTTTTCACTTTTCAGTGATACTCTCCAAATAAAATTGATGAAGTAATGTATGACCACAATAGTTACCACTGAGGTTAATATCTTTTCTTCAGTTCACATATACATATATATATGTATATAGTCTACTGAGAGTAAACTAACCTGAGGAATGTTATTTGAGTTCATTTGTGTTCAAAAATGTATAACAAATGAAACACTTGTTTAAATAACAATCATCGTTAATGTTTCTTGGGACATCATGTAATGAAATTTTGTCAACATGAGTAAATATTATCAAAATGCCAAAGGAAACTTGTGACATTACATTGTTCTTTTCTTTTTCTCATAATTTTTCATTTCATTTGTTTATCTTTTCTAATTTTTATAGTAGTTTGGTTTTTATAATTCAACACACAGTGTTTCTTTAAAGAAATATTTTTTTTTTAATTTTGGTTTGATTAATATAGTCGTAGTACTAGCAGTAGTACCAGCAGCAGTAGCAATAGCAGCAGCAGTCAAAGCATTTAATATCTTTTCATGCTTCTCTTGAATCTTGTGTTTGAAAGTCAGATTTTCTATTCAGCTCTGGTCTTTTCATCAAGAATGCTTGAAAGTTCTCTATTTCATTGAAAGATCAATTTTGTCCCATGAAGTAATATACTCAGTTTTGCTGTGTAGGTGATTCTCGGTTTTAATCCTAGCTCCTTTGAATTCTGGAATATCATATTCTAAGCCCTTCAATCCCTTAATGTAGAAGCTTGTGTTATCCTGATTGTATTTCCACAATACTCAAATTGTTTATTTCTGGCTGCTTGCAGCACTTTCTCCTTCTTTCAATAATTATTTTACCCTCCTGTTCTAGAATATCAGAACAGTTTCCTTGATAATTTCATGAAAGATAATTCTAGGCTTTTCTTGATCATGGCTTTCAGGCAGTCCCATAATTTTTAAATTGCCTCTCCTGGATCTATTTTCCAGGTCAACTGTTTTTCCAATGAGATATTTCACATGATCTGCTATTTTTTCATTCCTTTGGTTTTCTTTTATAATTTTTTGATTTTTCATAAAGTTATTAACTTCTATCTGCTCCATTCTAATCTTTAAGGAATTATTTTCTTCAGTGAGCTTTTGGATCTCCTTTTCCATCTATACAATTCTGTTTTTAGGGCATTCTTCTCCTCATTGGCTTTTTGGATCTCTTTTGCCATTTGGGTTAGTCTATTTTTTGAAAGTGTTATTTTCTTCAGAATTTTTTTGGGTCTCCTTTATCAAGCAGTTGACTTGTTTTTCATGATTTTCTTGCATCACTCTCATTTCTCTTCCCAATTTTTGCTCTACTTCTCTTAATCTGATTTTCAAATAAACTCTTCTATGGCCTGACACCATTTTATAATTTTCTTGGAGACTTTGGATGGAGGAGCTTTGACTTTGTTTTCTTCTGTTTGCATGCTTTGGTCTTCCTTGTCACCAAAGTAAGATTCTATAGTCTGATTCTTTTTCCATTTTTTGCTCATTTCCCCAGGCATTTACTTGACTTTTGAGCTCTTTGTCAAGGTAGTTCTCTGCTTCCAGCAGGGTTGGGGTGTGTACTGGCAGCAGCTCGATCCCCCCACAATCTGTGGGCCTAGAGCTCCAGAAACAGTGGCTACAATTGCCCCTGCTGCTGCTGTGGCTGCACGTTCCTCCTCCCCCTTCTCTCTCTGCCATCCTGGGGCTGGTGCCAGATCACTCCACTCTCCTGCACTAGTCCCACAGGCTTTTCCCACCAACCTTCCAATTTATCCTCGGCATTTTAGCGTCCTAAAGTCTGGAAACTGCCACAGGTGCAAGAGATTCAGTCCCCCCAAGGCCTGCTCAGGACCTGTGTATACCAGCGCAGCCATCCCTGGACTGCACCCTGCTCCCACCATGGCAGCACTCTGGAAAGTCCCTGCTGTTACTTCACAATCTTGGCTTCGCTTTCTCATATAAAGGATTTTAGCAGAAACAGTTGTTATTCTGTGGGTAACTTGTGGTCATTGGATACATATTTTTTCCCCTAAATAAACTGTATCCATAAATTGAATACATCTTAAATTTTATTTAAAGTAAAAACTAAATAAATGTTTATAAGAGGTCTAAGATCTATATGATTCTTATTACCCTAGACCCCCTTTTCTACTGAAGTCACAACTTGCTATTTAGTCTTTTTATCTCTTTTCATCGTTTATCATATTCATAGGATTGATCATCTGATGATCAATCTTCTGTCATGAAAGTGGAAGAGAAAAGGGAATGAGCATTTATATAGCACCTAATAACAGTCACGACTTGCTATTTAGTCTTTTTATCTCTTTTCATTGTTTATCATATTCATAGGATTGATCATCTGATGATCAATCTTCTGTCATGAAAGTGGAAGAGAAAAGGGAATGATCATTTATATAGCACCTAATATTAGTCAAACACACGTAAATACTTTTTAGTTTTTATCTCATTTAAATCTCACAATAATCCTTCTAGGTTCTGCTGTGATTATCCCCATTGTACAGAAGTTAAATGAGTTGCTCAGGGTCATGTAAGGTAGTAAATGTCTGAGGGCACATTTGAATTCATTCAGAGTTTCTTGACTCCAGGTTCAGTGTTTTATCCACTGTGCCACTTAGATGTATGACTCAATTTGTACTTAGGATACCAGGGTATCCTGTGACCTTGAGACCACATGTGGCCTTCTATGCCCTTGGGTGTGGGCTTTTGACTGATTCCAAGTTTATATAACAAACTCTTTTATTAAGGGAACTTGTTCTGTGAACTTTGGATTCATTCCAAGGGCTGCACTTGAGGACCTAGAAGGTCACAGGTTTCCCACAGCTGGTGCCACTTAAACATTTTATTGAATAGTAGACATAAGGTGGGTAGACTCCTACAAAGTTTGTACTTTGTTTGGTATAGCTCTATAGATACAGCTTTCAAGAACCCAAGGTAGTGCCAATGTTGTAATGAATCAATGTGTTAGAATGTTTATGGAGGTCTTTGATTCAATGATTCTGTAAGTGAAGATAAGTGAAGAGTTCTAGGATGGGGAAGCAAGCTCTTTATTCCTTAATCCAAAACTCTGACAATCCTCTGACAATAACTTTCTATCATTCCATCACCCTCTGTGATATAACACACATAAATATATATAATACAACACAATATAATATATATAATACAATGCAATACAATGTAATGTAATGTGACATTACATTACATTATATTATATTAATATATAATTATTATATATTAATAATACGTATTTTATATTGTATTTTAATATATAATGTAATATAGATATAATAAATATAAAATAGTATTCTATTTTCCCAATTATATGTTTAAAAAACTTTTAGCTCTTTTTTAAGTTTTTAGCTCTAAATTCTATCCCTCCCTTGCACTTGACCCCTCTTCTCCCCCACCCCTGAGGGAGTAAGCAATGTTCAATCCTGTAAACAATTCCATATTAGTCATTTTGTACAAGAAGACTCTAACCACAACAAAAAAGAAGAAAGAAAGTAAAAAAACAGTATTCTTTAGTCTGTATTCAGATATTAATTCCTTCTCTGGAGGCAGATAGAATGTTTCATTATCAATCCTTTGGGATTATCTTGGATCATAGTATTGCTGAGAATAGCCGAATCATTCATAGTACTTCATCATACAATATTTCTGTTCCTGTATATAATGTTCTCCTGGTTCTGTTCACTTCACTGTCCATCGGTTTATTTCAGTCTTTCCAGGTTTTTCTGAAATCATCCTGCTTGTCATTTCTTGCAGCACAAAAATATTCTGTCACATTTGTATATCACAACTTGTCCAGTCATTCCCCAACTAATCAGCATCTCCTCGATTTACAATTCTTAGCTTGTGCTTTCCTCTTCATAAACCTATTCTGTCCTTTCATCACCATATCCAATATCACTCCTCTTTACATCCTTAGGCACTACCTCTACTCCAATTTAACCTTCTTCCATCTCCAATCCCAACACTGCTATTAGTCAATTCAACTCTCCATGGTCATTTCCTCTAGGATCCCTCTTTTCTTTGTCCTATTCTTTCTCATCCCTTGCCAAATTTAGCTCTGGATTCCCACCATCTGCCTCCTCCACTCAAACTTGGTGCTGCTGAATGGAGCTGAAGGAAGTTAATCCTTGAATTGCTTCTAGACTTCATCGTTTAGCTGAAAATGTTCCTTCCAATGTTTCCAATCATCTCTTAATTACTACATTTGCTATGCTTTTTTTTAAATACTATCTTTCTCAACCTATTGCACTTGACACTGTTGACACATGGTACTCCTAAATACTTTCCTCTCTTGTCTTTTCATGATATTGTTCTCTCCAGTCTGGATATGTGCCAGTCTGGAGTTTTGTCCTTTTCCATGAAAAGAAATTTAGAAAGGTTATAGGATGAAATCATACAAATTCTAATGCACTTCAATATAATATAAAGGCAGGAAGAACAATGTATATCAACCCTTTATCATCAGTGCTAAGATTTGAGAGAGTTTAATTCAACTTCAGGAAAGATCCTAAAATTCAGAAAATATAAGCTGTTTGGGATTACCTTCATGAATATAACATATGTACATATATGTCCATAGATATATATGTATTTGATCTCTTTTTCGTTAAAATGTATGCTTCTTGAAAGGAGAGTTTGATCATTAATTGTATTTCTATCACTAGTGCCTGGTATAATACCTGGCATGAAATAGATATTTAATGAGCACTTGTTGATTGATTGACTGACTGACTGACTGATTACCAGAGGCAATTCCTTTTCTTGACCTCCTTTTTCTCTCATCCCCCAAAACCAATAACTTCTCATGTTCAGCACCAAAGCTGGACTGGCACTAAATCTGAACCCTTCAACTCCCACGTCTGAGGTTTCCCTGACCTCAATCATTACAAAACAGTATTAGAAGAGATGGAAAAGGCAGAAACAGAGTTTATAATTCCAATGTTATCTTCCCCAAAAGAAGGTTGCTCAACTGAGTTTTGTGGCCTTTTAGAGCTAAGTCAAGTAAATAATAATTTGTTATTTATGACGCATAACCTCAGTTGCTCTTGATGCAATTTTTAAACTAAAGGAGGCTTCCATTCTCCAGGTCTGGTTCACTATATGTGTACCCAGGTCAAATGCAGTTAGCATTCAAAAAAGTTACAATGCATTCAGTTTTATCTAGGGCACACGGCCACATTAAGATGTGTTCTTTTGGATACGTAGTAATATTTCCAAATTTTCCAAAAATATCATTATATAAGACAATACCCTCTCATGGAAATAAGTCCATCAACATTTCTCCTTTGCTCTCTCAGCTCCCAGAGTATACATGCAAGTGCTGATATAACTAGGGAGGAAAAATGGAATAGGGCAAAGTGTGCTGGACCAAAAGGTGCTGGACTTAGAGTTAAGAGATCTGAACTTTGATCCAAATTTGGTGCTGCCCGTGTGATCTGTCTGAAATTAGAGTTTGCTAAAATGATATCTAAGCTTCCCCTCCACTCCCATATTCTGTGATCTGATTAACAAATAGTAGAATACAGAAAAATAAAATAACCATGAGAAGAATAAAGGTCTAGAGAAAAAAAATCTTGAAGTTGAACAAAAATTCACATGCTCCTGCTACCAAGGACAATGGTATATCTATGGGTCTGCTACAAAAATGAAAAATGATAGAAAATACTAACTTTGAGAACATCACTATCAAAAACTAAATCATACTTTAAAAGTTCTAGATAGGTAAAGACTACAAACACAGAAACCATAATTTTTAAAAAATAATTGATAAAGTGATAAGGGTATGCTAAAAGATAAGATCTGAGTGACACACTTCTTTATAATAGTTATAGAAACAGATTAAGAATTTTGTCCTATTAAAAACAAAAATGAAACCATGTCTAATTTGTTAATGTCTTGCATTTATCTGCTTAATATTTTACTGTTCAAAATGAGTACTTTGTGCAAAAACAGATTCCCCAGTATCAAAACCATTCCACTAGAGTTCAAAGATGTTCTGTAAAAACAGCTTGAAATTGTCTTCCTACAATTTTTCATCACATCTTCTTCCCCAAAGTTCATGTCATGAAGACTCCCTCATTCCCATGAAGCAGTGAGTATAAGCCTCTTTTTACAAATAGAAACATTGGGAGTCTGACATTTCCACAGTCTCTTGATGAATTGAAAATGGAGCATGAGATAAGAAATTATATTTCCAGACTTTATACCAACAGGATAGTATCCATTAAAGGTAATGACTTAGGGCCTTGGTTTTCCTTTCCCTATTAAAGAACAGTTCCACACCATGACCTTCTCCATCACAGTTTCAATATATTATGGATCGGTATAAAAAATTAAATGGAAACTTGCAAGGGGGAGGTTGCAGAAGATGCAGATAACACACAAAGGCCCGCAGACAACACAGAAAAAGTTTAGAAACTCAGAAATACTTAAAATCTATGTATAGTATTGCATAATAACAACCCAAATTTTATTTTCAAAGGTGCTATAAAAACCCATTTAAATTCATACTTCTCTGATATGAAGGGAGGGACAAAAAAATTTTATGAGAATTTTCCAGATTACAAGGGTGCCATATCCTTAACCCCCACAATGCGGAAGGGATAACTATACTATTTCTTAAGACAATTTAGGTGGTGCAGTGGATAGATAGGGTGCCAGGGCTGGGTTCAAATCCAGTTTCTGGGTTCAAATCTGCCCTCAAACATTAGCTATGTGACCCTGGGCAAGTCACCTAATCCAGTTGACCTCCATTTCCTCATTTGTAAAATGAGCTGCAGAAGGAAATGGCAATCTACTCCAGTATCTTTATCAAGAAAACCCCAAAGGGTCACAAACAGTCTGAAATCACTGAACAACAAATTCTTATTTTCAAAAATTACCACTTAGAAATCCTAAAATAATATATAGAAATAGAGAAACAAGTTCATTTTCTCTCTCCTAAAACATTGTTCCTCTTTCAAACAATTACAAAATCATAACAATTCCATTTGTCAATATTCTTGACATCATCATCATCACTTTCTTCTTCTTTCTCCTCCTCCTCCTCTTCATCCCAACCTCCATACCTTGTACAAGCTCTCATTACCACCAGCTTAAATTACTGTAACAGTCTCCTAATGAACATTCTCACCTCCATTGCTACCTCTCTTATCCTTCATATAGCAGCCACTCATCTCCACTAGCTATAATTTTAGTCAAGGCACTACTCTGCACAAAATTTGTCCATGACCCCAACTATGTACTAGATTCCCATAAGGCTCACCTCAACCACTGCCTCTTATTTGAAATCTTTTTTGAACCCTTTTGGTGCTACAGCTTCCCTCCCAAATGAGCTTTTTATTTTGTACATAATTATATGAATATGCCTTATGAGCTCTGATGAAATATGAACTCCTTAGGGGTAGGGACTGTTTAATTTGTCTTTGTTTGCCCAGAGTCAGTACAGAAAGTACTAAATAAATACTTTTTGAATTCTTGCTAAATAAAGTCTGAACTCCTTTTCCTCCATCTGGAACTGCCTCGCTTTTCCAGATTTTCTGGGTTTATCTCCTGCTACTCTTCTTGACTTCATAGTCCAAGGAAACTGAACTACTCTCCATTACCCATTTATAACTCACTTTCTTGTCTCTGGATCTTGGCTTATGGTCATGGTGCTCTCCATTCTTGAAATGACTTGCTTCTCTGCCTGTTGAATTCCTACTCATTATTTAAAGTTTAACTCAAAAGCCACTTCCTTTAGAAAGTATTTTCTGATCAATCAAACAAGTATTTATTGTCTACTATGTATCAGGTATTGAATCTCTCCGAGGATAGAAAAACTAAAAGGAAGATCCCTGCCCTAAAGGAACTTACTTTCCAGTATTATATATGATTTATCTCTTCTCTTTTACCCTTATCATGTATTATTTTACTATATTATCTATATATATATATATATATATATATATATATATATATGTGTGTGTGTGTGTGTGTGTATGTATATATGTATGTGTGTATTTATGTATATATGTATGTATAGTATTCTCTTCCTGGTCTCTTGGCTCCAAGTAATCCCTCCCAAACAGGAATTTTCTCATTGAAACTTTGTACCATATCCAGTGCTTAGAATGGTATTCTATATCCAAAAAAAGCCTAATAAATGCTTATTTTAAATGGAATGGAAAGAAATATTCTTTGAAGGACATATCTTAATATATGTTTCCACTGACACAAATGCTCAATTTTTTGAAATCCCTGATGTATCCCTGTTTTCGTACACAATTATATGTGTTCTAATAATGACAGCTAGCATTTATATAGTATTTTAACGTCTGCAAGGAATTTTACAAGTGTTGTAACCACCTTGGGAGGTAGGTGTGATTATTATCCCATATGACAGATGAAGAAACTGAGGCAGACAGAGATTAAATGACTTGCCAAGGAGATCAAAGCTATTAAGTGTGAAACCACAGTTAATTAAAGCCCGAGACCAGATTTGAACTGAACTCTTCTTGACTCCAGGTCTACTGCTTTGTTCACCGTACCTAAGTATAAAGTTGGATTACCTTAAATTGACCATATATCAATCATGTTACAGTAAAAAATTGTGAGGCATTATGGAGGCAAAATCCTTCATTTGTCTTTACTGAATGCAAAAGTTCAATTAATACTTTTTTTAATTATTATAATTTTAAAAGCTGCTGTCTCCTAGAATGTGTCATCTGAATGATATTGGGAGATAGCAAAGTATTACTTTAAAGAAATATTCACTCTTCATTTATTGAAAGTATAGGAATTTAAGTTTTAAGTTTCTTTATATGTTAACAATGCTTTCATTGTTAACACCTCCAATGCAGTGGAGTCTCTAATCTAAATGCTTTCCTGATGCCTTGATGTGAATGGAGACTTACCAGTGATAATCTCCTTTAAATTAAATATATGTTTTCATGGTTTTGTAAAGTTCCAGATCTTTGGCTTCCTGTGGCCAAAGATAGACTATATTTTCTCTTCAATATCACATACTTATTATGCTTGCTATGTGCACATTTGATAAACAGCTTTTGAGAAAGATGAGAAAAAAATATTAATTTCAGGTTCTAACAATTTTTAAATTTTAGGGAAAATATATAGTGACCATGACTGCAATTCCTCCATCTGGGGAGACAGAAACTAGTGGATTACTTAAGCTTAGGAATTCTGAGCTGCATCACTGTCTGCACTGTGTGGCACCAAGATGGTGACTTTCTGGAGGATGACCCAGAATGCTTAAGCAGGAATGAACTACCCCAGGCCAGAAACAGAACAGGGCAACGCTTTTGTGCTGATTGATCAGTTTAAGCAAGATAGAAAAGCCCCATCTTAAAAACAAAAGAAAATAAAAGCTTTAGGAAAAACAAAATTGGAAAGGCATTCTAACTTCTGTAGCTACAATTTCTCAATGTTCTCAAGAAACTGTTAGTATTATATTGTAAATCTCTTTAGAGAAACTACATAGGTTCATCTTTTTTGTTTACAATATTCCTAATCTTCCTTAAAGAATTCCACTCTCCTGCCTCTTATATTTTTCTGTATGGAAACTATTATCACAAGTTTCCCATTTTCTTTTTGATTCTTACAAGTGTCCAAAATAGCATCTTTATTCTATTTGGGCTCATTCTCATGAGAAAACCATTGCACATCTCTGGCCTCAGTTTCCTTATAGATGAAATCAAAAGGTTGATCCCTGACAAGCCTCCTCAGCATTAACATTCTATTCTTTTCTAATTGTGATTTTTAGTCTCTTCTATTCAATTCTTTATGATGTAAACAAATCCTACACATCTCTCTCATATCTCTTACTTATATGTATTCCAACACACTAACCTGGGTTTCTATACTTCTTTCACCACAACCACAAACGTTACATAAGATATGTATATTGGCTTTAGACATGTGCTTTGAGCTATGTGTTGGAAATCCCAATGTGAAAGGTTTCCCGTACAGATGCAGACTTGCAATTTGTCTATAATTGATGTTTGAAGAGTTGACTGAGGTCCCAAGAAGTTAAATAATTGGCATATGGTCATGCAACCAGAATCCAGCAGAGGAAGGACGTCAAACCAGATTACTCCATGCTGTCCCTCTTCCATCAACATATAACCTTCCTAAATAGCACTTACCTGTATGATAACTGGAATATTATAGAATGCATTGCTTTGGGATGGAGTTAGTAGTCCTTCTCTAGTACCAATGCTTCACTTTGATAATTTAATGTAACTACCATTTCTTTGGAGTGCCTACTCTGTTGCAAATGTAACCCTGAGTTTCTGGGGACAAAAAAATGGTACACAGAAAAGGTCTTTGCATTGAATATACACGTTCATCTGCATACATTTCTATGTGTATCTATCTATCTATCTATCTATCTATATACTGTGTATACAAGACAGCTAGATGGCATGGTGGATAGAGAACCAGGCTCAAAATCAGAAAGACTCATCTTCCTGAATTCAAATCTGACCTCAGACTAGCTGTGTGACTCTGGACAAGTCACTTAACCCTGTTGTTTCAGTTTCGTCACTGTAAAATCAGCTGCAGAAGGAAATGGCAAACAACTACAATATCTTTGCCAAGAAAACTGCAAATGGGGTCATAAAGAATCAGACATGACAGAAATGACTGAACAAAAAATATAAAGAGTGTGTATGCATATGTATATTCATATGTCTGTGTGTATATCTATATATACATATGTGTATATATATATATATATATATATATAGAAATATAGACATATATATTTGTGCAAAGTGTTGTAAATTGATGTCCACATTGACAATTCGGTTGACACATGCATTGCTAGAGCTAGCTCAATGTTTGGGAGGCCCTGAAGAAAAGTCTGGGAGAGAAGAGGTATTAGACTGACTACCAAACTGAAGGTCTACAGAGCCATTATGCTGACCTTATTGTTATATGCCTGTGAAACAGGGACAGTCTATCAGCGCTATGCCAGAAAACTGAATCGCTTCCATTTGAACTGTCTTGGGAAGGTTCTGAGGATCACCTGGCAGGATAAGATACCAGACACTGAAGTCCTTGCTTGAGCTGAACTGCCAAGCAGTCAAACTATGCTTCAGCTGATGGGCCGGCCATGTTGTTGGAATGCAAAATGTAGGTTTGCCACAAAGACTATTTTGTGGAGAACTCACATGGTCCAGGCAGTCACACGGTGGTCAGAAGAAGCAATACAAGGACACTCTCAAAGTCTCTCTCAAGAATTTTGGATCTGACTGTGCAACATGGGAGACACTGGCACAGGACCGCACCGCATGGCATGCCCACATCAGAAAGGGGTTCTGTGCTCTGTGAGCAAAGCAGAATTGAGACAGCACAAAGTAAACATATGTGCAAATTTGGAATACCCACCCCAGGTAGTCACATGAACTATCTGTGTCCAACCTGTGGTAGAATATTCCGACCTTGCATTGGTCTGATCAGCCACAACTGAACACACTGAAATTTCACTTTATCATGGTGATGTCATTTTGGTCCTCTTCGAAAATGAAGGATGACATCCACCACCATCACTACCACCACCACCAACAACCACATATATACACATATGTGTGTGTGTATTTGTGTAAAGTATTGTCTGGCATGAAGGCACCCTGAATCATGAACTAGGACTTTGTGCTCTATAGGAAATGAGTTAAACTCTAAACCTAACTCTTTATGTTCCTCAGAAAATGAGGTGATGAAAAGGGCAAGAAATATTAAGCCTCAAGTATTAGGGAGTAAATTTGTATATTTGCGATTATACCTTTTGAAGTAAATATTCATTTGTAAAAGGCAATTTGTTGATGGTTAAATGGAAGTGGAGATAAGAGGGAACACATCTATTTGGGGGAACACCGTCAGTGGAGGCAATAGTCATTGGCAGAGAGCTTAGATATCTCAAAATCCCCTTAATTGTACCAAAGAATCCTACAGGATGAGTGAGATGTAACCTATTTGACCTTCAGGCAGCACAACTAGGATGGTCAGTGTTACATATATATGCATATACATACATGCAACATATACCCCTGTGTGTATAGGTACATACATATATATGTATATGCATATATTAAAATATAATTCCTATTTTTCTGCTTCTGTCTTTCCCGTGGAATAAAGACATGACAGGGATATGCAATGTCATGAATTCACAGTGAATATGTGTATGTGTATACCTACACATACATGCAGAAAGCCTTTCCAATTTGCCAAAGATCTACCATAGTTTGGTCTATTCACAGGCTTTGAAAATCCAAGATCACCTCAGTGCCATGCTGAAGTACCAGAGTAGGGATTTCAGGGTAGATGTCATCAATTCTAGCACATAATTTTCCTCTGTGCCTCCCTAACCTTGGTATGCACTTGACAGAACCAGACAGACAGGGTTAACATGGAGAAAAAAAGCATTAGCCTAGGAGACAGAAAACCTGAATTCTCTCTCTGGTTCTGCTACTTGCTAATTCTGTAATCATTAGTAATTCAATTAAGCATTTTAGTCTTACTTTTTACATTTAAAAAATGAGGGGATTCAACTAGGTGATTCCTAAAGTTCCTTCAAGCTTAAAGACTATTTGATTCTTTGAAATGGGATTCTGCTGGGCCTCTGCAGTTCCTGAAACTTCTGAGATTCTCTGATTCTTGGAAAAAGACAATTGAACCTACTCCAGGACATACCAACAAATATCAGGTATAAATATAGATATTTAGTACAAACACTCTATTTCACAGATGAGGACACCAAGGAGAAGAGAGATTAAACCATGCTGTCTCCTATGACAAATAGGTGAGGCACAGGAGCCCCATTTGAGAAAGAAAGAAGCCATAATGAGTCCAAAAAAGTAACAGTTTTTTTTAAAGCCTGAGAGTTTTAAGCATTGTCTGAATTTATTCCAAAAAAGTAGTTGCAGAAAGCTCAGAAATAATCTGGCATTTGTAACTATCAACATATACCTTGTCTGTTAGAATCTTCCCTGTCTGACAATGACTCCCTAAAACCCCAGATTAGCTGTTCTAGAATGTAGACAAGTATCTGTATTCAATCCAAATACTCCCCATGCATAAGTTCATAGTGAGAGCTATTGATGAAAACTGTCATACAGAAAGTATGTTTAGTCTAAAAAGCTCAGATACTATTTGATATGAACTTAGCTGATGAAGCATTGTGTTGTTCAATGATTTCAGTCATGTCTGACTCTTTGGGACCTCATTTGAGGTTTTCTTGGCAAACACTAGAGTGGTTTGTCATTTTCTCGTCCAGCTCATTTTACATGTGAGGAAATGCAGGCAAACAGGGGTAGGTGACTTGCTCAGGGTCACACAGTTAGTAAATGTCTAAAGCTGGATTTGAACCCAGGGTCTTCTGGACTCCAGACCCAACACTCTTTCCATTGTGCCACCAAGACTCTCCCATTTACAAATGTCAATCTACTTCCTAGTTTAACCTTAAAATCCTTCTCTCTCCCAGCTGGGGTAAATGAAGAGATCATAGTGACACTGAAGTAAGATTAAATTATAGATGATGGTGAAATGCAGTTTCCATAATTTCTATGACTCATAGTTGTTCTGGTTAATTAGCATTGCATTCCATAGCCCAAGCATGAGGAATGAAAAAAAGTTGCATGTGATTTAGGAAAAAAGAAAGAAAAAACTTCATTCAATTGTTTTATTATTGCACGCTTTGGTCCTAACCCAGTTAAACTACTGGCTTGTAACTTTGTCCATAGAAACAGAGTAGAAAGAGGTCCCTTTCCACAGTCAGTTGTTTATCTTTATGCCTCTTAGATTGCCAAAAGCTGCTTATCAGGGGAGTGGAGCAAAGATGGTGGGGTAAAAGCAAGGACTTGCTAGAACTCTCTCCCAAACCCCTCCAAATATCTGAAAAAAATAACTCTAAACAAATTCTAGAGCTGCAGAACCCACAAAATGACAGAGTGAAACAAGTCTCCCGCCCAAGACAGCCTGAAAGGTCAACAGGATGGGTCTATCACACTGGGCTGGGAGGGTAGCACAGTCATAGGCAGCATAGAAGGTCATTGGGAAAACTCTATTGGATCTGAGTAAGAGGGGCACAACCAAGTCTCAGTCCTGGGGCAGCAGAGGTAGCGGCATGGTGGTAGTGGCAGCAGCAGCGGCAGTGGATGCTTCAGGAGCTCTCAGCCCACAGCCAGTGTGGTGATCAAGAAGGCTAACTACAGGGGGATTACTGGGATCTCTTTGCTGGAACTAAAACAGGGTTCTCTTGCTTTGCCCATGCTTGGTTCTGGTCTGTCATCCTGAGTGGTGGTCCTGGGACAAGGAGGAGGGCAGGTGTGGCAGAGCTTGTGGTTACAAAGGAGAGGGAATCCTCCTCACACTTCCAAGTCACAAAAGAATGCTTGTGGTCACTCACAGACCAGAGGACAGGCCAGGAAAGGAGTAAATGCCTCTTCTTTGATCATACTACTGTGGAAGAATTGAAAACTTATAGATCCCTAGAAATATTTCTGAAAACAGCAGCACAAAACCCATGAAGTTTAGGACAGTCCACCACCCTTTCATGCTACAAGCAGAGTCCTACTTTGACAAAGAGTTAGAAAATCAAGTATTTAGCCAGGAAAATGAGCAGACAACATTAAAAAAAACTCAGACTGTAGAATCTTACTTTGATAACAAAGAAAATCAAAACATACAACTAGAAGAAAAAGTCAAACCTCCTACATCTAAAGCCTCCAAGAAAAATATGAATTGGTCACAGGTCATGGAAGAGTTCAAAAAGGATTTTGAAACTCAAGTAAAAGAAGTAGAGGAAAAATTGGAAGAGAAGTGAGAGTGATGCAAGAAAATCATGAAAAATGATTCAGCTGCTTGCTAAAGGGGACATCAAAAAATACTGAACAAAATAACACCTTAAAAATAGACTAACCCAAATGGCAAAAGAGATCCAAAAAGTCAATGGGGAGAAGAATGCCTTAAAAAGCAGAATCGGCCAGATGGAAAAGGAGGTCCAAAAGCTCAATGAAGAAAATAATTCCTTCAAAATAAGAAAGGAGCAAATGGAAGCTAATAACTTTATGAGAAATCAAGAAATTATAAAACAGAACCCAAAGAATGAAAAAATAGAAGACAATATGAAATATTTCATTGGGAAAACCACTTACCTGGAAAACAGATCCAAGGGGGATAACTTAAAAATTATTGGACTACCTGAAAGCCATGATCAAAAAAAGAGCCTAGACATCATCTATCAAGAAATTATCAAGGAACAATATCCTGTTATTCCAGAACCAGAGGGTGAAATAGATATTGAAAGAATCCACCAATTGCCTCTCAAAAGAAATCCAAAAAGGAAAACTAGGAATATTGTAGCCAAATTCCAGAGCTCCCAGGTCAAGGAAAAAATATTGCAAGTAGCCAGAAATAAATAATTTGAGTATTGTGAAAACACGACCAGGACAACACAATATCTACTAGCTTCTATATTAAGGGATCACAGGGCTTGGATTCCAGAGGTATTCCAGAGGTCAAAGGAGCTAGGATTAAAACCAAGAATTACCTACCAACAAAATTGACTATAATATTTCAGAGTGGAAAAATGAATATTCAATTAAAAAGAGGACATTTAAGTATTCTTGATGAAAAAAACAGAACTGAACAGAAAATTTGACTTTCAAATACAGGTCTCAAGAGAAGCATGGAAAGGTACACAGGAAAGAGAAACCATAAGAGACTCATTATAGCTTACATTACCACATGAAAAGATCATATTTGTAACTCATGATACCTTTCCCAAGATTAGGATAGTTGGAGGGAATATACATGCACACACACACATATATGTTTATGTATGTATATACACGTGTGTATATAGAGAGAGAGAGGGTGCAGGGTGAGGTGAATATGAATCGATGATATCTAAAAAATAAAATTAAAGGGTGAGAGAGGAATATATTGGAAGAAGCAGAAAGTCAGAGATAGAATGGAGTAAATTGTCTCACATAAAATATACAAGAAAAATCTTTTATAATGGAGGGAGAATTGAGAGGAATGATTGAACCTTACTTTCAATGGATTTGGCTTAAGGAGGGAATAATATAGCCACTCAATTGGGAATAACATAGCCATTCAATTTCCTACAGAAAAGGAAGGGGAGAGGGATAAGAAGGAGGGATTGATAGAAGTGGGAACAGATTTGGGGAAGGGGTTGTCAGAAACGAACACTTTTGAAAAGGGACAGGGTCAAAGGAGAGAATAGAATAAATAGGGGGTAGGATAGGATGGAGGAGAATAGAGTTAGTCTTTCACAAAAAGAATATTATGAAAGTGTTTTGCATAACTACACATGTATAACCTATATTGAATTACTTGGCTTCTCAATGAGGGTGGGTGGGGAGGGAAGAATGGAAAGAATTCAGAATTCAAAAGTTTTAAAAATAAATGTTAAAAATTGCTTTGACTCTCAACTGGGAAATAAGATGTACAGACAATGGGGTATAGAAATCTACCTTGCCCTACAAGAAAGTGAGGGGGAGGGAGATAGAAGGGGGGGTTATAGAGGAAAGGGTAGAAAAGGAGGATAATCAGAATGCAAGTTATCTTGTGGTGGGGAGAGGGAAGAGATGGGGAGAAAATTTGGACCTCAAAATCTTGTGGAAATGAATATTGACTAAAATAAATTAATTAATACAAAAAATAAGGGTAAAAACAAAGCTTCCTTCCAATTTCTGAGAGATCTTGATGTTAGTTGTCTTCAGAGGACAATTCTTGTATACTTTTTAAGATAATAATCAATACTACTTTATGGAATGGGTGTTATGTCTGGGTAACAGTTCATGTGCGCAAGATTTGGGATTATATTGGACTATAATCTTAATATGAGTCAATAATACAAGATGGTGGTGATTTGAGGCTGCAGTAAGAATCACGGACATGGAGTGAAGTGGTCAATTCTGGGCACTGTATATTCGATGAATACAAGTGCACCCAAGAAAATTGGTTACGATGATGAAATGATTCAAAATCATATCATGTAAGGCGTAGTTGAAGGGAGCAGTGACATTCAATTGGTAGAAGAGAATAGGACTGATTATTAAGTGTTTTGGAGATAAGATTCCTGCCTACAAATGGGTCAAACTAGATGTCCTCTGAATTTCTGAATTCTTTTAGGTTTTCCATTGTACAGAGAGAGGTGCAGATCTCTTTATTGCTGATGATTTTAAAATACTGACTTTTATTAATGCGATGAACTTTTTTTTAAAATTAATTTGATTTATTTTTAGTATTCTACAATCACTACTATATAACTAAGATTTTTTTCCTCTCCCTTCCCCTCCCTCTCCTTCCCTCCCTGAAATGGCATAAAATTTTATATAGGTTCTACACATACATTCCTATTAAGTACATTTTCACTACAGCTATGCTATGTAGAAGAATTAAAATGAATGGGAGAAATCATAAAGCAAATCAAAATGTAATACAAAAGATAACAATCTGCTACATTCTGCAATTGAATTTCATAGTTCTTTCTCTGGATGTGAAAGGCATTTTGCCTTAAAAGACCATTGGAAATTTTTTTAAGTCCTTGCATTGCAATGAAGTACTAAGTCTACCAGAAAAAACTGTCTCACACTGTGGTTGTTGTTGCTGTGTACAAAGTTTTCCTGGTTCTGCTCCTTTCACTCGGCATCAGATCACATAAGTCCTTCCAAGCCTTTCTGAAGTCTTCCTGTTCATCATTTCTTATAGCACAATAGTATTCCATTATATTCATATACCATAATTTATTTAGTTACTTATTCAGTCATTTCCCAATTGATGGGCATCCCCTTGATTTCCAGTTCTTGGCCACCACAAAGAGTGCTGCTATAAATATTCTTGTACATGTGGGACCCTTTCCTATTTTTATGATCTCTTGGGGATACAGTCCTAGAAACAGTATTACTGGGTCAAAGGGTATGAATATTTTTGTAGCCCTTTGGGCATAGTTCCAAATTGCTCTCTAGAATGGCTGGATCAGCTCACAGCTTCACCAACAATGTATTAGTGTTCCAATTCTCCCACATCCTCTCCAACAGTTATCATCTTCCTTTACTGTCATGTTAGCCAATCTGATAGGTATGATGTGGTACCTCAGAGTTGTTTTGATTTGCATCTCTCTAATAAAAAGAGATTTAGAGCATTTTTTCATATGACTATAGATATCTTTAATTTCTTTCTCTGAAAACTTCCTGTTCATATCCTTTGACCATTTATCAACTGAAGAATGTATTCTTGTACATGTGACTTAGTTCTCTACATATTTTAGAAATGAGGCCTTTATTACAGACACTAGCTGCAAAAATTCTTTCCCAGTTTTCTGTTTCCCTCCTAATCTTGGTTGCATTGAGTTTGGTTGTGCAAAAACTTTTCAGGGGGGCGGAGCCAAGATGGCGGAGTAGAAAGACTCACATTTGCTAGCTCCGAATCCACAGCCCATAGATTTCCTGTAAAAAGAATTCCTGAAAAATTCTGGAACACTGGAAGCCGCGCAGCAACACAGTGAAGGAGATTTCCGTTGCAGAGAGCCCTGAAAAACCGACCCCAAAGGTACTCCGAACGGGAGCAGAGCCCTGCGCTGCGGAGCGCTCCCCTCCCCTGCTCTGGCCAACACCACACTGAGAGGAGCGAGCAGACCCAAGCAGGCATCAGGGACCTGAATCTCATAAGGCCGTGAAGGTCCCTCAACCCACAGACCCGCACAGGTCAGTGAGAGAGACGTGCTGAGAGGGGAGTGGGGTATCTCCGGGACTCGGACCCCCTCGGGAGGCGGTGGCCGGGCAGAGGCAGAGGCAGCTCAGCCAGAGACTCCCAGAGCAGGCAGGAGCTCCACCCCAGCTCCATTACAAAAGATCTCTGCATAAACTCCCTGAGGGAACTGAGCCTGAGAGGCGGCCCTGACCCCACCTGAGAATCAGCAGATAAGCTCCCATTGAAGAGCAGTCAGGCCTGCCGCCAAAAGCCCTGAGGCTGGGTAGCAGCATTTGAAACTCAGACCCCAAGCACTAGCTGGGCGGATCTAGGCTGGGGCAGAGAGGACTCTCAGAATTCAAGTAACTGGCTGGGAAAATGCCCAGAAAAGGGAAAAAA
>CM053770.1:451486521-451512050 GCA_028658325.1 Potorous gilbertii
TCCACCTGTCTGACTTGATTTTCTAAATCCTTTTTGAGCTCTTCCATGGCCTGAGCCCATTGGATATCTATTTCAGATGTTTGGGATACAGAGGCCTTGACTCTTATGTCTTTACCTGATGGTAAGCAGTTTTCTTCCTCGTCAGAGAGGAAGGTTGGAATCATTTGTTCACTAAGAAAATAACCTTCTATGGTCTTATTTTTTTCCCTTTTCTGGGCATTTTCCCAGCCAGTTACTTGACTTTTGAGATTCCTCTCCACCCCCACCTAGATCTGCCCAGCTAGTGCTTGTGGTCTGAGATTCAAATGCTTCTCCCCAGCCTCAGGGTTTTTGGCGGCTGGCCTGGGTGCTATTCAGGGTAAGATTAAATCAGGTGCTCAGGTCGGGGCAGGGATGCCTCCCAGGCTCAGTTCCCTCAGGGGGTTTATGCAGAGACCTTCTGTAATGGAGCTGCTGCTGAGCTCCTGCCTGCTCTGGGAGCCTCTGGCCTCCTGCTGCCTCTGCCGCTGCCTCTGCTGCTGCCTCCTAAGGGTGTCCGAGTTATGGAGACACCCCACTCCCCTCTCAGCCTGTCCAGACGTCTCTTTCACTGACCTGTGCATCTGTGGGTGGAGGGACCTTCGTGGCTACCTGAGATTCCATCCCTGTAGCCTGCTCCAATCTGCTCCTCTCAGTGCCGCGCAGCCAGGGCAGGACAGGGCTCCACTCCCACTCAGTGCACGATGGACCTTTGGGATCGGTTTTTCAGGGCTCTCTGGAACGGAAATCTCCTTCACTGTGTTGCTGTGCGGCTTCCACTGTTCCAGAATTTGTTGGGAGTTCTTTTTAGAGGAAATCCATGGGCTGTGGGTTCGGAGCTAGCATATGTGAGTCTTTCTACTCTGCCATCTTGGCTCTGCCCCCCAGAAACATTCTTTCACCTGAAGAAAAGACTCATGGGGAACATAGCAGTTTTCTTCAAACATTTCAAGTCCTCAAGTTATCTCATGTAAGAAAGATTGGACTAACAAATTTGTTGGTCTCTAGAAGGCAGAGCCAGGAACAATCAATGGGAGTTGCAAAGGGACCAATGTTTATTCATATCATGTCAGAAAATCTCTTTGTAACTCTTCAAGCTAATCAAAAGTGCAAAGAGCTCCCTCCACAGGCTGTGGCTGAGGCAGCATTGACCACTTGTCAGGTCTATTATACCAGGGATTCCTTTCAAGTATGAGTTGGACTAGATGACTTCTGAAATCTCTTCCAATTTTCCAATTCTGAGATTCTATGATAGTTAACTATTGTGAAAGTAGCAATGACAGAACTTGACAACTGAATGCAGGGGCAAGGAAAAGAGGAAATTCAGAGATGACTGCTATATTTCATCTTAATAGAAAAAATTATCATAAAAATGCAAATTATGGTGGTGCATTTGGATTGAAGGTGGAAATACTTATGTTGATATTTCAATCACTGAAACGATTTTTGCCCATTGTAATGACAGATGACCTATCTTTCACCCGTACAATGTGTAAACATTTCTAGGAAGAAATAAGAGTAAAATAGTTCAGGGAATGGGACTTTCTTTTCAAACTTCCCAGAGCTGTCCCTAGACACTTGAGCCTGTCAACCACTGGTTCATTATGCACCGATCTTTTCTTTCTTTCTTTCTTTTTTTTGGAAGGAAAATGACAGAGCTTAACTGAAAAAAGCTTAAGTGTCAGCTATGCATTTGAAGGACTTCTCAGCACTTGTAGCTGCCTAATCTTTTCAACTTCTTCTGCAAACTATCAGGCTAACCTAACGTTCCCACCATAGCCTATTCAACGGTGGAAGTTCCAATCTACAACGAAATTCAGAACATCATATTGTAATTGTTCAGTTAAAATACAACAAAATATGACTTGCTACTACTTCCCAAGATTTCAAACAGGTAGCATTACTGAAAATCCCATACAACCTCACCATAATACTACAGAATATTTTACAAACTGGAGAGTATCATAATCAGAGGGGTGAAATCCTACTTAACAAAGTGAACCCTGCCTTTTATACTTGATCTAGCCTAGACG
This sequence comes from Potorous gilbertii, assembly GCA_028658325.1. Classification (NCBI taxonomy): domain Eukaryota; kingdom Metazoa; phylum Chordata; class Mammalia; order Diprotodontia; family Potoroidae; genus Potorous; species Potorous gilbertii. The sequence goes on from CM053770.1 coordinate 451,488,573, forward strand.
TTTTCATCTTCTTTTCTTTACTTTCATTTTAAATGAGTCGATTTTCATTTAGTATCATTTGCAGTGATATTTGGGACTGTCATTAAGTGTTCAGATGCAACGTCTCCACTGATCCTGATGCTAAAAATATTTTATCATCAAAATCTTGCAGAAACTTTTCCTCTTTCTGTTTTTGTCCTTCTAGATTTATTCTCATCCTTTAGATAACCTAGCTTAGATGGATCCTTGCCAAACTTCTCTCAAATTGGTATATGGAAAGGAGCATTTGCCTTGCCCATCAACCCCCATTTAGTTGTCAGAGATTGCCATTTTTGAAGTTTCTTCCTTCCTCAATTGACTGCCTCTATGTATCCTTATATGAAGTGTCTCTGCTTCCTCAGCTATGCTTCCAGTTCTCTCCAATTGACTCTCCAACTCCTACATAGGTATCCCTTCTGAGCAAGTAGCTCTGTTTGGTCAGCGTGGAGTAGAGGAGATTTAAAAATAACCCCTCCTCCCTGAGTTTAAATAGCTGTACTCTCCTCAGACTGATGGCTCCTACCTTTACTTTATGTATTATATATGCTTTTATGTATATGCATACATATACACACACACACACACACACACACACACACACATATATATACACATATATATGCAGTACCATTTCAGTTTGGTAGAACTTACAATAGCTTTCTTTCTCATAGCAGAATCTTCAAAAATTAGGGTAAGCGCCACACCACAATGAGGCTTCAGAAGAGGTCTTAATGGAATCATTGTGTTTTCAGCTCATTTATATATGGTTCTAAAGTGTACAGGGTCTTTTCCTTATAATAGCCTTGAAGGGCAAGAGGACAGTGAAAGTATTAACTCCATTTTATAAAGGAGGAAATTGGCCAGCAAGTAGGAGAGTTGTGCCTTGAACGCAGGTCTTCTGATTCCAGATTCAGGATTCTTTGTTCTAGATCATTATCCCTCAACTTTCAGCATAAGAATATTTAGTGTTTAATCTCTATGATTGTGATGTTTATTTTCTTCAAGAGTATTAGAGCAGAGCAACGGTTTGATGACAACACTTCGGTGGAGCCATGATTTCATCATTATGACTTGAATCGCTGTTGTAAATCAGAACTTCCCTAAGCTTTTTCATCCTGTGTAATTCAGATCTGTATCTTTTCATAAATTCTCAGGAGAGGATTTACCCAACAGGCTGAAGGATTTCCTCTAATTCTTTTATCAATGTGCCATCTGGCTGCTTGTCGGTTATTTTTTCACTCTGGTTGTACAACAGGCTGGGAGAACAACTGTTTCTCTCCTACACTGTCCATTACTGAATTAGGACTAAGGTTCTTCCTCTTTTCTACTTCTTCATTCAGAAATTAGCCCCTGTAGGTTATTCAGGCAGTCTTTGAAGTGCTGGGCTGGTAACAGAAGGGAAAATTCAGATCTTTTCAAAAGACATAGAAATTTTGGTTCAGATAAAAGAAATTGATGTTTTCAGCCCATTATGTTTTACTCAAACAGGTCTGGGGAGAAAACAGAATCTCACTTCTGTCTAGATTACCCTAGATGGGGTGATATGGGTATAAATAAATCTCCTTGACCAAGTCTGAGTGATCAGAGCCACATCCCCCAGACTCTCATTAGAATAAGCCTGTGTCTCATTCGAATATTCATTTTTTCATTACTTGTTAACCAGTCAGAATTGATGACTACCCTCAGGACCATCCACTCATCCAAGGGCATATAACCATTGGGTGGGTTCCATGTGGGGTCTTTGGCATTCAAGATTGTCACTGACCCATTTTATTAATTGTTGCTAGCATGATTAATAAAATGATTAATTACCCAGAAATTATCTCTCAAACTTTTTATACATCACAAGATCACCTCATTTTCTGTTTATACATGTCCTTAATAATGTCTTTTATACCACTAAAAGAGCACAAATGATTATTCATAAAAATGTACAACCTACTTATGCCCCCCATGAGTCTTTACATTACCCTTTGGAGTACTCATAATTTTTGTTCTTTGAGATCATGGGCTTCCTTGATTTTCCGTCACATAGCACTCCTTGAGGCATATTACTATTAAAGGCATGAACTTTAGGACATTATGCATGCAGTCTGGGATCACTGAAGGTGATAAAGGCTTAATGATGATGAATGAGATTTGAAGAGATTTGCTGATTAATTGGTCTCCACGGTGAGAAAGGAATGAATAAATAGAAACCGGTTTAAATTAAAGTAAAGGAAGAACTTGAACAAACATGTAGAATGTTTGGGATGATTAAAGGAATAAAAAAACAGGATGTGATAGTGAAGGAAGTTGTTATGTTCCTTTAGACAGAAAACTTAATGAAGAGAAGAGATTATCTGCTTTGGACGAATTAGAAATTCACTTACCTGAAGTCAGGCAGTATTTCAGAACTGTCTTAGAACACTGTGTCTATGAAGTTCATGAACTGCTATCACAAATGCACTTAAATCTAAGGATCAATGGTCCCTTCTTCAGATTTCACCCTATTTGGGGTGGGTGGGTGGGTGTGGGTGTGTGTGTGTGAGTGTGTGTGTGTGTGTGTGTGTGTGTGTGTGTGTGTGTACTGAAATTGTTTGTATTGCAAAACCTCTCAGCTTTGAATATTCAGCTCTGGGACATTAAAAGGTTGGGCCCTGCAACTACCCTGCTAAAAAGCCTATCACATGATTTAAATCTGCTTGAACAACAAACTGCTGTCCTGATTTATAATTTCATTTTTCTTTTGGCCCTTCAAGTGAGTAAACCTGAAAGAGCTCTGGATCTCCTCTGCTCTCAAAACATCTTGGCTCTTGCAAATTCCAACCACAATATCTCAATGCCATCATAAGACTTCTTTATACTCTATTTTTGGACAAGGGTTTGGGGAAGTCTAGAAAACAAACAGTAAAATAACAACAATCCCCCACTGACCATCACTCACAGTCAAACAAATATTGCCGTGGAATATGATCCATAACCGCCTCCTTCCAGCAGCGGACATGAGATCATGTAAACAGAACTATAATCCTTTCACCTCCAGTTAGAGAGAGAAAGAAGAACAATGTCAGTAACAGATTAATCTTGATCATCCAATAACAACTCCAAGGAAAGCAATCAAGGAAGTTTGCTAGCTTAATGTAGCTGTCATTATTTTACTACTTCTTAAAGTATGCCTTTTGTCTTATTCCCACTTATTTCTACTTTGAAATTATGAAAACCACAATAAATTTAATTTGGGGTCTAGAGAGGGAGACTCATCTGCCATAAGAAATAACTGCTTTTCGACAGACCACAGGACAGTCAATTCTAACTAATTTATTTCAACTACATACCCACAAAGTACACAGTACTAGTCAATAATTTGGCAGATAGAAAGTCACAAAATTAACTATGCAGATGTCTGAATTTGTAAAGGACATTGAAATTATCTGTGCTATTCCTATTGTTTTAGATGAAATTACCATATGGTTGCATTGAAAGCATCCATCTGCTTTGTGATGGGTGTTTAGCTTTTCATCACTTTTTTTTAAATTGTGCTTCAACTTCTTTTCTTTTTTTTTAAATTTATTTTTAACACAGTTTATAATAGATAAAGCAATTCAAATTTTTGGTTAGGTGATACATCTTTTTAAAGCATTTACAATATGGACCACAAAATAATTTTTTTAAACATTAACCAACACGAGACACAGATAATATTTATGTTACTAACTTCACAAGCTCTTGACCTAATGATCTCCAGAGTATTACTAAGAATTAAAGGACCCTAACTTAATGTTGTTGGTCTAAAGTCCTATGCCTAGTAGGTTAATTTTAGACACCCTCGGATGTTCCCCTACCCATAATCTATAATTGAATAGATCTGGTATTAAGCTTACAAACCTTTTGACTATAGGAAATTGCCACTAATAGTAAGGACATTGCAGGGATAAAAATATCTCCCCAACTTCATGTCAACCCCAGGCAGGATTAGACTATCCACCTGCATTCATTCAGGCTTAAAGTATGCCAGGTGTCAGTGGGGAAATTGAAACAGGAGAATCCCACCTCAGCCCATGCTGAACAGCTGCTCTCCTACCCTTCCCTTGAGATCACCTATGCAGTTCATACCAGCATCTCATCAGCTTACTGGTATTATGTATTGGAGGCTCAAATTGCCTTTCTTGTTTCCCATACCTGGAGTTATACTCAGAAGAACAGTCACTTAATAGTCCCATAGTATCTAAAAATGGCAATTTCCAATAACCAGGTTTCAAATATGATCATAGTTTCACTTTGACTAAGGAACATCTTTTGAGGCAAGTCTTAAGTGGCTTACATGTCTTTCAGTACATGTTCTAGTTCCTGATTAAATGGCAATCATAAAATCTAATTTACCATTAAAACCTTGACTTTTCCATCAATGCCAAATTTTACCTGAGGTTACCTTCCTCTTGGAAACTTAGACTGAAATTCTTTTCTCCAAACTAAAGATGTCATTGATTTATCCTCAGTAATTAATTCAGTCTATTTTTTTAATACTAATTGCTTTTACTTCACTTTGTAACATGTCCAATTTTTCTCCCCATCACTCCCCTCCCCCCGCTTCCTAAAATCTTGCATTCTGATTACTCCTTCCCTCAATGTAACCTCCCCTCCAACACACCCCACCCCTCTCCTATCCCCATCTTCTCTTCTTTCTTGCAGGGCAAGATGAATTTCCATATCCCTATGCCTATAGTTCTTATTTCCCAATTACATTCAATAAAAATTCTCAACATTTGTTTCTAATCTTTTCATCACTTTAATAGCAGTTATTGGAAGGCCTCCAAGCATGTGTGTCCACTCATTATCAATTTTTAATCTTGCTTTGGCTTAATGACACAGAAGCAGGATATGTCTCATTCATATGGAACCAAATGGGAATGATAATCAGCATTTGTGTTACAAATGGAATACCCTTCAAACAAGGCAAAATTGAATACAGTTCTATTTAATAAATAAATCATTAAAAATAAATTAATAATTAATAAATTAAAGTAACAATTTTAAATCCCTTTACATGTTGACAAAACTTTTAAAGAAAGTGATTAAAAAGAGATTCTCAAAGATCTTGTTAGTACTTGTCTTAATAGAGAAGGTAATTCTGCCCAAATGTCTAGGGCTGATATCTCCAAATGTGGTCTTCCTTATTAAGGATTGTCTAAAAGTACCTGGAAACACTGGGCTAGGCCAAATGAAGAGAAAGTTTCACTGAATAAGACAGAGAACATGCTGATGCCAAGGACCAAAAGAAAGAATATGGTATATAAAATGTAATATAAAACTGTTTTATCTAAATCAAATAGTCAGAGATAGAAAAATTAGGTACATACTTACATATCATTTTTAGAAAAATGCCATTTCTTTAAACTAAGCTATGGAGAAATCTCCTTTGCTTTTATGGGTGGTAAGAAGCTGGCTCATTTAAACAATGTGAAATTAATAAGATTTTATGTGTGTGTATGTGTGTGTTAGTGTATATATGTGTGTGTCTGTCCTCTATACCTTTGGATGCATATCCTTCAGCTTTGGAACATTTTACTCTGTCATACGTTCATCCATTTACTCATTAATTCATTTTCTCTTTAGATACAGAAATAGAGGCAGAGATAGATACATCATTTATACAGATATAGAGATGTTAAAGAAAGATAAACATATAGAAATAGATATTTACATATATGCATATATAGTATGTGTATATATATATGTGTGTGTATGCAAAATGCTCCAAAAAGTCTGATAAGCTTATAAAACATGAAATCATTTTAAATTAATAAAACTTAAGACTATACTCAGACTTGGAGCACCCTGCATAGTGCTATGGATCACAATTTCCCTATATGCATGTGCTTGCACCTATAGAGAAATAGGGGAGAGATGGAAACAAGATAAAGTTTAATATGACAAACTAAATTTTTTGTTTCAATAGATTTCTCTTATTATATGAATAGAGTTCATCTATGAAATGGGTAAAGAAGCATCACTGCATTTTCTTCATGTTTTTGTAGCTGAGGCATTTCAATCGTGTCTGACTCTGTGACCCTATTTGGGATTTTCTTGGCAGAGACTCGGGAGTCATTTTGACATTGCCTTCTCCAGCTCATTTTACACATGAGGTACTGAGACAAATGGGGTTAAATGACTTGCCGAGGATCACAAAGCTAGTAAGTGTATGAAGCCAGGCTTGAACTCAGGAAGTCTTTCTGACTTCAGGCCCTGCACTCTATCCACTGGGCCAACTAGCTATCCCAGTAGTTTAGGATTGACAAATTTGAGATTTCCAGACAAATCTCCTACTTAAAAATAATACAATTTTGCAATTCATGTTAGCATAAAAGATGTGAAAGGATTAAAAATGAAGAAAAATTTAGGATTTTGTTACAAAAACACTCAGACCTATATATTACTTACTCAATTCCTGCATTGTTAATAGTTCCTTTACGTAAAAAATGTGTAAAAAATTCTAACAATTAAATTAGAGTCAAAAATAACTATTAAATTAATGATTAGATCTAGGAACAATAATTTATATGCTAACTTAATTAGAATTATAATTATTATGTGAACTATGATAAAAGTGTTTAATATTTTTATCTGTAATCTTTATAACACTTGCTAATAGTCATAATTTTATGTAATTAAAAGTTTGTATTTGGAGTTCAACTTGCAAAAATGGATATTTCATTTCTTTGTTGATTTCAAATACTCAACAATGGCTTTATATGCAACTATTTTTATTTTATGATAATATTTTAAGTACAGTCTCCTCCTTTTATGAAAAGCAACATTGAAAAGGACATCACTAATCTGCAACTAGTGGTTACTCAACAAATATATTACTTTTGTACAAAATAAACTTTTTTTCTCATTAATAAGGACTTCAATGAAAGGCAGTGCCCAAAGTTACAGGGGTTAGAATGCCACCATGGTGAGCAGGAATCTGTGCTTAAGTCCTATCTATGACATTATTTAAGTGATCATTTAAAATCTCAGTGTCCCTGGGCAACTCTCTGAAACTGTAAATTACAACTGAGTTAATGAGTTGCTAATCTGTCTTGATAGGGGCAATGCTCACACAATGAAATCAAAGGTTAAGGCCACTTTCCCCCAACCCCCACCTCATATACCTAAAATATGATATATACAGCAACTTACATAGGTTGTAATTTCCATTTTTTTCCTTAAGGTTTAAGTCAAGTCAGAAGTTTAAATGTTTGACCACATGAGTACTGTAATATACTCATAAAATTCATCTGGTTGGTTAATTGGGGGCAAAACTGACAACATACTCTAGCAAAGATGGGCTCTGTCTTTGAAAACATATTTTAGACTCTCCGTCCACAGAGGATTTCTAAAGTAAAATCAATAACCAAAAACCAAGCAAGACCAATGATAATGGCCTTGTCTCGACACCTTGAGAATGATTCTAGCTATTCTTTAAATTTCGTGTTATGACTTCATTAATTAAATTATATTTCTGACATGCATAATTCAATCTGGAGTAAAAATCCTAAATAAAATTTTAATTGTACTTATTAATTTCAAGAAATTTTGAAACATGAAATTATTAAGAATTTAAGGAGCATAGCTGTTATAACTGACACATTTCATTTGATCAAAACATTAACAATTCAAGGGATTTTAACTTTATTATTACTTTTAAAGGCTATTAACTTGAAAATAAATGAAAAAATTCTTGATATGTCACAGATAACTTGACACCAGTTATCTAAGATTCTAAGTTTTAAAATAATTTTCAACAAATTAAGCCTCTTGTCCTTTTGTTCTTCTAAACTGAAACACAGAAAAATATTCATTAATCTCTGCTTTCACCATTCAAAATTATGAAATGATACAACACTAAATCTACTTTTCCTGGCTTCTTATTTTACCCCTGGGGAGAAAAATAATAAACATTACTCGTCTTCAATAGTACACACCCAAGTTTTAACAGGCCTTTGAAATAGAAGCCAAGTTTCAAGTAGGGTTAACAAAAACAGGAAACTTTTTCTATAAACAAGTTATAGTATCTCCTCAAAACCAGAATTTTAATAAAATTACCTCGATGCAAGATAGAGGAGTAGAAGGATGGATCTGCTCTGGCTGTCCCCCCTCAACCCATAAAATACCTGTAAAAAATGACTCTAAACAAATTCTAGAGCAGCAGAAGTCACAAAATGATAGTGAAATAGATTCTCTGCCCAAGACAGCCTGGACGGCTGACAGGAAAGGTCTACTGCACCAGGATCAGAGTGGAACACAACCCAACTCTGACCATGCAGCAAGAACAGGACTCGAGTAGACTTTAGGGTGCAGAATCACAGTCAACAGCTGCAGCTCCCAGATTTCTCAACCATCAAACACCAAAGATGGCTTCAAAAGTCAGTAAGAAACCTCTTTCACAAGGGTGAAATGGAGGTTTGGTCTGGCCCCAACCCCAGCTCCAGGGCAGCTGCAGTCACTTTTGGAGCGCAAGCCTAAAGACCCTGAGGGAATCAAGCAGCTGATCTGGATCTCAGCCCTGAGTGGCAGTCCTGGGGTAAGAAGGAGACCCAGTGCTGGCATGGTGGAGCTGGTGGTGGCTGTGGAGAGGGAAGTCAAGGAGAGGAAACCCTACTTGCAATTGTAAACTCCTCTCCCTTGAGGAACTGAGAACTTACAGATACCTAGAGATATCTCAGAGAACAGCTACACAAAACCTCTGAAACTGGGTCGTATAACCTCCATTTGAGAAAGGACTCAAAAGTCAAGTAACTGACTGTGAAAATATAGTGGAAAGAATAAGACTATAGAAGGTTATTTTCTTAGTGAAAGGTATTTTCTTCCATCTTTTTGGATGAGGAAGAACAAAGCATACCATCAGAGGAAGACATCAAAATCAAGGCTTCTACATCAAAACCTCAAAAAAAATATGCAATGGTCTCAGACCATGGAGGAGCTCAAAAAATTTCAAAAATTTGAAAATCAAATAAGAAAGGTGGAGGAAAAATTGGGAAGAGAAATGAGAGTGATGCAAGAAAATCATGAAAAGTGAGTTAACAGCTTGCTAAAGGAGACCAAAGAAATGCTGAAGAAAATAACACTTTTAAAAATAGACTAACCCAAATGACAAAAGAAGTCCAAAAAGTCAATGAGGAGAAGAATGCTTTAAAAAGCAGAAATGGCCAAAAGGAAAAGGAGGTTCAAAAGCTCACCGAAGAAAATAGTTCTTTAAAAATTAGAACGGAGCAGGTGGAAGCTAATTACTTTATGACAAATCAAGAAATTATAAAACAAAACCAAAAGAATGAAAAAATAGAAGGCTATGTGAAATACCTCATTGGAAAAACAACTGACCTGGAAAATAGATCCAGGAGAGATCATTTAAAAATTATTGGTCTACCTGAAAACCATGATAAAAAAAAGAGCCTAGATATCATCTTTCAAGAAATTATCAAGGAAAACTGCCCTGATATTCTAGACTCAGAGGGTAAAATAGAAATGGAAAGAATTCACCAATAACTTCCTGAAAGAGATCCCTAAAGGAAAACTCCTAGGAATATTGTAGCCAAATTCCAGAGTTACCAGGTGAAGGAGAAAATATTAGAGGCAATCAAAAAGAAACAATTCAAGTATTGTGGAAACACAATCAGGATAACACAGAATTTAGCAGCTTCTACACTAAGGGACTAAAAGGCTTAGAATATGATATTCCAGAGGTCAAAGGAGATAGGATTAAAACAAAAATCACCTACCTAGCCAAACTGAGTACAATACTTCAGGGGAAAAAAAGAAATTTCAATGAAATAGAGGACTTCTAAGCATTCTTGTTGAAAAGACCAGAGCTGAATGGAAAATTTGATTTTAAAATAGAAGAATCAAGAGAAACATAAAAAGGTAAACAGGAAAAAGAAGCCTTAAGGAACCCATTAAAGTTGAACTGTTTACATTCCTACATGGAAAGATGGAATTTGTAACTCATGAAATCTTTTTCAGTATTAGGATAGCTAGAGGGAATATATATGTAGGTGTGTATGGGTATGTATGTATCTATACATTATATATGTGTAGATATGTATACGTGCATGGGTGTATGTACATATGTATATAGATAGATGTCTGTGTGTGTGTGTGTATGTGTACACCCATGCACACATAGACAGAGGAATCATCTCACTTGAAAGAGGGAAGAAAGAGGTTTTTACAATGGAAGGGAAGAGGTGGTAGATGAAAGGAAATAAGTGAGCCTTACTCTCATGAGATTTGGCTTAAGGAGGAATAACACACACTCCATTGGATATGGAAATCTATTTTACCCTGCAGGAAAGCAGGGTGGAAGGGGATAGGAAAGGGAAGATAATAGAAGGGACAACAATTTGGGGAAAGATAATCAGAAGCAAGCCCTATTCAGCGGGGACAGGTCAAGGGAGAGAATGGAATAAATTGAGGGCAGGATAGGACAGAGGGAAATGTGGTTAGTCTTTTACAACATAATTATTATGGAAGTGCTTTGCACTATTACACATGTATGACCTATGTTGAATTGTTTGTTTTCTCAATGAGGGTGGGTGGGGAGGGAGGGAGAGAATGTGGAACTCAAAGCTTTAATAAGGAATGTTAAAAAAAAATTTTAGCATGCAACTGGAAATTAAGATATATAGGCAATGGAGTATAGAAATCTATTTTGCCCTACAGGAAAATAGAGGGGAAGGGTGATGGAAGAAGGGTGGACAACAGAAGAGAAGACAGACTGGAGGAAGAAGTGGATGGGGTGCATGCTGTCCTGGGGTGGGGATGGAGAGAGATGGGGAGAAATTTCTGAATTCAAATTCTTGTAGAAGTTGATGTTGAAAACTGAAAAATAAATTGTATATATATTTTTTAAATTACCTCCTGATGGTTAAAAAAAAATAATAATACTGGTTGCCCTCACATTCAATACCTACTTAAAAAAGACCATTAATGCAAAACTTGTGCCTTTTCTCTTGGCCTATAATTTATTAATTTAGAAATTTGGATTATGAAATAATGAAGAATGAGTTTTACAATTAGCTTAAAGGGCCAAATGTTTGATATAATCTATTCACAATTTGGACTAAGAAAATTTTTTTATTAGGTTTATCCTGTAAAAGGCTAAAAAAGGGCCTCCAGATTCAAATGTAAAACATTTCATTCTCTTGACTTCAAAGAGGATTGCATCTATAGCCATTTGATCAACATCCATTTAAAGATCTTAACATTTTCCTAGAGAGAAGGGAATTTCACCAACCTCTCTTAAATCCATGGTAAGCACAATCCAAGGGATCATGCCCAGTTTTTATATCATTTCCAAACAATCCAGTATGCCCTCATTTTGATGAAACAGGGCCTCAGAAAGGTCAAAAAGTAAGATATAACTCCGTGCTACGCTAAATAAACATGTTTATAATGCACTGGCCAATTAAGGATTTTTAAAAATGCTATTCAAATTAAATTTTGACAAGCTTCCTCTTAAAGTTAAACATTATTTCACAATAATTTTTAAAACACCAAGAGAGACAAAATGCTTTGTCATAAATCTTATACAAAACACCCTTTTATGGTTGGCATCAATTAGGCCAAGACTACTATTTCAAAGTCTGTGACTTTCAAACATTTATCAGACTGTACAGAAGGGGAGAACTTGTAACCGTCAGCCGCATATGTCCTTTGGTCCCCCTTCATGTACTCTTTTTGCTTACTTGCCTAAACAAACATGAATTTGAATGTGATTTTGATAAAACAGTGAAATGGAGCAAAGGATCTGGGTGACAGATGAGCAAACGTTCTTATTTGCTACACAGTTACATCAAAGTCAACAGTAAGATTAGAGGGCAATAGATTTGAAGCCAGAAGTGACCTTAGAAGCATCGAGGCTGACTTTTTTAACAAAACGAGGAAGTTGAGGTCAAGAAGGTTAGGTGACTAGCCCATGTTCACCCAGATAGTAAAGGACAGTGGCAGGGTCCTGCTCCACAGCATCAAGTGAATCTCATGTGACCTAGGAGTCTTGCTGTGAATCTATACTCAAATGATTCCAATTAAAATATCCCTATGATAGCAAGCGACTCTAAAAGAAAATGCCATCACTTTCTCACAAGATGCATAGAACTCCTGGAGTCTACGATAATCTACAATTTAATGGGGACTGTGTGGAGAGACTTACCATTTTCTTATGTGGGTGGGGGAGAGTGCATGGGGGGAAGAATCTCCACCTGTTCTTTACAGAGATGATTTCACTTTAGAGAGAAGTACTTCTGGGTACAAAGCTCAATAACCTAAGACTCCCCAAAAAGCTCTTCATAAGTGTGGGGCCAATCAAGCTCCACAGGATATATGACAAATTTGGTGAGAGACTCTGTAGCCATATGGAGATCTAGAGGAAAGCTGAAAGGAAACACTTATTCATGTCCAAAGTAAAGCTGAAAAAGGAATTTTCTGTTTTATGAACTTCTAAAGTTCTATCTATCATTTGAAAGATGAGGAAACATGCTCTGAGAATCACAGTCCATGAAACAGCTATTCATGCATTCTGGGAGATTAATAGCGTATTTCAAGTGGATTATAACAAAGAATTAATATTTCATATGATAGTTACACTACCTCGGTAGAGGAACAATCATGAAATTTCTGGAGGCTCTGAAATGGTCTTGCTGTCCCTTGGTGTGGGTGAGTATCTCCTGGCTAATGTGAACCAAAGAGAGTATTGTTGTTCTGTTGTTTTCAATGGTGACCAAATCAAGATACTGGAAAGCTTTACTGTTTCCTTCTCCAAATCATTTTACAGATGAGGAAACTAAGGCAAATGGGGTTAAGTGATTTGCCCACCGTCACACAGCTGGTATCTGAGGACAAATTTGAACTCCGGTCTTCCTGACTCCAAACCTAGCACACTATTGACTGTGCCACTTAACTGCCCACAAAAGATAGAATAGGTCAACCTAAAAGTCCTTGGTTTCTAGCCAAAAACTATGCCAAAAGCCTTCTGGAATGTCCAAATGGGACAAGTTATATCTATCTTTACTTCTTCAGAATTATTCCACATAATAGCTTGCTTCACCTTCATCCTAAGGTTTTGTTCCAATTCCTTTGAGAATTCAATTGGACAAATATTTGTTGAACTGAAGAAACATGACTAGAGTTTCTACTTCCAGCTGTCAGCTCCTGAAGCATGAATTGAGAAGCAAAGAATACTTTAAGAATCTAGCAAAGATTTTGGACATAAACCTCTTTCCTGTTAGGAGTTTCCCAAATCTTCTTTCTTCCTCCCCACCCTTCAACTGAAGAAAATTGAATCATGAAAAATACAACTTGCAATACTAAAAATCAAATTTTATCTAAACAAAAAGTGTAAAAAAAATTATTCAGCTGATAGTTTCTCTTAGTACGTCTACATCGTAGTGTCCTACATTGATCTCCTCTCACTCCCCACTCACCTCACATAGGTTTTCCTAAGGAGATGTTTGTTATCCTATTCATATTTTACTCACTACTATACGATTTCAATTGCACTGAAATATAAACATAGAATGAATAAACCCATTTAAAAAGTAAACTTTTGGCAGGTCATTTAAATCAAGCCCACCCTTTTAAAAAGGCTTTTTTTGTTTGCAAACTCCAAAACAGTAAATAAAACTTTTAAAATAATAACTGTGCTGCAAATAACTTCTCACGCTTTTTTGTCCTCTGTATGGAAAAATTTGGTATTGTGTCTTTGCACTGGGTTTGAATTAGCCTTCCTTTACAATCATCTTTGTAATGTAATAAACATGTCCCCATGTTACAATAATTGGCATACTTCATTACCACTGTCCAATTACTAGCAACAACAGGAGATAGTACATAAATAAGAATGCCATGCTTTGAGTATAACTGAAGTTTTATTTTCTTCCTCCCCCCTCCCTTTATTTGAGATTCAGAAACATTTTGCAAGATGGGTTTATAAATCATACAAAGAGATGGAGGCAAAGTAAAGCCAGGACCCAACTGTCACATTCCTCCAATGTGACCACAATGTGCTCTGGGCTGGAGGCCTTCACGGGGAGTAAGTATTTGCAGAGACAAATGGCTTGCCAGACTATTAGGAACAAACAGCTTCCACTAGCCAGATATTAGATCAACAATCATTAAATATAATATGAACCATCTTCTTCCACAGCCATAGAATAAAAGTGCACATATAAACAGTTGCTAATGTGCCATTGAAAAATCTAGTGATTTCCATCACACTGGACATTTGGTTTACTCTGTGTAACACCTTACTTATGACTTTGGAAATACCCCTTTAGAAACAATGAACAAAATAACAATTCATTACACATTCATTTCAGACCATTCCTTTCTGTTTTTCATTTATGTTACTAATTTCCTATACTTCGCATCAAAACCATGGTAAACTTCAAATACGTCTATTGAAATGTTAGTGAAAGCTGGGGCTTGCTTCTAGGCCCCATGACATCCATAACAATGTGCATTTGATTTTTGAAACCACAGTCTACATGTTATTATTCTATGACTTTATTTGCTTACTCAAAATATCTTATCCAGTGGTGGGGAACCTGTGGCCTTGAGGCCACATGTGGCCCTCTAAGTCCCCAAGTCTGGCCTTTTGACAAAATCTAAACTTCACAGAAAAAAATCCCCTTAATAAAAGAATTTGTTCTGTAAAACTTGGATTCAGTCAAAGGTCACACTTGAGGACCGAGAGGCTGCAGGTTCTTCATCCCTGAATTTTGGTCCATTGCAATGTAAAGAGTTTAGTCAGTCATCACTAAAGTAGGGTAACTCAGACTTTGCTCTTGAGTGCTGAAATATAGAGAGTGGATTCATCATATTAGGGTGTGTTTTTGACCCCAAGGGCTTACACCCACTCCATTCTCCTACTTCACCTGTAGTAAAGTCCTTCAGCAGCACAAAAACCCTTTGGGCATCAGAGTACATCTCCATCCTGGGCAGCTACAACCCAGGGGAGTCTCACTCCTTTCCCTAGGTGGAAAAATAAGTTACGGCTTTTCTGCTAGATGTAAGCTCTGCTGAGCATATTGTATATGGTACAAGTAGAAGACCACTACACCGTTTCCTCTGTAACTCTGAGTAACTTACCTACCTCTGTGCAAACCAGATGCTTTATCTGTAAAGAGCATCGCATCTCCCCTCTATGAAGGCAAGTTCTGCATCACAAGCTCTATTCACACACTGTGCAGATCTAAGATTGGGAAGTCTGAATTGAATGCACGCTAATTCTCACAGAAACTAGTAGCCAATCACCACTCTGCTTCTGCTAAGGCAGCCTAAGATTATGCAAGTAGAGGGCACAGTGCAGCCAGGGCTGAGTCTACAGTCAGGAAGACCTGAGTTCAAATCTAGTCACAGACACTTACTAGTTGTGTTGCTCTGGGCAGAGCACTTAAAGTGTTCACCTCAGTTTCCTCAGTTGTAAAATGGGGATAACAATAGCCCCTGCCTCACAGGATGGTTGTGAGGATTAAATGAGACATGGTAGATTCAAGTCACCTTAACCCTGTTTGCCTCAGTTTCTTCATCTGTAAAATCAGTTGGAGAAGGAAATGGCAAACCACTTCAGTTTCTGTGCAAAGAAAACCCCAAAATGCAAAGGACTGGACAGGAGTGAAATCGCTGCACAGCAGGTGTAATGTAAATGACCATTCCTTTCCTTCCCCTTCCCTTTTTAGCAGCCACGTTACAGTTTGTCCTGAACCTTTCATCCACAAGCACTCATAAGTCTTCTTCAGATAAACTATTCTTCCTTGTACGCTCTATCCTGTATTTTTTGTAGTTGATTTTCCGATTCTCAAGTGAAGACGACATTTCTCTATTGATATTTTATCTCGATAGTTTTGATCTCTTCCTATTTATTGAGATTTGGGGGTGCCTCAATTTTGGTCTCCGGTATAAGGGTTTTACTTTATCTTAGTTCCATTTCCTCCATAAATCTGATAAGCATCTCACTGATGCCTTCTTTGAAGTCATTGACAGAAACACTCAATGTAAAAGGGTTAAGCATGAAACGATGAGTTTCTCTCAGGTGATCACAAGAGACAACATTAAACTCTTCAGACTGACACTTACCCATTCTATGGTACTCTGTGCAGTCCTTCAAGGAGCTGTGATCCCATTTTTGTACTTTCATCCTGCCCCCACTCCTTCCTCTTGCTCATGGTAAGCACAAGAAATCTGAATTTTGTTTTAATAGTAACATATATAACTAGAGAAAGCAGAGATATGGTTCCTTTTCTATGATTGTGCCAATCTGGGTAGTGAAAGGAGCATTGGATTTCCAGCTCTGAAACTTACTGGCCATGTGACCCTAAGCCAGTCAACCTACCTCTTTAGGCCTCAGTTTTCTCAACCATAAAAAGAGGAGTGTGTATGAAATGATGTCTAAAGTCTTTCTAGCTCTTAACCCTATCATCCTAAAATTCTAAGGCATCCCAGCAAAGTCATGATACAGAAAGAAGTAGTTATACAATCAAAAGAAAACTCAATCAGCCCTTAATAAGTACATACAGGGACACAAACCTAGTAATTAGAGACAGTCCATCAATCAATCAATAGAAATTTATTAAGCACCTACTACATGCCAGGACACATAGGACAGAGATGGAATAGACCATGCCCTTATAGTGATGAAAGTCAATCAAGGGCAATAACATTAACATAAAGAATATATATAGAAAAAGTACAAGACAATTTTGGGGAAGGACACTAGCAGCTGGTGGAATGAGGATCATTCCAAGCACAAGGAGGAGGATCAGTAGAGGGTGAGCTAAATTATGAAGGAAGTAGGAAATTCTATGATGTGTAGTGGAAGAGAGAATGCATTCCAGGCTTTGGGGGTGGTCAACACAAAGATACAAAGATGGAAGTGGAGTGGAGTGCTGTGTTTGAAGAAGACCTCGGGGCCACTTTAGCTGGCCTGAAGATGACAGGAATAACGATGTATCATCAACTAGAAAAGCAGTAGCAAAAATAACAATAATCAACCATACTAATAACTACCATTTATATCCTCCTTTAAGGTTTGCAAATCCCTTTGGTTTAGAGGAGAACTGAAGAGGCTTTAAAAACCAAACAACAGAGCTCTGATTTTATCCCAGATGCAATAGGAAGCTACTGCAGTTAATGGTCAGAAATTAAAATCGCTCTAGCTTATGTGTGAAGGATGACATGGATTGTGAACAGATGAGACAGGGAGACTGTTCACAATCCATGTCATCCTTCACACACAAATTCGACATTAGAGCTCGGAGAATTTTTTCCAGATTCAAAACTAGCAACATTCTCCAAGCTTCAATTTCCTAAACAGGAATACAAGTAATAATAGCTGCTCTGCTCACCTCAAAGTGATTATGAAGTTCAAGTGAGGTGACAGATGGCAAAGTTCTTCAACAACTGTGAAGGGCTCTAGAGACTCAAGGGATTAACAAACTTCTAGAGAAATACCCAATGCATCATCTATGCATTGAGCTATATGTTTAATACTGGCATCAGTCAGCCAATAGTTAAGTATTTACTAAACACTCACTATGTGCCAAGCAGCTGGGTGGCACAGTGAAGAGAGTGCCGGATCGGGATCAAGAATATATGAGTTCCAATCTGGCCTCAGACAACTATGAGCTAGGCAAGTCAATTAACCTTGTTTGCTTCAGTTTCCTCATCTGTAAAATAAGCCGGAGAAGGAAATGGCAAGTCACTCTAATACGTTTGACAAGAAAATTCCATAAAAGAGGTCTCAAGTCGGACTGAGAAATGACTAAACATAATGTGCCAAGCACTGTGCTAAGTATTGTAGATACAAAGAAAGACAAAGAACAGTCTCTGCTCCCTAGGAGCTGACAGATTAAGGGCAGAGATGTCATACAAAGAACTACGTACAAACATGCTATACAGAAACTTAAAGATAGAACAGTACTTGCTCAAATAATTCATCTGAATTATACAGATAAGTTAAACTAATTCAATTAAAATATAACATTTTTAATTGTAAAACTATGTAAACTAGGCTGGTTACTATCATCAGGCAAAATACAAGAAAATGTTTTTAATTCTACATTTTCCACTTAAAATTCTATGCTGGAAAAATAAGAGATAATATGTTAGTGAAAGAAATTGAGTTGAAACAATGTTCACTTTAGTATTTCATTGCATTTTGCTGTATAAAATATTTCTAACATTTCTCTAATAAGAAGCAAAATCATTAATTTATCATCCTTAAAAATCAATACATAAAAGATTTCTCTAATTGTCTGAATTAAAAAGTGTTCAAACTAAGTGGAAAGAGCACTGGATTTGGCGTTGAAAATATGAGCTTTAAATCCCACCACAGATACTACCTATGTGAATACAGACAAATTATCCAACCTTTCTAGGCCTGTTTTACCTTATCTGAAATATGGAAATACTAATATGTGTACTGCCTACCTCATGGTATTGTTATGAGCAAAGCACTTTGAAAATCTAAATGTCCTACATAAATTAATATTGTATATTAATTTTAATTCTTATTTGAAATGAATAAATTATTAATTTCCTTCAGTCCAGTAGCATGTAGTATTATGTGCTGTTTTGTTATCATGTATTGTAATGTTGCACATTAATTATATTACTTTGTTGTTAGTATTTCATTACATTTGTAACTATATTAAAGTTTAATTCATCTTTTATATGACTTGAAAATTTACTTCACAGATGATCAATAACATTAAGCACCTACTGTCTGTCAAGCACAGTGTCAGATGTTAGGATGTAAAGGGGGGAAAATGAAACAATCCCTTCTTCAAGTAACTTACATTCTATTCCTAAAAACAATGTGCATACATACAAAACAAATACAAAGTAATCGGGGGAGAGAAAACAGCATGAAGCAAAGTGGTCCATTTTAAACTTATTTAAATTAATGAGTTACACCCTTTATAGACATAAAGGAAGGCTTAAATTACTTTGGAGATATTTATTGTTCATGGCCAGGCTGCAGTATTATAATAAAAATTACAATACTTCCCAAATTGGTTTTCAGATTTAGTGCATTAATCGAACAACCAAAGTTTTCTTTATAGAACTAAGTAAAATAACAAAATTAATCTCCGTACAAAAAAGTAAAGAATCTGAAGGGAAATAATCCAAAAAGGAGGAATAAAAGAGGCCTTATATTACCAGAACTTAAGTTGTTATAAAAGAGAAATCATCAAAATTAGAAGTTACAGTTTAAAAAAAAAAGTTAAGTTGGTCACCGATCAAACTAGTCAAGAGAGACCCAGATGAACCTCAACATAACAGCAGTTAGGGTTTGATAAGTCTAAGAGCAAAAATCTTGGGGAAGGAATTCCTTTTTTGAGAATAGTGGACAAATAGGAAAGGAATACTATTGCGCTATAAGAAATAATAGATGAAACAGAGAAACTTGGGAAGACATATGAACTGATGAAGAGTGAAATAAGAAGAACCAGGTGAACAATTCACAAGATAAACATAATAACATACAGTAAAACAGTAATGAAAGACATCAAAACTCTGATTTCTAAAAGGCTACTGGATATTCACTGAGTACTAAAGTCACAAATCTAGAAGACTGTCTCTCTCCCCTGAACAGAGAAGTGCTGGAAGTTAGGTGCGGAATGTGCCATACATTTTCATGTATGGCCAATTGTGCTGTTCTGTTTTGTTTATCTAACTGTACTGTTACAATGGTGAATTCCATTCGATAAAGCTGAGCATTGGAAAGTAACAGTGTATTTTTTTAAGTATAAATAAAATGTTCTATTAGTAATCCAGAAAAATATCTACCTCACATATCACTTCTCTCCCTTTGGATTCTTGTAATCTACACAACAACTGAAGTTATTATCTTATGTCCACTTAAAATTTGCATTCAGTGCTTTTTTTAATCCACTCTTTTCACTTGAAAACATTCTCCATTTTTTCAGAGTGACAGATTGGTACTGTGGAAAAGGTGTTGGATCTGGAGTCAAAGGATGTAAATTTGAATCCTTATTCAGTCCTTCACTAAAGGAATAACATTGGATATAACACTTAATTCCTATAGGTCTTGGTTTATAACTATAAAATTAGGATGTTAGATAATATAAATGTTAAGATGAAGTCTTTTGTAACCTTTTATAAAAAATAATTTTGAAGGCTAATAATTTAAATCTGGAAAATAAAATGGTATTCACAATAAAATAAATAAAATGTCATTTACTCCTAAACTATATTCAAATAATATAATATAATGAACTAAAAGTCATAAGATCTGTATTATTTTGAAATTAAGAATACACTGAATTATTCTGAATTTCTGACCATAAAAATGAAAGTCTCATCTTATTATGTTATTGATAGATAGCATATAACTACCATAGGATATTAAAAAGAAACCTTAGAGATTAATCAGTTCAACCTTCTAAAATTCTAAGGATGTGGCAATGGAGGTTCAAAACGAGCTTTGTCACTTGAGAAAGCTAATTAAGTTTCAGTAATTTTGTAAAATTAATTAAACTGAATTAAGGTTAAATTCCTTTCCTATAGACTCTACACATTCTGATGACAGAACATGTCACAAATTTAGGGCAAGATGTACCAGTGGTTATTGTTATACTACCTTATTAAATATCACTTTCTAAAAGCTAATTTTGAGTCTACATGGCTAATTGATATCAACCGATAATCACTGGGACTGCCAGTTGATATCAGCTATGAACCATATAACATTAGAAACACACACACACACACACACACACACACACTCACACCCCTCAAGGCTACCTGTAGGGCCCAAGAAAAGAAATATTAGTCACAATTTAATAACCTATTTCAGCAGTACAAGAAGAAATTGAGATAATCAATTCAGAACATAGGCTATACATATATTGGCTATCTCCTCTTATTTTCTAGACATTTTGCTCATTTTTCTATATTTGTCTACTAAATTTGTCTTCATTTTTCGTAACCACAAATACCAGCAAATATTTCAAATTAGCATCAATAAGTTTTCTACATATCACTGCAATTTCATTCAATAAACATATATATTAAGTATTTGCTATCTGTGTGATGAGGAAGAAAAAAACATCATTTCTCAAAATCTATTTTTCAAAAATATCTGACAACAATGTAGGAAAGAGAGAAAATCAAGAGAATAAATTACATGATAAAATATTTTCCAAAAGTTCACCTTGCCCCAGAAAAATGAATACTTACTAATTGTTCCAAGGCTATTTCCCACTTTTAAAGTATGCTATAATAATTTAACAGTGCATTTTCTGGATGGAATAAAACCACCTATGATGGAAGATAATTAACCTTTCTTAAAGTACATATAATCTAATACTGCATAAAATCGGGAGTGGGCCTATGATTTCCCTGATAAAGTAAACTCTCTGGATGATGAAAGCCCAACTACTAATGCAGGTTGGTACCTTCTCTGAAACTTAAGAGTCTTAGAAGTCTTAGCAACTTAGAGCACTGAGAGATCTAATGACTTGCCCAAGACAACACAGCCAAAATGTGTTGGAGACAGAACTGAAGATGGAATATCACTAGGAAAGTTTAGAAATAGTCTTGAGTCAGTATAGGTTTCCGCAAAGGTTATATAAATTACTCCTGATAAATAAGGATAGAAGCAAACAATTTTCAGCTTTGAAATTCAATGTGCTCTGTGTCTTAGTAGTGTCCCTGTCAAAAGATGCCACTTCTAATCAGCAGTTACAGGTTTCAGACTTGTGTAATCCCTTTCCCAAAGTCTTTCATTCAGATAAATCAAATGTTAACAGTCTATTTAATAGAAACAAAACCAGAAGGTGCCAGAATTCCTGTAGGACTTAATCTCTGGAAAGTATTAAAGGATTCTACCTTGCCAATAAGAATGACTCACAACAGGAAGAAAAATGAAATGTTTTGCTAGTAGATCAAATGAGAGTGCAAACTTCTGCAGATTCTAACCTGAAATATTTTCTTCAAAATTCCCTTAATAAAAATATTATTGGGCTTTCTTTTTCTTTATGATTAGCAAAAGCCCTTCTATCAGAACCACATATTTGGTATATTCTGAATGTTTAGAGCACTCAGCTACAACTCATCTTTAATATTTATAAATATTCCCTACCAGGAGTCATCATATAATGAGTCCCTTAGGGAAATCTAAAAGGTGTAGGTGTGCGTGTGTGTGTGTGTGTGTGTGTGTGTGTGTTTGTGTGTGTGTGTGTGTGTGTGTGTGTGTGTACCAAAACACTCCCCATTGTAGAATTTACAAGTAAATGTCTGCTAGAATATCTGAGGGAATGTGGGTGTGAATCCCATAGCTCTACTATTTAGTAGTTTCCTGATCCTATGAGAATCACTTTAATCTCCCTAAATCTCTATTTCTTTAGTTGTAAGATATGATCAAAGATTTAAGTAATCTCAAGTTCCTTTCAGTTGTAAACACTGATTCCTTGGCCTCTCTAAGCCTTTGCTTTTTCATCTTATAAAAATGGGAGTAAAACTAATTAAGGCCCAAAAATGATATTTATGTAGAAAGTACTTGTAAGTCTACAAGTCAAGCCAATAAGCATCAATTAAGCACCTACTATGTGTCAGACACTGTGCTAGGCAAACCAAAAAAAGTCAAAAAAAAAAAAAAGAAAGAAAAATCTACAATCTAAAAAATCTACACTGGGCGGGAGGAGCCAAGATGGCAGAGTAGAAAGATTCACATATGCTATCTCTGAACCCACAGTCCATAAAAATACCTATAAAGGGTATATTCTGGAGTAGTAGAAGCTGCACAACAATGGAGTGGAGATTTCTGTTCCAGAGAGACCTGAAAAACCGACACTAAAGGTACATCACTCACCGGACCCAGAGCAGAGCCCAACCCTGCCTTGGCCATACTGCACCAAGAGGACCAGATCCGAGGAGGCCTCAGGGATGGAAATCTGCAGCGGCCATGCAGGTCCATCCACCCACAGACATCAAAGGTTAGTGAGAGAGCCAGTTTGGCTCGCCAAGAAGGGAGCAGGGTGTCCCCATAACTCAGGCCCCCTCAGGAAGCAGCAACAGAGACAGCAACAGGAGATCTCAAAGCAGGCAGGGGCTCAGATTCATTGCTGAAGGTCTCTGCATAAACCCTCTGAGGGAACTGAGCCCTGTGAGGCAGCCCTACCCCAATCTGAGCACCTAACTTAATCTCACACTGAATAGCAGCCCTGCCCCCCACCTAAACACCTGAATTTAATCTCACACTGAATAGCAGCCCTGCTTCCGCTGAAAGCCCTGAGCCTGGGAAGCAGCATTTGAATCTCAGACCCCAAGACTAGCTGGGTGGATCTGGAGGTGAGGTGGGTGTGGAAAGGAATCTCAGAAGTCAAGTAACTGGCTGGGAAAATGCCCAGAAAAGGGGAAAAAAGTAAGACCATAGAAGGTTACTTTCTTGGTGACCAGATATTTCCTCCTTTCCTT
>CM053770.1:451512550-451555003 GCA_028658325.1 Potorous gilbertii
TGATGGAAGAGAGGGCAGACTGGTGATAGGGGAAATTAGAATGCTGGGTGTATTCAGATGAGGGGAGGGGACTAATGGGGAGAAAATTTGGAACCCAAAATTTTGTGAAAATGAATGTAAAAAGTTAAATAAATTTATTAAAAATAAGAAAAAAAGAAGCTCACACTCTAATGCAGAAGCCAACTTTCAAACAATAAAGTCCAAAAAAAATTAACATATAAAGGATAAAACTGGACCTCCTCTCATAAGGAAGGAATTAGGAAAAGCCTACTGGAGAAGGTGAGATTTGAACTAAGTCTTGAAGGAGTCTTGAAGCTAGAAGGCAGAAGTGAGGAGGAAGGGATTCCAAGCATGGGAGGTCACCAGTGATGATGCCAGTGTCATTAGACTGCATAGTACCTGAAGAGGAGTGAAGCATGAGAAGTGTAGAAAGGTAGGAAGGGGGCCAGGTCATGAAGTTTATTATTTTTTTTTTTTGGTCCTTGACTAATTTATTTCAGGTAGTTTTTTTTTAATTAAATTATTTTATTTGTTTTTAGTGTTCAACAATCACTTCCATATATCTTAGATTTTCTCCCCTCCCTCTCCCTCATTCCTCTGTCCCTCCCTACTCCCTTCCTGAGATGGCATACAATCTTATATAAGTTCTACACGTAATTTCCTATTAAATACATGTTGCATAGAGGAATTAAAATGAATGGGAGAAAACATAAAACAAAACAAAACATAATACAAAAGAAAATGGTCTGTTTCTATCTGCAATCCAATTCTATCGTTCTTTCTCTGTATGTAGAAGGTGCTTTGCTTCAAGAATTCATTGGAAATTTTTTTAAGTCCATGCATTTCAACGAAGTACTAAGTCTACCAGAAAAATGTTTCACACACTGTGGTTGTTGCTGTACTCCTTGTTCTGCTCCTTTCACTCAGCATCATTTCATAAAAGTCTTTCCAGGCTTCTCTGAAATCTTCCTGTTCATTGTCTCTCATAGCACAATAGTATTCCATTACATTCATATACTACAACTTGTTCAGCCATTCCCCAATTGAAGGGCATCCCCCTTATTTCCAGTTTTTGGCCACCACAAAGAGAGCTGCTATAAATAGTTTTGTACATGTGGGTCCCTTTCCCATTTCTGTGATCTCTTTGGGATAGAGTCTCAGAAGAAATATTGCTGGGGCAAAGGGTATGCATATTTTTGTAGCCCTTTGGGTGTAGTTCCAAATTGTTCTCCAGAATGACTGGATCAGCTCACAGCTCCGCCAACAATGACTTAGTGTTCCAACTCTCCTACATCTTCTCCAACATTTATCATCTTCCTATTTTGTTATGTTAGCCAATCTGATAGGTGTCATGGTTGGTATCTCAGAGTTGTTTTGATTTGCATCTCTCTAATCAATAGTGATTAGAACTTTTTTTCATATGATTATAGATAGTTTTAATTTCTTCCTGTTCATATCCTTTGCAGGTCATTAAGTTTAAAAAGTCAAACACAAGATTTTCTATTTGACCATTGAAGCTTATTGAATAAGGGGACAGATGAGATGATCAGACTTGAGTTTTAGGAAGATCACATTGATAGCTGAGTGGAGTAAATGATACATGTTATGTATGTCAGCTCTTAGGATCACTACCACTAAAAGTCTATGGTATGTATTTAGAGAATCTCTGATAGCTGAAAAGAGTACAGAGCTAATGAAGTCACACTATGGGTTTAATATTTAGATAAGAGTTACCTGAGGGCAGCTAGGTGGTTCAGAGGATAGAGTGCCAGACTTGGAGTTAGAAAGACTTATCTCCCTGAGTTCGGACGTTTTTTACTTGTGTGATGCTGGGCAAGTCACTTAATCCTGTTTACCTCAGTTTCCTCATCTTTAAAATGAGCTGGAGAAGGAAATATAAAGCCATTCCAGTATCTTTGCCAAGAAAATCCCGAATGGGGTCATGAAGAATCACACAAGAATGAAAAAATAACTCATCAACAACAAAAATTTACCTGGCTATGAAGAAAGTCACTCACAGAAAAATGGTGTTTCCCTATCTCTGGGCAGCTGCCTAATCAAGATTCTCTACTGAGTGCCAAGGAAATATGAAGACAGGCTATGAATGAGTCAGCACCAACATCACTACTATAAGAAAAATAATTCAAAGTGAGTGTTCTTGAAATGGAAAGGCAGTAGTATCACCTTCACATATTCCTAAAGCAGAGGTTTTTTTTAAATGATCTGACACATGTTAAACTACTCAAGTTTAAAGAACATTGAAAGTATTTTGATTGATGGTTATCCAACCACCAGTAGATACCATGCTTAGCACAACAGCATATTCAATATTCTCTCTATTTGTCTTGGATTAGCCATTCTTACCCTACCCAGACTACAAATAATAAACATGCTACATGTGTTCATTTATAATGTTTACATTTAGGAGGAAAAAAGCATTAATTTCTATGCAAACTCTATGCAAATATACATCATATACACAAATCTGATAGAGAATCCTTGCAACAGTTTTAACATGAATTTGACGGAACAAATAAAAAGTAAGCCACTCAATGTGTTTTTCCCCTATGATTTCATGCCTGTGGCACTGGTCTCCTCAGCTTTATAGTAAACTAAAGCTGCAAGTGTTAAAATGTCATCTCTTTACAAGGGTTCATAAAATGTACCAAGGAGAATGAGGAGGAAGATGAAATAAAGAAATGTAAATCCATCCAAGTTTAACATGGGCCTGTAGTCCCATATATGTGTACCCTGTACATATATATGTACCCTATGGATATGATAAACAATGTGGCATCTACCCAACCTCTCTTCTCTCTCTGGGCCAACTCAATCATCCCCAACTTGCACTTACTTCAAGTAGGTCAGAATCCACATGGACACCCACGGCTGCAATCACATGACTTCTACTGAAACTCCACGTCCTATCCGTAACCAGGTGTGTATATAGGGATACTCTTACTTCTCTCCACTGTATATCCAGATTTTCCATTAGTATGTTAATCATTTATACAAATCAATCAGTCTCAATGACAACACTTATTCTTACATATAAAATATTTACTAAATTATAAATCTCAAAAGTGAGTAATAACTAATCATTAGAAGGTAAAGGTAAGAATAATCAAAACATTTACTCAGTAGAAGATGGGGCAAAAATAATTACAACACGTACTCAATAGATGGCAAGAATAGAAATAATTAAATATCTACTCATAAACCAGAGTCACATTCCCCAAAACTGTCTGCAGGGGAATGTGAACACATATTTACATGGGTAAGTACATACAGGGAAGAATGACCAACTTACATGCCTAGGACAGTTCACACTTCAGAATCCCTCTCTATCTTTAAGACAGAGTTCAAGCACCATCTTCTACATGACCTTTCCTGATTCCTACCCCTCAACTGCCCCCTCAAAAAATACTTTGCATTTAACTACTTTTATAGATTTGTATTTATTTGCTTTGTGTTTATACTGTATGTATTTTTATAAGTAACTATTGTCTCCCCCATCAGAATGAAAGTTCTTTTGTCGGTAGAGTAAGGTTAATTTCACTCCTTGTACTTGTTATCTCCAGTGCAGAACACTGCCTAACACATAGTAGGACTCATTGATATAATGATGCAAAGTCTATCTCCACCACCCTCCATCCCATTCCCACCCTACCATTTCTTCTTCTTAAACTTCATACCATGGAAGGTAGTAAAAAGCAACTCAAGCAAATGTTTAAAAGAACTCTTAGATCAGACTGGAATTGAAGCTGATCTATCCTGTCTTTCAAACTTACCAATCAGCTCTCAGAAGAGCAATGCCTCTCCTATCAGCAAGGCTCCCAGCAACATAGCTGCAATATTATCACTTTTCATTAGACCTTGCTGACTCATATGTTGTCTTGTACAGTCATCTCTATATTTCCTCCTTTCTCTTATGTCCCCAAATTCTCCTTTCCTCAGTTTCCTCTCCTATTTTTATCTCCATTTGGTCATTTCCCTCCTCTGTTACAGTTTCTAATTAATCAGGCTCTCTTTATAAGCAGGGATCCATCTCTAACTTATAAAACGAATCTCTAAAGACCCACCTTTATGTCAGGTATATTCTAATAATCCTTGTATAATATTCACATAACACTCAAGTAGCTATTTGATTTATAATTTGTCCTATATATCCTTAAAACTTTGGGAGCAGTTCTCTATTTGATAATAGGAAAAGTCTGTGTCTCTCCTCAAAATTTTGACTGAGGAATTATTTCTCCTCAAACTAATTTTATCAGTTTTCCTTAAACAAATGGATTTTTTCTGTCTCTTTCAGTCACCCAAATGCCACTTATGAGAGGAGTGATATCTTACACAAGTATGTAGGGTATATTTAACAGTAAAAGTGGAATAAAAATGATGATTCTTAGAATCAATCATTTTCAGTTCCAGCTATGAGGAAAATTTAAGAATTCCCAACATGCAAATTAGAGTGCTCCTGAAGAAACCTATCCTTTTCCTGACAGTCTTAGATGAAGATGTTTTGATGATCCTAAGGCCAAATGAGGAAAAAAAACTATTTAAAATCATTTAAAACCATCTGAATTTTTAAATTGTAGCACAGTAGTGCTATTAGTAATAAAAATTCTAAAATTGTCTTTGAGCAGAATGAATCAAAAAGTGGATCCAAAAGAAATTTGTGAGACTTAGGGAATTTTGCTAGGATGATTTTTAAATGCAGGAAAAAGCATTTGTGTTTGGTAAAGGGTAAAGAACACAAGTGTCATGAGCCCTAAATTTCAGAATCAATTCTATCATTAACTTGTGGGCCCTTCAAACAAGCGACTGGACTTGCTAAGGCTTAGTATCTTCATCTGTAAAATGGGGTCTTGAACTAGACTAATGGCTCCCCAACTATTTGAATGTGAAAGTATTTTACAAAACTTCTAATGTCACAGAACCATTGCCATATGAAGTGCTTTATGCCATTATTGTCTATTGATTGAGAAAATAGATAACAAAAAGTTATTATGAGTTTCACAATGCTTCAAAATGAATTAGTATTTTATTACTTTAAACATTAATTCCCTGTGACCATTCCTGGATTTTTTTTCCTATTAGGCATAAATGATGCATTAATACAAAACTCATTCTTTTGATTGCATATTTTTGTTGGAGCTAAATGAACAGTAACTCAAAAATGTCTGGTGTGCAAATGGTTTTGGACACCCCTCCGCCCTGCCCCAGTAATGACTCTGTGTGCCATATTTCCTCCCATTCAATCACAGGATATATGATCTAAGGAAGCAGTAAGCTAGATGATCTCTAAGTTTGTTCAGGCAATAAAAAATATGAGCTATGATATCTCCTAATTAATTCTGAATGAAACAACATTTGATTATATCTTTCCCTTATTTAAAATCCTTACTGGTTCTTCCCTCCTATAGGAGGATGTACACATTTTTCAGTCTGTAATTCAAAGCCCCTAGCATTTTAGTTGTATCTCTTATAATTCTGCTAAATGAATTCTACTGCAGGCAAATTTATTTACATCATGTAAATTTACATTTTATTTATATCAAGTCAAATTAATGTTAATCATGATTAATGTACATATGACTGTGGGACGATAAAGTCAATCACAAATTCAAAGAGGATTCACCTCAATTCTATAAGCATTTATCAAGTGACTATAAGGTACCAGAGGCTGTATCAGACACATGTTAGTAATATGAAGACAAAAATGAAACCGTCCTCACCCTGAAGGGGCCTATGTTCCACTGGTGAATAACAAGATATACAGAGATCAATAAATATAAATATAAAATACATAGCAGCTTTTGTGCTGAGTGTGATGGGGGAGACACTAACCAACAGGAGAGGTAGAGAAATTTCTAGTAAGAGATAATGCTAGAGTTGAAGCTTGAAAGAGGGCAGGGTCCCAAAAGTTGGAGGTAAGGACAAAGAACATTCTAGGCATGGAGGAGAGCTGGTACAAAGGCAAAGAGATAGGATATGGTATTATCATATGGAACATCAAACCAACCACTTTGGCTAGAATGAAGAATGCTAGAAAAGATGGCCCTTAATGCCATATCAAAGCCAACTGCTTCCACAAAATGTTGCTTTCTGGGTCTGAATATATGAGAATCGCAGCAAAGATAAACCAAGATTTAAGATTCTCAAAATTGCCTGTGACTTGGGGGACCATTGCAAAACATGGTTATTTTTTAACATATTGCTGAACTGTGCCTTAAGGATAGAAATAGGATAGATGAAAAATCTCTGTTTTTTAGTATTGAACTTAATTTTATAAGTGTGGAGAATTTATAGTACAGAATCATTCATTCTCCTCCCCTATCCCCATCAAGACTACTTTTCTTTTTGAGGTCTTCCTCGGGAAGTCCAAGAAACTGCTGGCATGCTATTGAATTTCTTCCATGGATCCAGGAATAGAAGGGTGATTGAAAGGTCTGCATGGGCCAAGAAACCACTGGCTGCTTGATGCTTGTGGCTACGGACCATGCCACAGCAACATTTCATAATAAAAGAAGGGCTGGGACAGATCAATCAATCAATAAGCATTTATTAACTTTGTACTGTGTGCCAGCCAATGGTCTAGGCACTGAGGATACAAGTACAAAGAATGAAACCAACCATACGAGCAAAGGGTTAACATGCTAGCAGAGAGAACAAGTGCACATACAAATATGTACAGTACCAATAGTAATGGATAAATACAAATATATGCAAAATCATTCAATAGAAGATATTTGGAGAGGAACAGCACAAACTAGCAGTTGTGTAAGGCTTGGGGGATCTTCATGCAGAAGGTGGAGAAGTCAGGAACTCTGGGAAAGAAGCAGAGAAGGCTTTCCAGAGACTATGGAACTATAGGGGAAAGTGTACCCTCAACATGTTAGGAGGAAATATTTGTAGCTTTGTTCTTACTAGATTCTTGAAGTAAATACCCCTTTGAAAAACCTAATTGATGTTAATTAGTCAAACAGAACCAGGACACTAGTCACTCTTGGGGGAGTGTGTGGGGGGGGAATACACCTGGCGTGGAGTCAAGCTGACCGCTCAAGTATTATAGAAGACAGTTCCCTAACCCTTTGGGGCATCACTAGAAGAGCCCTGAGGGCTGAGTAATGTATTGACGACCTTGCTCTGGAAAAGTGAACCACAGCATACTCGGGACATGTGCCAGCAATTAAATCCATTCAGATAAGAAGTCGGAAACACTGTAAGATGATGGAAATAACACACAAGGCAAAGAGTCCACAAAACAACATACAACCATTTAAATATTTAGATCTATTACTTTGTAGCAGCACAAGATTTATATTCTGAATGCAAACAACCTCCCTATCTTGTGCTGTAGGATCTGGTTGTAAAGATCCTTGACTGGTAACCCCCACAGCCCTGATTCAGTCTTAACATTCTATCACTGCAAAGATATCAGCAGGCACTGATTCTATCCAGTTACATAAAAGAAAAGGGGAGCAACCAGAAAAGAAGAGTGGAACACTGAGCCTTTAAAAGTTCATCTGGCCCTGAAAAATTGGGTTGGAAATCAAGAAAGAGTCAATGCTCTACCCTGAAAATTTATTCAAGGCAGGGACACAGACTGTCTCCCCATCACCACCACCTGACTTGAGGCAAGTAGGCTAGTTGTTTACATAGCAGTGGAAGAGGGAGGAGTCAAAGAATGTGGAAAGAAGAGACAGATGACTAAGAATTTAAGAGAATGACTGAAAGACCAAAGACAAAGCCAAAGGAAAAAACCTTGTTCACAAGACAAACAGTTACTCCTAAAGAAAGGAGAACTGAAATATACAATACACTAAATACGCAAAGAGAAGCCAGATTATAAATGAGTATCATATCATAAAGGAAAATGAAGCAAATTCTCCAGTCAAAAAGAGAATCCTGAAGATTCAGCAGAGATCATGGAACAACAACATAAAATCCCAGAATGCTTCAAAAAATAAGTAACATTTTTAAAAGAAGCTATTAGGAATTAAATTAGTTCAGAAGTCAAGAGTTTTTCACAAAACTGAAAAATAGTATAACTGAATATAACAGAAGCAGATTGATGAATTGAGTAATTTTAAAACTTCCTAAATCACCAAAGTAACTAATTGAAAATAAACACAAAAAGAAGGAAAATTCTGAAAATAAGAGATGAAAATAACAGTTGTTGGAAAGCTTGTTGGATGACAAGCACACTGACAATACACTGTTGATACTGTGAATTGGTTCAACCATTTGGGAAATTAGCTTGGAACTAAGCCTCTAAGAAGTCAATAGAGTGTATGTAACCCTGGGACCCAAAGCTATCACTAGGGATATACACCCAGGAAGTCAATAAAAGGGGGGAAATACATAGACATACAAAGGATTTATATCAGCACTTTCTTTTGCAGCAAGGAATTGGAACCAAGCAGGTGATCCTCAATTGGGGAGTGGCCATTAAAAAGGACAAAGCACCAATATTAACCTTAAATATTTAGAAAGCTCAATGTTAACGCTTACCAGTGGAAAACATGGGACCAGACAGTTTCACAATTTAGAGGTTGCCCTTTAGCCAAGTAAGCTTTAAAACATAACAATGTGTTTATTCCAAAAGAGACTCACAGTTGTATTGGACTGTCTGCAGCACATAAATATAAGCTGTTAACCTCCAGTTGATCAAATCTTCAGGTTTCTTGAGGACAGAGCTTAAAACTTTATTTGAACAAATTACTCATCTTAATGCAACTTAATGTCTATGGATAAACCTCACATTTCTTTTAAAGCAGAAGTGCAAATATTTTGCAGTGGTTTCCATTTATTTCTTTTTTTAAAAAAAGGAAGCCTATTTGGCATGTTATTCATTTGGGAAAACATTGATCTCAGTGCTATCTAATGCAAGTTGTTCATTAGTTTTTCATTCCCTAGAACACACCATAGTGATGAAATCATATAATTTCAGACTCTCAAGATTATGAAGTTAACCCCTATAGGTAAGGGGCATTCTTCTCCCCTATGAAATTCAATTGTGCAAATTCAACATCTCATCTTAAAGGAGATATCCCAAGATTCCAGTTAACCAGCTCAAGCAAGAAGGAAGGCTACAGTTGTTACAAAAATTCTTTCAAAAATATTTTTTTAAAAAGCTCAAAATCTGCAACGTCCAAGCTAGCATTTAGTAGTAGACTATATAGTTGTTGTTATTATAACAAATTAGCACTGAAATTAATAGAAATATTACTCTTTATCAGAGCTGGTGCAGTGCCTACACAATGCCATTATATAGTGCTAAGAAAATAAAATGAAAGAAATATGGTAATCACCATGAAAAGTGGTGCAAAATATTTTGTACTAATATATTTGCAACATTAAACATAACCCATGCATTGGGCGTTGTATTTCAGTGACATGACCAGGAAAAAGCTTTTACTTAAAAATAGAACTTGGAAACTGACAAAGCTACAATTTGCTTAATACCACAAAAATATTTCTTTTGTAATTTTTCTCCAGACCATCATAATCTACGGAGTTAAATATAATAAGCAGTAGAAAATTTTATTCCCCTTATATAGCTCCCTAAACCATGATTGCTAAGTGTTTTTCCATGTAAACAAATTAAACTTTCATGGTTTTTTAACTATAATTTACCTGAGTAATGGACCATGCAGAAATGAAAACATATGATCTTTGAAATGCTCACGCAACTTAGGCAAAATGTCAATTTACTTTTATGTATTGCAAAGTATAACCAATAGTAGCTTACTTAAACAATACCTGAGAGTATTTAGGCCAGGGTTTCTTGACCTTCTGCTTTAACACATGTTTAACACAAGTTAAAGCTTAACAGCTTTAACACATGTACCCTGTGTTAAAACTGTGTCTTGCTAGGGTCCCCCTGACTGGCTCCCCTTTCTGGTCTGTATAGTAAGTTTAAAAGTAGCCAGTTTAAAGAGGAAATAATAGGAAGTAAGATTACAAGTCACATATAAACCATCCCAAAGACCAAAGAAGCATAATCTATATACTGTACTATGTTTTTCCAAAACTCCCACCCTGGCAATAAGTGATGAATCAGCAGAAGCCATCCCGATACTACTGTCCGTAATCTGGCCCTGCGACAGAGCCTTCCAATCTCTTATTGGTCTGATCAGCTATAGCTGGACTCACCGTACCTTGACACCAAAAGCGTGATATCCTTTTGATCCTCTTCAAGAACAAGAAACAACCATGTAAATTCCAGACAAATTCTAGACCTCCACTACTCCAGACTAGTAGATTGCCAGAATGTGCTAACAACTCTGAAACGACGAAAAGTTTTACCAATAATTTTAGATGCTTTGGATACGTTAGTGAACTA
Organism: Potorous gilbertii; assembly: GCA_028658325.1. NCBI lineage: Eukaryota > Metazoa > Chordata > Mammalia > Diprotodontia > Potoroidae > Potorous > Potorous gilbertii. Next base: position 451,522,899 of record CM053770.1, read on the forward strand.
ACCCCAAGGTGGCACAAATAGAAGGTGGTCAGTCCTCCCCCCAAAAAAATGCCCCTGTAGAGATGAGAGCCCAAACTCCTACCCCCTTGCTTTTAGGTCATGCTGCTAAGTGCTCTGAACTCTGAACATGATTACATGACTCTGGGCCTCTCTCGCCTATCATCCTCCTCACTGCCTGCCTTCCTTCATCACATCATGCCCCTGCTCCCATACTACCATCTGCCTCTGTATCCTTTTTCCTACTTGTCTCTGTTCCTTATTTAAGTGTAACTGCCACCCCATTTCCTACTGCCAATTATGATAGCATGTTTTTCCCAGCGAGTTCTCAAGGAACCAAGTGTGCTTGACCCCCATTTCATAATTTCATAAATTACCTATTCATACACCTTTGGCAAACTCATAAAGCCTTTGAATTCCCCAGAATAACAATTTTAAATGAGGAAAATACATAAGATTAAAAGGAATTATACTGCTATATTTTTTTTTTCTGATCCAAGTTCATGGATGGACCTCCTCAAGTATATCCACAGACTCCAGGTTAAGAACCTCTGGTTTTCAGTTGGGGAACAGGTTAACAAGTTGTGATGAATGTAATGAAATACTATTGTGCTATAAGAAATGATGAGCAGGCAGATTTCAACAAAACCTGGACTTACATGAACTGATGCTGAGTGAGATGAGCAGAACCAGGAGAACACTGTACACGTTAACAACCACATTGACTAAGTTGATTAGAGTTAGCTCTTCTCAGCAATGCAAGGTTCTAAAACAACTTCGAAAATCTCATGATGGAAAATGCTGTCCACATTCAGAAAAAGAACTGTGGAGTTTAAATGCAGACCAAAGCATGGTATTTGTGCTCTCCTCCCCCCACCTCTCTCTTTCTCCCTTGTTTCTTCTTCCTTGTGGTTCATCCCATTGGTTCTAATTCTTCTTTACAGCCATTTAACTAACAATGCTACCATATTGCAAAACTTTATTAGTAAAAATGGACATTTAATGAAAGGTCAGATTGCCAGGATTTTGTTTAAAAAAATTGAACTTAATAGAAGACTTAACATACAGGAGCCAAGAGAACCTTACGGTACATACCAAAGACTAAGGATGGACTGTTTACCTTTTATAGGAGGAAATGTAAAATGTACATCTAAGATTGTTGTTAGGACTTGAGTGGTTCATAAGAAAGATTAGGGTAGACCTGAGTATGATATGATTTTTAAAAGTAAAACCATTTAGGGACAGCTAAAAAGAGTAATTATTTTATACAAATAGGTGTGCAAGGAAGAACTGACACAGAGGAATTAGATGGGGGAGGAGGGCTGGTAGTTCTGGAAACCTACTTTCATTAGGAATGGGTGCAAGAGGGAACAATACTTATTTATCTAGAAGAGTATAATGTTTTCTAAATTAAGAAAGAAATAAAATGCTAAGGGGACAGGGAAGGGGGAGAGATTAAGGGAGAGAAAGAGGAGAAGGTGAGAGAATAGATTAAGGGTTAGAGAAGAGGGGTGAGATTAATGGAAATGGGAGGCCAAGGGGGGATTCTTGGAGGGCAGCAGGTTAAGTAATAGGAGGGCAAGGAAGCAGGTAGAAGAAAAGTAGAAGAGTTGGGAGGGATAGGAAATAAGAGATATACACAAACATAAAATAAAGATCAGGAACAGAATTTGTTAAGGAAAAAGGAGCAGGGGTGGTAATCATGATCTCAGACCAAGTTAAGGCTAAAACAGGTTTAATCAAAACAGAAAAGTAGGAAAACTACACTGTGTGTCAGCCATATCCATCAATGCGGTTTTGGACTATTTAAAACAACTAGACAGTATAAGGGTGGAATATTGCTGTGGTAAAATAAATGATGAGTTGGTGGGAAAAAAATATGGAAAGACTTGGACTTATGAAGGAAGACGTTATCCACCCTCAGAGAAACAGAGGAAAATAAATATAGTATGAGCTTATATAAATGTATATGAATGTATGCTTGCTACATAGTAGGTAATATCTAAATCCCTTTTCTCTACTCACCCCACCATTGACCATTGATGAACTTTGACCTCCAGGAGTCACAAGATTTCAACTTTTTAATCAGAAGTAATTTAATTTGGCTTTTGATTGGCAAAATTTAATTGACAAGAGTCCCTAAATCAGTGTTTCTGGGATAGCAAATGGCTGGTGAAAGTATCTGCATCAGGACTCAAGAATAGATTGTATATGATAAGGAAGCTACGAAGACCCAAGTAGAAAAATAGAACCATATCTTAAGAGGCATGTCTTAAAGACTTCAGGAAAAAAACATTCAGGAACTGTGAGCAAGATCTCTCCTCCCCGTATAAAAACAGCTACTCTTGAGAAATGTATTCCAGAATCAGTCATGTTGGTTGAGTTGGATCCAGGAGTTTCCCTGATGCATGGACCCGAGTTCGACATCATCATTGATTTCTGTTTCCTGCCATAGCCTTAAGATCACCATTCCCAAAGCTATTGATATTTCTGATTTTATTCTTTCCTTTCTTCTTCTAGTATAGCTTTTGACGTGTTAGATTTAGACCTGGTATTGGGATCTGGTTTGAGTCAGTGGAATAAACCTGTTTGTGAGGGGTTGACGGATTGCTATATTGGGAGGTGTTATTCCTGACTGAGAGCATTGCCTTGGTTGTGTTTACTTGTCCCTGTTTTCTATTGTCTTATATGTCTCTAGCTAAATCAAGTGACCTTCCCTTTCGGACCTTCCTTTATATAGCCCAAATACAGTAAAAAGCACTATTGAACTCAAATATTTGACTTTACCAAACACTAGACTGTTTCACTTTTCATCCTTTGATTCACTTACCTTAATCAAGTTTGGGAACAAAATTTGAGATTTTGGGATCAAAATTTTAATGTTGTGACCAAAATTTGAATATTGGAACAGTTGCCTGATAGTCTGTGCTATACATACTTGTAAAAGATTTAACTATTGGTGCATTATATTCTAATTACTTTATGGCATGAGTTTTTATATTTACTTTTATTTTTTGGAATTTATGTGAAACAGGATCTGCTGCCCAAACACTCATTTATATGGAAAGTTTGATTCTTCAGAGTTTTGTTCCTATATCTCTCCTCAGAATTTTAGAAGACCTTGAGGACAGAGGATAGGCAAATATTACAGCTCACAGGCTCTTATCAGTGTACCTCCCCCATTAATCATCAGTTGATACTTATAAGCCAGTCTGACTTTGGCTGTTAAAAGGGTATTTTTTACTAAAGTAGTATACTAAAAACTCCCCCCAAAATCAATAACAAATTCTACCACTAGGACCTAAATAATATACACTCAAATTAGTGAGCACTTAACACATTTTATAGTTAATGGGAGTCTCTTTCTCTTGTTTTTGGGGTATTCAAGAAGTTTCCCTTCACCAAAAAGTCACATATCTGGTATAATGTCAGAGGTAGTACATTAACTCACAACTTCCTGACTCTAAGGAAGGCTCAATATCCTCTATGCCATGCTACCTTCAGGAAAGAGATCAAAAAAGACAACATTGTCAACACTGGTTATCTGAAATTAAAACACCTTGGCACAAATGAAATCAATATAACTTAAGAAAAATTAAGCCTAGGGGAATATTTGAACATTAAACATCTCTGATAAACGTCTAATATCCAAAATCCATAAGGAATTAAAATCTGTAATTTATAAATCAGAAGATATAAACAAGCTGTTTTCAAAAGAAGAAATGTATATTATCAACAATCAACTGAAAAAATAGTTCAGTATTACTAATAACCAAGAAAATGTAAATTTTTCTAAACTGAATTTTTAGAAAAGATATGCCAAAAACTCAGCGTTGGAAAGGCTATGGGCTGGTTCACTGCTGTTGGAACTATGAATCTGTCCTATCATTTTGAAAAGTGATTTGGAATTATGCAATAAAAATTACTATATTTCAGTTCTTTTGGCCTGGAAGTAATCTTAATTGGTTTATGGCTCAAAGAGGTTAATGATAGCAGGAAACAACCTATGTATATGAAAATACTCATAATAGTACTACATGTGATAACAAAAAACTGGAGACAAGGTTTGTGACCAATGATTAGTGAATAACTGAGAAAATTATGGTATATTAATGTAATGGAATATTGCCAGGTCATAGACAAAGATGAACATAGCAATGGTAATGGCAGTGGTTGTTGTCCTTCATTTTCAAAGAGGACCAAAATGACCACCACGAAGTTTCAATGTGTACGACTGTAGCTGATCGGACCAATACGAGCTTGGAATGCTCTATGCGGTCATAGGCAATGATGAATATGAAAAATTCAGAAAAACAGGGGAAGACTTATACAGGGTATTCTGCAAGTTTTAGTAAGTATTAAGTTTTAGTAGCTTAAAACTTCACTAAGATTTTGGGAACTTCCTTTATGAAGTGATAATGAAAAAAGCAGAGACAAAAGAACAATATGCTACAATGTAAAGAAATAATGCTAAAAAGAAACAAAACTTAGGTCAAATGCATTGGTACCGATGTGTTAAAATTAAAACTCACACTTCCTTTCTGTTAACCAACAGTAAACTACAAAAGTAGAAAAAGACATGTGGTGTCAGTTGCAAGCTCTTAATCATTTTGGGAGGATGTTGTGTGCGCGTGCACGCCTGTGTGTGTGTGTGTGTATGTGTGTGTGTGTATGTGTGTGTGTGTACACATGCAAGAGTTATTTAGGAGTTCATGGTGAGGTATTTGTTAGTCCAAACATATCAATAATAAACAAGAAATGAATTTTTCATGATATATTTGTTGTTTTTGCTGCTGCTGCTTCTGTTCAGTTGTTTCAGTCATGTTCGACTCTTTGTGACCCCATTTAGGTTTGTTTTTGGCAAAGCTATTGGAGTGGTTTGCCATTTCTTTCTCCAACTGATTTTAAAAATGAGGAAACTGAGGCAAGAAGGGTTAAGTGACTTGCCCAGGGTCACATAATCTGAGGCCAGATTTGAACTCAGATCTTCCTGACTCCAAGCCCAGTGCTCCATCCATTGTGCCACCTAGCTGCCCCTAAGATGTATTTAGAATAGCCAAAAAATGTTTTCACCAAACTAAAAACCTGATGCACAAATTTAAATGAGCTCAATATGCTTTCTGCAATTGACTTTCATCCCTCCTCATTTACTCAAATGTTAAGAATTTTCATATTAATTGCATAACTAGAAAATGTAATTATGTTTCAAAGAATTTCAATCTGTCCTCTTTTAAAGCTACTAAAATTATAAAGACCAATGATTTTTATATTTCATCAAAGACTTCTAAATTTGATAAAATGAATAACTTAATGGCACATATGTTTTTCTGTGTGAAATAGTATGAAGAACCTTGGCCTTGGAGTCAAAAGTCTCGGGTTCCAGTTGCGTGACCCTTTCTGGGCCAATCGCTCTATACCTCTGAGCTTCAATTTCCACATCTGTAAACTAAGCCAAGAATGTCTGCTCTGCCAAGCTACTGCATGGTTGTTTTGAAGGTCAAATGAATAAATACATATGAAAATGTTCTGTAATGTTTAAAGTATCATATGAGTATATAGTATTTTTATCCTCCTTTTACACTATTTGAAATGGAAAAGACATTGGAAACCTGTTGTCTGAGCACCTAACCATACCAATGTTCATAAAAACTTAAAAGGGAAAAGTCTCATTCTTCAACAGCTCTCCATAAACTTTGGAAACCACTGACATGTTGTGCCACTCTGTGGAAAACCTATTGACTTCATTAGAAGGCTCCTACTCAATCCAAATTGAATTCTATGAAGGAAAAAGTTACCTGCACTGCTCTTGGTATTTCTTGGCCCTTCCTTCTGACTGTGCATCCATTTGAAGGGATTAACACTTAATTACACTCTAGAAAGACCTGGCATCATATAGGAGGAGCCCATAAACAAATCTATAGCTCTTGGTCAACTGAATACTACCATGTAAGGAATGAAAGAGGGACAATATGGCATATGGAAGAAAGTTAAATATGTGGTGATTTGGAGACTTCCATCAGAAAAGTGGAAGATCTGCCAAAGCTTTTGGTTATAGAGCATTTAATACAAAGGTATCTCTTTACCATCGGGTTTTCTGTGTGTGTTTCTTTCTGTTTCCTCACTTTTTACCATTCCGATAGAAGATAAATTAACGAGCTTACAACTCTGAGCACTGACTTATGATTGACTTGGTGCTTATGACAAATATTAGTATGTCTGGTCACTTTGTCATTAAAGTAGTAAATAAATGCAGTTATTAGCTTAATTAAAATGTAATGTTCTTTTATGTTTCTTTCCACATTTAAGGTAATATACAAATTCATTCTTTAAAAAAAAATCAAAGCTACAGGACATTAAAAATTTACTACAATAGCCATGATACAAATCCAGTTTAACAGGCTAAGATGAGGACATGTGACGTTATATTTTTTACTCATGACTACTTATTTATTCATATAACAGAAAAGCTTGAAAATGTGAGTCTGTGATAAAAGTGAAACTAACAAATTTTTGTGTTCTTGTTGCTATAAACTAGTCACTCTTTTAATGACTAATTTTTAAATTATAGAAATCACAATGTTAGATAACTGGATCACTTGATTAGAAGATATGGCTGTGGTTTTGGTCTTCCTATTGTTTTAAACAGAAGAGATTCTGTGATACTACTAGACACCGCATCTCTAATTAAGAGCATGGAGCAAGAAAGTTTGAATGGCTTCATACAAGCCAGTAGCCAAAAGACAAATTCACATCCTGTTAATTCTGGGTCAGTAGTATCAGCTTCAAAAAATGGTTGACAGTACATACTTTTTTGTAGGGGAAAAACACATGATTCCTTACTGAATCAAAGAAGTTAAGTCTTTTAAAAGTGCTAAAACTTTCCAGACTAATTACCTAGAATAAAATAAAATTAATAAATCATTTAACATATAAATGTAGTTAAAAATAATATATAAATGTACTTTTTGTAGTCTCACTTTTTAATCAGTCAACTGGGATTTGTTAAGTACTTATGAGGTGCCAGGCTCTGTATTAAATGAGGGACAAGAGTTCAGAGAGAAACAATCCTTGGATAAAACAGTAAAATGCTATTTTTACTATCTAATGCTATGCTGATTTTTGCAGAGGTAGATAAAAGAGTTACTTTTTTATAATTGCATAAATAGCATTGCGATATAAACTTGTCTTTGGTAGGCTCACTGAAAGCATTTTAGAACAGTTCTAGAAGCAGACAATATAAGACTATAGGGAAGAAACAGACTTTCTGTTGCTCCCATATGATTTTGATTTCTTTTCTGCTAGATCTCTGTAGTCATTCCCCATATCCTAGACATAATGTCTATTTAGTATGGCAGCATCTATTAAAAAGTTTTAACATTTTCATACATCAAAGTTATATATGGGTGACTAGGAATGCCAGGCCTGGAGTCAGAAGGACCTGAGTTCAAATCCAACCTCAGATATTTACGAGTTTTGTGACCCCAGGAAAGTCACTTCACCCTCTTTGCCTCATGAGCTGGAGAAGGAAATGGCAAACCACTCCAATATCTTTACCAAGAAAACCCCCAAAAAAGGCTCCCAAAGTGTTGGATACAACTAAAAACGACAACATGGGCAACAGTTCTCTCTATGATAATGGTCCCGTTAAAATATAACTTATTTGTTCAATTACCAAGGATATTTTAATGTATTTGTACTTATGTTGGTTTATGAAGGAAAAAGAGTTTCTTGTGTATAATTCTAACAACCAGATAATGCCATATTACTTGGCAGGTACCATTGCCTGCATTGATGTGCTGCATAATTTATGCTATTTTTCTTGTATTGGACATTCCCCTTCAGCTTAATATTCACACTTGTCCTCAAAAATGGCAGCTACCTTGGGATATAAGGATAAGTTTATGGGACTATACTTTTAACACTACTACTCATGAATTTCACGCATGTGTTTCCCATTAATAATTAGGTAAAGCAAAGTAGCTTTTCGTTACGGCATTTATTGAGCTAGAAAAATAACAACTGGTATAAAAATTCCTCACCCCCATAAAACCTGAGGCTTATTCTCTTACAAATACATTCAGAATATATATGAAAGATGGGTTCAGATCTACAGCACAATTTTAGTGAGACACACAGCCCTTTGCACTGGAAATTCTTCTTTCCTTCTTGAGTTCATAGCCAGAATTCTTCTCTGCCAAGAGGAGTTAACTGCCTTTTTTATGGGGTAATGTCTTTCTGCTTCCATCTCTCTGAAGGGTCTATCTCTCCTTCAGGCTAGATTCTCTGCCTCCTCTTAGTTCTATCTCTCCAACGACATTATCAATTGAGGAGAAGGGGAAAAGGAAAAAGAAAAACTCTAAAAACCCCACTCCTCCAAGTGATGCCCTTACAGAGGGGTTGTTTTTTTCTCCTTCATTTCCAGCTCCAACTCTGAAACTGACAAACTGAACTGAAAACTCTTCTATCATTGGACTGGTGAACTCCCAGACTGACTTGATATTTACAGTCATAACTCTTGGTTAATCAGAAGATGTTTCCTGTATGATATCATTTATCTTTATTCAATGACCTTAACCCTAAAATTCTTTCAAACTGATTAGGAACTTGAAACTTTTAGCAGAAATGTAGGAAAATTCCTCAATGACTTAGTTTATATTTTGTAATTAAAGCTTGGGCCCACTGGTGATGATTCTCTGAATAATTCTGTGACTACCTCAACTGAAATGTCTGGACCTTCCATGATTAAATTAACTGAAGGGGGAACATCTACCCCTCACACACATATGCATTTGGCACAATCTGTATCAACAAATAAATACAGACTCGTTAAGAATAAACCATCTATTTTTTCTGGTGACAATGACCTAGCCCTGAATCACTATCATGAGCTTTTTCTGTTTCTAGAAATAATTTTCAAATTTAGTCATTTTTCTCTGCTTCTTGGTTAATATGTTAGTGGTTAAATTCATACTAATGTTACCCAGGGATGGTTTTCTGATTCCCTGCTTGAAACTTAGATGTTGCATAGGTTCTATTCAGAGATAAATCCTCTTGTTTACATTAACTAAGTTCAGTGGTGTGTGAAAATAGCTAAGTGATGTCTGTTTATTCCAGAAATATTTCAGTAAGTTTTCAGCCCATTTGTCATTCCCTGAGAAACAAACAAAAAAAAGATCCTTCTTTTTTGACAAAACAAGAACAAAAACAAACAAAAAAACCCCAATAACTTTCTATAGGGTTTGGGGATCTATATTTCATTAATATTGTATCTGATTTTTTTGGTGAAGCTTTTCAAATCTGTTATTGTTCATCAGTTTTTTGGTCATATCTAACTCTTTATGACCCAATAAGCTATGATCCTCCACTATCTCTTAAAGTCTGTCCAAGTTCCTGTTTCCATGACAACCTCTATCCATTTCATCCTGTGCTGTCCCCTTCTCTTTTTGCCTTCAATTTTTCCCAACATCAGGGGCCTTTTCAGCAAGTCCTGTCTTCTCATTTTGTGGCTTTGGCCAAGATGTAAGCTTCATCTTCAATGTTTGACCTTCCAATGAATAGCCTGATTCAATTTCTTTAGGTATTGACTGATTTGATCTCCTTGCTGCCAAAGGGGCACTAAAAGTCTTCCCAAAATTCAAAAGCATTGATTCTGTGGCACTTAGCTTTCCTTAGAGTTCAACTCTCACAGCTATACATTACTACTGGAAAAACCATACCATTGACTCTACGGAGCTTTGACAGCAAAGCAATGTCTCTGCTTTGTAGTATGTTTTCCAGATTTGCCATAGCTTTCCTTCCAAAAAGCAAACATCTTTTAATTTCATGGCTGCAGGTGCTATCTGCAGTGGAGCACAAGAATATCAAATCTGACTCTTTTCCCCATTTCTTCCTCTTCTATTTGCCAGGAAATTATGGGACCAGTTGCCAAGATCTTAGTTTTTTTTAATATTAAGCTTCAAGCCAGCTTTTATACTTTCCTCTTTCATCCTTATCAAGAGGCTTCTTAATTCCTCTTCACTTTCTGCCACCAGAGTGGTATCATCTACATATCTGAGATAGTTGACATTTTCCCCAAGAACCTCAATTCAAGCTTTTGATTCCATCAATCTGGTATTTCACATGATGTATTATGCACATAAGTTAAATAAGGTGACAATATACAGTCTTGTGGTGCTCCTTTTCCAATCTTAAACCAATCAGTTCTACCATGTTTGTTTCTAACTGTTGATTCTTGACCCACATATGGGTTCCTCAGGAGAGAAGTACAATGATCTGGTACTCCCATCTCTGAAAACTCAAACCACACTTTGGTTTGATCCACACAGTCAGACTTTAGCATAGTCAATGAAGCAGAAGTAGATGGTTTTCTGGAACTCTTTTGCTTTCTCCAGCTAATGTTGGCAATTTGGTCTCTAGTTTCTCTGACCAAAAATCAGCCTACTCTTCCGGTAGGTAATTCTCAGTTCACATATTGCTGAAGCCTAGTTTGCAGAATCTTAAGCATAACTTTGCTGGTATGTGAAATGAGGACAATTGTCCAGTGATTTGAAAACAAGTATTACACTGTCTAAATCCAGTGGTCACTGTTGTGTTTTCCAAATTTGCTGGCATATTGAGTGCAGCACGTTAACACTATCATGCTTTAGGAATTTAAATAGCTCAGCTGGAATTCTATCACTTCCACTAGCCTTATTGTTAGCAAGGTTTCCTAAGGTCCACTTACCTCGTTCTCCAGCATATCTGGCTCTACGTCAGTAACAACTGCGGTTATCAGAAATGTTAAAAATCTTTCTTACGTAGTTCTTTTGGATATTCTTGCCACCTTGTTTTAATCTCTTCTGCTTCTGCTAAATCCCTACCATCTTTGTCTTTTATTGTTCTCTTTGCATGAAACTTTTCCTTTATATCTCTAATTTCTTGAAGAGGCCTCTTGTCTTTCCCATTCTGTTGTTTTCCTCTATTTCTTTGCATTACTCATTTAAGAAAACCTTTTTATCTCTCCTTGCTATTCCCTAGAATCAGAATAACTTGATGGTTGTATCACTCTTTTTCTTTTTTTTATTAAATAAATTTATTTATTTAAATTTTTGCATTCATTTTCACAAAATTTTGAGTTCTAAATTTTCTCCCCATTTGTCCCCTCACCCCTCCCCAATACACTGAGCATTCTAATCACCCATATCACCAATCTGCCCTCTCTTCTTTCATCCCTCCCTTCCCTTACTCCATCTTCTCTTATGTCCTGTAGGGCCAGATAACTTTCAATTCCCCATTACCTGTATTTCTTATTTCCTAGTAGCAGGAACAATACTCAATGGTTGTTCCTTAAACTTTGAGTTCCAACTTCTCCCCACCCCTACCTCCTCACCCATTCCCTTGGGAAGGCAGGCAATTCAATATAGGCCATATCTGTGTAGTTTTGCAAATGACTTCCATAATAGTCATTTTCAACAACCCAGAAAGTAGCTGTACACATGAACATTGCCAGATAGTCAATAAAGAAATCAGATTGATCATATATATTTTGTAGCCAAAAGTGGAGAAGTTGTGGCTTAGACCATATACTTCTTATTGCAAAATTCAGATTTAAACTGAAGAAAGGGGAAACCATCCGATCATATAGGTATGAACTAAGTAACATCCAATTTAGAATTAAATACTAACTATAAATACATCTAACACATTATAACAAATATAGCTTATAATCAATAACATTCAGTCAAAATATATCCTAAATGTTGCCTCACGCATAGAGTAAGCTTGAATGAATTAAAGACAATCTCTTCATTCTTTAATTTTATTTGCTCCAAATAAGATTTGACTCCTTCTTACTCTATTTCTTTTAGCCCTTGTTCTTATTCCTCAAATTATCTACTCTTTTTATATTCTTTTTTTCATTAGGAAGAAAAAAAAATCAAACTTTCATTTCTTTTTGAATCCTAAGTACTATAAAGGATTCAAGTATTAAACATTTTAAAAATCCACAGCTAATATTAAGGAATCAATATTTTATTTTGCAATTTTTATTTGACCTAATTTTGCCAATCAAGATAGAGTCTAACAGTAAGGTAAGAACAAGGGATAGTGATGAAAAATTCAATAATCACAGAGAGCACTAGCTATCCTAGAACAAATGGAAAAAATTTTTCAGTATGCCATGTAGAATAAAATGCCAAAGAAGAGAATTTCTAACATGTATGCCTGCAAAATAAGCTAATCAGAACCATTAAACTGTTATCCTGTACCAAACTTTGGCATCAATTCAGTTATTTCTATAAATTTCCTGAAATTTTACCCAAACAAATGTGAACTGTGCAAGAAGTCAGCATTATCTGAGACAATAAAACAACAAAATGAAATTCAGCTACTATCCTGTTAAGGTAATCAAATAGTTCCAATACCAAGCTAAACAACAACTATAACTGGAAACGTGTGGTTGCCTTCTGACAGTCCAATGCACATGTTCCCTTCAACCTCAAAGTCTGGAAGAACTTTGTGGCTTGGCAGGATAGGATGGCAGATGGATACATATGTATACAGAATGGAAAAGGAAAACCTGATGATTTATATACCAAGAACGTTAGTGTGCCAATTAAAATGGGCAATTCATCTGATGAAGAAAAGATGTACAGCTTGCCAGTAGTTTTGTCAGTGAAACATTCATCAACTGTTACAAATTATGCTTTTGTTGAAGTTGTTACTTCTGATATGAACCAATACCTACAAAAAGGAAATTTCTTCATTTAAGTAATACAGAAGATGAAGGAAGCACATTGAATGAAACAAATGGCTTTGTAGCCAGTGAGATCATCAGCATTTTTAGCTATCTTAGATGTTAAGATTTATAAAATTTTAGGCAACAAGAAGCTTTACTGAAAATTCTAGCAACTGGAATCTGAAGGAAAATAACACAATACCATCAACATAAAAAATGTTTTACTGTGTAGTTTCTCAGGTTATCCAGATTATCTGTGCTTCAAGACCCACCATGAACATCCCACTAACATCTGCCTTGGTCACCAAATGTATCATCTGATCTTCAAGCCTGACAGGTTAGTACAATCATATATATATATATATGTATGTATGTATATATATACATACATATATATATATATATACAATTCATATATATACATACGTATACTAAGTCACTTAGTTTCCAGTAGTTTTCCATATTAGGTTACAAAAGTTAATGTGTTTATATTGATTACATTTTATAGAAAACTTTAGGACATACTTGCATAATTGTATTAGCAACTACACTAGCACACAGGGTGGTCTGCTAGCATAGGTTCTTTGATCTGCTCTTCTAAAGGAAAGACAGCTTCAAAGGGGTCAACAATCTTACTTTAATTAAACAATGCAGACAGATAAGTACAAAGAAGTGACTATCTAAGAAAGAATTCAATAGACAGGATTCCAGCTGTCTAAACAGAGTAATAAATACCTAATCACCAGATCAGGGAGCACCAACATCTGAATTCATCAAGCCAGGGGCCCTTTAACAACAGATACCCAGAGTTTCATCTGGCCATATCACAAAAAAAAATTTTCCCATGAGTGAGCTCCAAAGTAAAATACCAACCTCCCAGTAAATATAGTTTTCAACTAATAGACTCAGAGCCAGAAGGCATCAAAACCCCCATGACTCAGTGCCTAATTGGCTCGGTATCAAAAGGTGTGAAAGCCTTCCTGCAAGCAAGACTCCCCATAAGCAAGCTCTTCCTCCAAGACAATATGGGCCGTATGTGACTCAGGATGTGTCACAGCTGTGAATTGAGCCAAAGTTCAAAGCAGCAACAACCCCCATGGTGATTGAAATGCCTGTTGTACCTTTGGACCAGGGAACACCACTCCTGTTTCAAGGGAAAAGGAACACATGTGGTCACATAGGCCTATTAATGGACATGGAAGATCTTACATTCCATTAACCCTACAATTATATAACCCATGATGTAATAAATACAAATAAAATGAACTATTTAGAACTTAAAACAGGAGTGTTTTCATGAATATCATTGGAAATATTCAAGTTTTCATGTGGATAAAAGAAGTCAGAGACTTTCCAGGATGCCCTGGATGCTAGTGCTTTCAGATACAAGATTACTCCACATTAGATTTTTATGTGTTTTACATATACCTGAATATGTGCATTTTGTCTCCCCCATTAGAATGCAAGCACATTAAGGGCAGAGACTGTTTTGCTCTTTCTTCACATCTCCAACACCTAGGCACAATTTCTGACACATAATAAGAAATTAATGAATATTTGCTGATAAACTATTTTTTAAACCATAATGGAGGAGGGGGAGGGAGAAACATTGAAGTTTAAGATTACAGTCTAAATTGGTGGTGTCAAACTTAAATAGAAACTGATCCCTACAGGCTGCATACTGACTTAGAAAACCACAAATTGATATTATCTATGTTCCCTTGTATCTTTATTTATTATATTAAACATTTCCCAATGACATTTTAATCTGGTTCAGGTAGTACTTGGAAATTTTGCAGATTGTGAGTTTGAAACCTCAGGAATTAACCATGCTGTAACATGCAGATAAATTACAATATGCATGAAACACTATATATTAATTTTTTTCTTTCCCTGATAGTATAATAATAATTTCAAGCTTCTAGTAGACTTGTACCTAGTGAAATATGTTAGAGATGCTAGCCAAGACAATCCTCTAAATTTCTACAATGTATATTGATGTTGTTGTTCAGGTGTTTCAGTCTTTTCTGACTTTCCATCATCTGAGGTTTTCTATGCAAAGATACTGGAGTGGTTTGTCATTTCTTTTTCCAGTTCATTTTACAGATGATGAAATTGAGACAAACAGAGTTAAGGGATTTTCCCAGGGTCACACAGCTAGTAAATATCTGAGACTAGATTTGAACTCAGGTTTTCCTGACTCCAGGCCCAGTGTCCATCCATTGAGTCACTTAGTTATCCCTGGCAATGAAAAACACTATTAAAAGGAAAAATAACTTAAAATATGCTTTCCTATTTGCATCAATATTATACTCTAACTGAATTTTCTCCTCAAAGATTTATCATGCAAAAACAGCTGACACATAAGTATTACATTACACATATGCATGTGGTGAGTTTCTCAAAGGCTTTTATGGGAGATTTCACTTGCGAAAACATAGAAAACTATGTTGGTAGAAAAGCTCAGTACCAGCTATTATTTTATGCTTTAAAAATAAACATTCATTCAAGGAAAAGGTTACCAAGTATTTCAAAAAATACATGCTTGACTTCATTCAACTTTTGCACTCAACATTTAAGCATCCATTTAACATTCAACAAAAAATTTTAATTTATTAATTATATAGGCAGAGCACTACACTAGGCACCAGGAGAATTGACTTTACTGGCATAGGGCTTCAATCCAAGAGAGACTAACACTAACACAAACACAGATAACTTTAAGACATGTCATATGCTTAAGTGTATTTAAGAATATATCCTGCTTCTACCAAAAACAAAAAAAAAATGAATATGCATAATTAGGACCACCCATGTAGGCTGTATGATTGCAATGTAATCTAAAGCTTTAATCAGTTATTGTCGCTGTTCAGTTGTTCAATCACCTCCAACTCTTCATGCCAGATCCTTTTGTCCTCCTCCAGTATCTCTTGAAATCTGTCCAAACTCATATTTATTGTTTCCATGATACTCATCCTCCGCAGTTCCCTTCTCCTTTTGCCTTGAATCTTTCTCAACATCTCAACATCAGGGTCTTTTCCAATGAGTCCTGTCTTTTTCTTATATGGTCAAAGTATTTTAGCTTCAGCTTCAGTATTTGACCTTCCGATGATAACAGCCCCCAAAACAGACCTTTAGGGAACATTATGGTCCCTTCTTACCTATATAAAAATTATTTTAGTGCTTTGTTTTCTACTGTGAATCAGGGTTGATATGGCAGGTCACTGCTGATCACTGATGAGGCTAGGAGATGTTTGGAAGGGCTCCTTTGTTATTATCATTCACTCAAATGGGGTTCTCATGTGATGAGCTTGTCTCAGAGCACATGTGATCAAGCCACATCTATATAGCTGACTCTCCTAATTTACACTATGATTTAAAGATACGTGTGTCCTTCAAAGAGA
This sequence comes from Potorous gilbertii, assembly GCA_028658325.1. Taxonomy (NCBI): domain Eukaryota; kingdom Metazoa; phylum Chordata; class Mammalia; order Diprotodontia; family Potoroidae; genus Potorous; species Potorous gilbertii. The sequence continues at coordinate 451,539,015 of CM053770.1, forward strand.
AAATTATGAAATTAGGCTAAGTAATTTGAGTAATCCCTTTTATTTGTCCATGAATACACTGCATACTTATAAAGTTAACTAAGATCTTTGACACATAGCAACTAACCACATTTAAGGGGTATGATTAAATGATTAAAGACATAACACTGAGGGATTAAATTGGTGAAGCTTGCTAAAGAGGGCCTCTTAAATTTTATTATTTTCAGACCATAAACTAAACTAATAATTTAGTCAACACTGTCTACTCTGGGATTTTTTTTAAATCAAAAACCATAAATATATGGAAATATCATACAAAGTAGTCAAAAGCAAAATTTTAATAGATAAAAAAGTATATTTTTATAAATTAATTTACCACAATAAAATAAAATCTTATTAACTTGAATAAAATGACAATATTGATGCTTTACCTCAATTCATCCAATAATACACCATTTATCCAATATCTCAATTTCATCTTCAATCAAAAAAGGTGATCATAAACCTTGTCAATACTTTTCAAATTTAGCTCAAAATCACAAATAAATATTATAAGATCCTAAATGCAAATACCTTTTGTTAATTGCATCTTTACTAACTTTCTGTTGTTAATCTTGAGCTAACTTTTTGAATATAAAAGAAGATATTTGGTCACAGGCAAATTGAAATATTTTATATAAATAAAATAATAATGAGGAAGTAAAAATAGAATCAAGAAAAAACCAAACATTTAAATAGAGATGACAATAGAAGCATTGGCAATTGTGTGGAGGACAGATTAGAGGGAGGAAAAGACTTGAAGCAAGGAGTCCAAATAGGCCACTGAATATTCCTGAGAAAAGCTGGAGTCTCTAAACCAAGATGGTAGCTATTTGAATAGAGAGAGAGGGTTTGTTCTTCATACAACTGCCAAAGTGATAGTGTGATAAGCATAGATTTGGTCATGTCACTACATTACTAAACTCCAATCATTCCCTATTGATTGTAGGATAAAATATAAACCCTTTTATCTGACTTTTAAAGTTCTTCTCAACCTGACCCCAACCTATCTTTCCAGTCATATCATAAACTATTCCCTTTGCTGCGTAATCCGTCCAAAACTGCCTTTCCACCGTTTCTTGTAATAGTTCTCCTTTTCTTATCTCTTTGCGTCTACACTAACCATTGCCCATTCTTGAAAGACAGTACCACCTCACAGAATCCCTCATTTCCTTAAAAACATAGCATAGCTATCACCTTCTACAGGAAACCTTTCCTAATCTCCATATTTGCTAATGCCCTTTTCTCCCTTCCTAATATTTGTGCTGTCTGTACTTATAGATGAACATTTTTTCCCCTAGACTATAAGATCCCTTAGAATAAGGACTACTTCTTTTTTGTATGTGTTTCTTCAACCCCACTGCCTAACCCAGTACCTAATATACAGAAGGTGATTATTCCCTTTTTATAGATTAACAAACAAACAAAAAAAGCTGGTTTTCTGAGGTTAACAAAATTAATAATTAGGTAATTTAACTTTTTAAAGAAAGGAAAATCAGATTACCAAGTCAAAAAAATGAAGAATTCAAAGGAAAATAGAGAAAAATAAATAAAAGTATCAGAAATTACTATACCTAGTCATATGAAAAGAAAACTAAAAAAATGATAAATGAAATTACAATACTATAAAATATCCAATGTAGCAAACAGAAAAGTAAGAACCTAAATAACTTGGTCTTAGAGAAAAAAATCAAGCAAATAAGAAAAATCAAGCAACTCTAAAGCAATGCATAAATCCTAATTCAGATGGATTTATGAGCAAATTCTATGCAACTTTATTTTACTTTGAAATCTGTGTGTATACATACATATATGTATCAATATATGGATACAAATGCATGTGAATTATTTGGAAAAATAAAACCATACCTTACAAACTTCATTTCTGGGACAAATTATGGCCCAAATATCCAAACCAGAGAAAGACAAAACAGAAAGTGAAAACTTTAGATTAATATTACTAAGGATTATTGATGTAAAAAAATTAAATAAGATATTTAAAAGCTAGCAATAATATTTTTAATTACTCAGTATGACCAATTTAGGTTTTTACTAGGAATGTAACGATATTTCCACACTAAGAAAATCCTTAGCATATTTAATGATATTAATAATAAAAAGGAGAAAATGAATGTCCATATCAGTAGACATTTTAAAAGCCTTCATACAGTATTAATTTTTTATATTTTTCTTGGTAAAGATACTGTAATGCTTTGCTATTTCCTTTTTTCAGCTAATTTTACAGTTGAGGAAACTGAGGCAAACAGGGTTAAGTGACTTTGCCCAGGGTCACACAGCTACTAAGTGTCTGAAGCCAAATTTGAACTCATGAAGATGAGTCTTCTTGACTTCAGGCCTGGCACTCTGCACTGTGGTGCCACCCAGCTTCTCATTAATTACTTGTCCTTGCCTTTTACAAACTAATAGCATCTGTTATTTTTTCAGGTGCAGGTATTTAGTATCTTTCTTTCAGTTATCTTGAAAATGAGTTGAAGTAACAGAAAGAGAAAAGTACATTTAAATTTGACGCAAGGGAAAATTTCTTAATAATCAGAGCTGTCCAAAAATGGAATGGATAACTCTAACTGCCTCATTCCTAGAGGTGTCCAACTCAAGGTGGATAATCACTTGTTGAGCATACCGTAGACCTCACAAAAGAGTAATACATACTAAGGAATAATGTATAGTAAGAAAAAGTAGAGGAAGTGCTTGATTAAGCATCTAAGTGGCAAACAGGATAGAGTGCTGGGCCTGGAGTCAGGAAGACTCTTCTTCTTGAGTTCAAATCTGGCATCAGTTACGAGCTGTGTGACCCTGGGCAAGTCACTTAGCCCAGTTTCCTTCAATTTCTTATCTATAAAATGAGTGGGAGAAAGAAATGGGCAAACTATTCCATTATCTTTGCCAAGAAAACCCCCAATGAAGTCACAAAGAGTCAAATACAACTAAAATGATGTAACAATGATAACAAATGAAATAATCTGTGAGGTTGGAGATTGATGACCAAGCCATCCAAAATGAGCGATCATCAATCTATCTGACTTTAAATGTCTCTAAGACTATTTAAATGCTTAAATACCTGTATAGGTAAGTAATTCTTCCTATGTCTAATCAGACTCACTTTTAGGTAATTTAAGCCCAGAGTTTTTTTGACTTAATGAGAGTGGAGTTAAAAAAAACTCATAAATCATATAGCTGAAGATTGTTATTAAGTCCTAAGCTTTAATATCGGTTATATAATTATTAATTCCTAACCTTTTTTGTTCAGGTACAGCAAATCTCAACTCTAATATCATTATGAATAGGATCTTTTAACAATTTTCATGAATTTTCTATATCCAGTTTAAAAATAACATATATTTATTAAGTACCTGAAAGGAAACCAAAGGATTCATATTTCAAAGTTATGCCATCTTCTTTAGAAAATAATCTCAGTGAGAAACCACTTTGTGACCTTGCCCACATATACAGATATGGCATTTGGAGGAATCGATGGTATGGCACTGGCTCTTTTCTGTTTTTATATTTTTATATATATTGGGGAATGAAAAGTTACAATTATGTGTATCCATATATGCATATGTAGTATTCTAACACTAAAGAATGTATCAAATTCCAAATTTTTCCTACTTCTTTTCTTGCCCACAGCACAAAAATTCATTTTATTCCCAAGCAATTGACAGGCCTTCCGGAAAATATTCTGCAGATCCTAGCAAAGACAACAACCAAACTATGAATCTAAATGATACATTAACTGGTTACATGGAAGAAATAGTGTCCTGCCATTGTCAGGTTAGTGATTTAAATGTTCAACCAATGCCCCCTGTGAATATCCAAGCAAGATGAAAAGCATTTATCTGTGTTGTAAACAAGCCCCAGTCAAATGATGAGACAGTGAATTATTTAATCCAAAATCTTACTGGGGAAGTGTGGTAGCTGAAATAATTCATTCAATAGAAAGAAGAAGGAAAACAAGACTTGTAATAGTACTAAAACATTATTAATTGCATTGTGTTGAACAAAACATTGAGAAAGCCATCTAAGCACATCAGGGCTAGAGCTTCCCAAGAGAAACTGTATCACGATCGGCAGGGCACACCAAAACATTTTAAGCTGGGCTATTTAAAGACAGAATGTATGCAAGTTCTCATATGTGAACAATTAAACTAAATGAACACTATTTATCCTTTATATTTATGGATTATGTCCAGAAGCATAATCTACTGTGCATGAACTAGGTCTGTTTTAGTTCAACATTGAGCCATTGTGTCTGGCAATCTCTTACTTTACCTCAGCTCCAGCCATAACTCCATTCTCCCTGCTCCCCTCATCATTTTCACCTCTATGTGGCACTTAGGGCACTCTAGGTACATATCAAAAGGCAACTAGTGTCTTCTCAGATCATGAGGCACATAAACAGGCAGTATCACGTAGCAGAAACAGCATTTCATTTGAGTCAACATGAATTCAACTCTACGAGTATTTAATAAGTACATATGGTAGGCACTGTACCTCCAAGGAGTTCATATTCTACCGGTGGTACAAGGGATGACATGGACAAAGAAGTCAATATGTTAAATTTAGAGTACATGAGTGGATACGGGGTGATCAAACTGGGGGTGGCAGAAAAACAATAAAGAGCTTGGGTAGCGAATGACACTGAAATTGAGCCTTGAACGGAATGAAAGATTGCAAATGTTGGAGACGACTAGGGACAGTGTTAAAGCTTGGCCCATCAGGCTCTAATTGTCAGAAGACTTGAGTTCAAGTTTTCTTTAAGTCATCTACTTGATTTTAGGCATACCATTTAACCTCCAAGACTCTCAGTTTCCTCCTCCTTTCAGTGGGGATAATAAACATAAACCACCTAAGGAGGAATAATTGGGTGACTCAACTGAGATAAATGTGAAACTTCTTGGTAAAACATTATAAAGATATAAATGAATAATAACAGAAAACGATGTCCACTTAAAAACATTCTCAGTTCTTAAATGGCTAATAATATAATTAAATAAATAACGGAGAGAAAAATCTCACATTCACCTACATGCATGTTTTCTAAAAATATTCATCCAAATTAATTGAGTTAATCCAAATCACCTGTACTCAGATTAATTTCATAAGCAGTCTGGAGACCAGAAAATGAAAAACCCATGTATCTTCTGAGCCTAGATATAGGAACACCAGGGCAGGGCATGTCATATGCTATCAGGCCCAGTTTGCAGGTAAGCTTTATTTAATCGTTCTCTTTTGTCACAAGAAGGGATGAAAGGACTTTTGTGGAAGAACAAAAACAAAAACAAAAAAAGACAGCCCCTATATAGTATGAAGAAAAAACAGTAAGAAATAAAAATAAGGGAAAGTCTATATGAAGAAAACTACAAAATGCAAAAAATAATGACTTCAGACTTCTGTGGGTAAATGTAGAAGAAGGAGCAAGAGAAAAGACAAATAAGAAGGAGAGAATCAAGCCAGTGACTTAGGGAGTTTGGGGAAAGTTGAAAAAACAAAGTTTGGGAAGGCAAAATTTGGAGAAATTGAGAAAAAACATTTGAGGAACAATTCCAAAGCCCAGATACTATTTGGGATTCTTCTTCCAATAAAAAGAATAGTATCAAGGGGTAATTAGGAGGATATAAAAGAATTAAAGAGTGTTAGAGAGAATCAGAGGGTTATAAAGTAGAATCTGAGGAAAAACAAGAAGGCACTGGGCAAGATAATTGAAGTAGAATCACAAATGGACTGTGTGTGTGCATGTGTGTGTACACATACATGATAGCTACAAAAAATAAAAAGATGCAGCATTTAGAGTAACTGTAAATTATGAAATTAATCAGGAAAAGCGAAAGGTCAAAAATCTCAAGGGAAAGGTTTTCAAAAAGACAATAACAAAGGAGGGCGAGTGGGCTAGCAATACCAGATCTAAAACTATTCTACAAAGCAGGGGACAGATTTCCCAGCAATGAATCAGGAAGACCTGAGTTCAAATTCAGCCTCACGCCCTTACTAGATGCATGACCCTGGGCAAATCATTTAACCTTGTTTCTGTCCATTTCTTCACTTGTAAAGGAGAAGGAAATGGTAAACCACTCCAGTGTCTTTGCCAAGAAAACCCTTAATGCAATACAAAGAGTTAAACAGGACTGAAACAACTGAACAGCAAGGAATTAAGGTTTTGATCAGGAAAATGGACTGGGTAAACAATATACAGATGCAAATGAACACATTTTGATGTATGACCAACTCAAAGACCCCTATTACTGGAATAAGTATTCTTTAACTGCAGGAAAATTGGAAAGCAGTCTAGCAGCACCTGAGTATAGATAAGATTTTTATGCTGAATACCATAAAAAGCTCCAAATGGATACATAACTTAGGTATAAATGGTGACATAAATTAGAAATTGGCTTCCAGATCTATGGAAAGAGGAACAATCCATGATTAAATAAAAGATAGATAGGTATGATCATAGAAGTTAAATGGGTAATTTTGATTCTATAAAACAAAAACAAAACTAATACAGCTAAATTAGAAGAGAAGAAGCTAACTAGGAAAAAAGTCTTTGCTGCAAGCTTCTCCGATGAAAGTCTTATTTCTAAGATAAATAAGGGATGATAAAAATTATAAAATGATATAAATTTTATATTTATATGATTATATTGTATATTATATATAATTATATACTATATATTTATAATAAATATTTATATTTATATGATATAAAAATTATAAAATGATTATAAAAAGGGATGACAAAATTATAAAAATAAGAATAGGAACAATTCCTCAGTTGATAAATGGTCAGGCATCTTTCTAAGGAAAAAATGTGAAAAAATATCCATGTGGAAAAAAATGCCAGAAATCACTAATAATTAGAGAAACACAAAGCAACTCACACCCATCACATTAGAAAAACTAACAAAAAGGGAAAATGAAAAATGTTAATGGGACTTCTGGGAAATGAGAGCATGAATGCATTGTTGGTAGAGCTAGGACTGTCCCATTTCCAAAAATTAATTTGAAATTATGCTCCAAAAGTCACTAAACAATTGAATGTCATCTGACTCAGTAACACCATTCTTGGGCCTAAAATGAACCCTAAAAAGAACAAAGAAAGAGGAAAAAGAATCCATGTGAGCCAAAGTATCTGCAGTAGCTCTTTTTGTTGTGCAAAACTAGAAACTTGAAGGAGAGTGTCTTTCAATTGAGAAATACATGAAAAAATTACTTTACATGAATTTAATTAATTACGTGAACATAACAGAATACTATTATAGCATAAGAATTCATGAAAGAGATAGGTTAAGAGAAAGCTAGTAAGACTTGTAGAAACTAACAAAGAATGAAATGAACAGAACGAACAATTTATACAATAACTACAAAATTTTTAAAAAGTCTTTGAAAAACTTAAGATTTCTGATCAATGACACGACCTGTCATGATTCCAGAAGACTGATGATGAAGCATGATACCCCCCTTCCTCACAGAAAGACAAGGGTACAAAATGAGACACATCGTTTTCAACCTGGGCCAATGCAGGAATTTGCTTTGCTTGAGTGTGAATGCTTGCTACAAAAAGATTTCTTTTTCTTTTTTCCAGTAGGGAGAGTGCATAGGAAAGAAAGGAAATAGATTTTTGTTCACTGAAAAAAACTTTTTTTTTATAAAAATAACTTTATTCAAAGACCAGGAAACTTGGTTCTTTTTCTTAGCACCATCTAACTTATTCTACTGAGAAAGAAAAATGTGTATAGATAAATAAATAAAAACTCTATGCAAAGCAGTTTTGATGGAGGATACTTATTATCTCTGATAATTGAGAGAACAGGGAAGGCTTTGTGTAGATAGTCGATTTCATAACAAAAAAGATGATGATAGATGGAATTTATTTATGAATATGAATGAATGCTTATGAATATTTATAAATACTTTGAATGTATAATAAGTATTTACGAATATGATTGCCAGCACATTTTACTTTAATGTTGACTTGCATTTGCATGGTAGGTACCCTTAAAAGTTTCAAAATTCTGTCTATTACTTCATTTGTTTTCCTCATACTCTTATATAACTGAGGTTAAATAATGGATTTAAAGTTGGAAGGGGCTATACAGGTCATCCAGTCAAATCTTTATCTAATGGATGAGAAAACTGAGACTCCAGGGGGATTAAATGGTTTCCTCGAGCTTACACGGGGATTTGTATCAGAGTGTCTGAATTCAATTCTTCTGACTCCTATATGTCCCATTTTGATCCTTTCTCTAAAGAAAGAAAAAAATATGCTAACTAGAGGTGTGCCTTTAGACAAATCACTTTACCTTTCTAGCACTTACCTGTGTATGAGAAGCTTGGATCACATGGTCTCCTAAAACTATATGATTGTGTGATACTATGCTCCTCACAGATGATAAAAGGACAGATAAGTTTTGATCTCTGGGAATCTGCATTCTAACAAAGACAGGATGAATCAACAAGTGATTTTTTTTCTCCTTTTCCATGCTGATAAGTTATACATTATCACTTTAATTTTATTTTTTTAAAAAAAGGCTGCATGCAAGAAGTGAGGTTAAAGATGATCTTTAAAATATCAAAGAAGTAAAATGGTAGCTGTGGAGTAAGAAACAGTTCAAAACAGTTCAGTAAGAAGAGTAAATGGGAAGCTTCAATAATGAAGAAGGATAAGCAGATCTTTGGTACTGTCAGCAGGTTATTTTAATTGAGGAACCAAAAAGAAAGGAGAATGAAAATAACAAATATAAACTAGGAGAGCACTAAACTGCACTATACACACAGAAGGCAACTTAGAAAAGTTAGAAAGTCATAAATAAGGGAGTGATGATTCCAATATTATGGGGGAGAAAACAGTAGTAGTTAGAGGAGGAGGAGGAACTGCAGCATCTAGTAGTAGTAGTAACAGTAGTAGCCTCACTGAATGTAATGAGAAGACAGATGCAGGAAAGATGATGAGAAGGTTCCAACATTCTACATAAGAGATGATAAAAGCTTAGATCAAAAATTAGTCTGTGAATTTTAAAAAAAATAAAATGTGGAATGAATTGATTTAAGAGGAACTGAAAAATAAATTTGGGTAGATGGGGATGAGGGGACAGTGACATTTTGGAAGAAAGAGGTAAGCTTCTTGAAGGCAGGTACTCTATCCATGAGGCAGTTGATACAATCACAAAAGGGAAGGGGTTGACATTAGAGAGCCTGCATTCAAATCCCAGCTCTGACATTAACTATGATCTTGGACCAAGCACTTAACCTCTCGAGACCTGTTTCCTCATCTCTATGTAAAGGCTTTCTCTACCTGAACTCCTGACAGGCTCATGTTAATTTGCACTTACCTGGTTTGAATGCAGAAGTGAGTAACATTTTTACGGAGGAACATGACATGTCAGGAGAGAATGGGGAATGCTGAACTCATGAAAAAGACAAACAGGAAGAAGTGAAAAGCCAAGCCATATATTTGTTACAACTAAGCTTTTTGAGCATTTTTTAGGCGGTAGAGGGAGCCCACAGGAGACAGTGTCACTGGGTGACTGGCAGCCAGAATACATCTTTGTCCTACTGACAAAGACTTTAAAGGACCAGACAATTATCGTGGCTCTGCCTGGCTGATGATGTCTGGGTCATGTACCACTCTAAAGCTATAGTAATGTGCTTTTTATTATCCTTTTGTCCCTGGCTTCTTGGACAGTGCTTTGAGCGTAGTTTACATCTTATTAAGTATTTCTCTATTTACACCTCAACCACCTTAGTACTGGCTCTTAACTTTTGCCTAAACAAAAGCTTCCTAAATGGCCTCCTTGCATCCAGTCTCGCCCCTCTCTGATCCATTCTCCACACAGCCACCAAACTGATATCCCTAAAGCACAAATCTGACTCTGTCACTACCCAGCTCAAAAATTTTCAGTGGCTCCCTACTGCCTTTAGGATAAAGTACAAACTTTTCTGTTCAGTATTTATAGCCCACATTCCCAATCCCAGATGTCTACTGCTCAATTCCCATCCACATCAAACCTACCTTTGCAATGTCACAATCCAGATCTACCCATCCCTTCCACTGTGTTCTCTGGAACTTCTAATATAAAATTTAACAAGATTCCTTTCATTTTAAACATTTTCCTTTTCTTGCTACTTAAATCTTCTGGTACTCATTAAGACCATGTTCCCTCCAGACACTACTTCCTTCACAGAACTTTCTAGTACTGGTTGCACTTGCTTCCACCCCCCACCCCCCCAGCATCCTCCCAGCCCCACCTCATTGGTCTCAGTGGGTGTAGACAGAATAGTCTTCCAGATTCTCCCTCTACCATTACAGCTGTTGACTGACTGAGGTATATCTTTTAATAACTGGCTCTTTAAAAACAAAAAAAAGACATATTCTCTAGGGAGTTAGGTAAGGCACAAAAGAAGCTCTGTGTTTAACAAAATGTTATTGTGGAGAGAAAATGCCCAGGGAGCCCATGGCCATGCTGCAGCCAGGGGAAGTAGCATTAGATGGAAAGGGACACTGGAGCCCTGCAGGGCCAGAAATATACTTCACCTTGGCCAAATGTGCTCCTTATGAATGTGCCTCACCATTCATGGCTCCTGTCTACGTGCCCACTCCTCCAAGGGTGTCTCAGGCTAATGGGGAAAATGTTTCATAACTACTGCTCTTACTATGCCATCAGAATAAGTGCCTTTGCTTAGAGCTGATTATGTCTTCTAACTGCCCATTAACATCTACAAACCAGTTGAACTAATAGCGGTTTCAGGATGGCATTCATAATCATGTCTAGGTATACCATTCTGTAGGAGGAGCCTTTTCAACAAGGAATTCACTCCTGACCAACCTAATATTAGAATTCAAAGTCTCCTAGGAAACAGAGGGCACCCACAGGAGACTGTTATAGCCAACCTGAGCTAGCTACGAGCTTAGGAGAAAGTCAAAAAAGGATTTGAAAATTATTTTAAATGTCAAAAATCCAAACCTTAGGGACAACAAAGCACAATTTTCTAAATTCATTACTCAGACCAAATTTGTTATTTCTGATTTTCCAAGTTACTGTAAATTATTGCACGTTAGAGTTATTGATCCCCAACCATCTTTGTAACCAAAATAATATGGTAAAGAACTTAGAAGGGCTTTTAAATTCAGAGATTGAATCTAAGAGTTGGCAGAGACCTCAGAAGCCACAAGATAGTTGTTCAATCTCAGAGAAACATTGTCAACTGTCCATTATTATAAAGCATATTATGTGAAATATTTAAAATGATCATATCTCTCTGAAGATGATTCCCTATTACTTAACTGGCATTAGATTATTCTGAAAATATCTGCAAATGGGAACAGAAAGAAGTGTCTGAATGTTCTCTTCTCAATGAAGCAAATCATTTCCCAAGTGTTTTTGCCTTGATAAAAAAGCCATTTCCTAAGAGTAAAAATAATTTCTATTAGTAAATATTTATACCAAGATGAAACTTTATCCTAAATCAGTTCTCAAAAAAATGTTGTACTAATATTCAATTCCACTTAATATCCTATTCAGAGACACCAAAAGGAATTAATTTTTTGTTCCAGATAAAATAAAATAGCTCCAAGCTTGGTCTACTATTTGCTTAAATTTCTTGGAAACTTCTAAGTCCTATATGCTGAAAACATTTCTGCAAAATAACAGCACCACTTAACACATACATACTTCCCTGTTTGAGTGCAAAGGGTCAGAAATACTGACCATGGTATTTTCCCTCACAATCAATACCAGGGTGGTTTGTTTATCTGTGTAAGAAAGAAAATGTGTTTCCCCTAGGTAATAATTGTGTTCTTGGAAAGTTCTATTATACAAACTGAATCTTGGTTTTTTATTAATTTATATTAAATTTTCAAAAGTTTTTTTTAATTTTTAGTAAGAATTTGTCATCAGTTCACAGTGACTAGTGCTTTAGTTTAAAGATACCTCTGTCTCCTAGTATCTCAGGAAATTAGAAATTTATGAATATATATATGTGTGTGTGTGTGTATAAAATACATGTTCCTATTTAAAAGAGTCATTTGATTGCTTCTATAAAGGAAACAATATTTTTGCAATGCAAATTATCAAAGCACAACATAAGAGCATTCAAGCTTTTTGCAGAAGACGTGAGATCATTGCAGGATGAAGTGGTGTAAGAAAGCAAAATTTAATTTTTGCCTATCTTCTCTTCAACTAAATTGATAAAATTAAATTTAAAACCTTAAAAAGTTTCACTTTCACAACACATTTTAACTGTTTCCAAATATTTTCATTGTAGTTTATGGGGTAAAATGATAGAAATAATAGTAGCCCTATACCCTGAGTTGCCACATTCCCATTTTCTGTACATCTTCATAAAGAATCATTTATTATATTTTTAAAAAAATATATAAACTTCTTTCCCTCAACACTTAAAATAAACCATGATTGTTTTATTAAGTTTTCCAAGAAATTTGGAGTTTTTAATAAATAAGTGCTCTATTCAAATTATATTTAGAATAGAAACCCCAACCTGTAGAAATTAGTAAAACTAGGAAACAAAATTGACTAATATGCTTTATAAACCATATATTGTCTTTTGTAGCTATTTTGTTGTTACTTTGTTACAGTATTTTGCAGTTACTTTGTTATTTGTTATAGTATTTTGTTGTCAAAATTGTTTTTCATACTTTAGTATGAAGACGACAAGGAATAGACTGTAGACTAACATTGTCCATGAGGTGTGCATAAAAAAGCTAAATTATCAAACCACTATGTAACCCCAAAAAACTAACACAGGACAAGGAACTGAAATATATTGGTAATTCAAGTTTAAAGGAAGAGTGAACGAGTGTGTGTGTAATGAGGTACCTAAGTGACTCAGAGAAATATCACCGCATTAGCAAAAACAGTTGTTATATTTCATGTAGCTTTATAAAGAAAGTTTTAAAGTACAAAACTTAGAAAGTGTTTAAATACAGAGGTTTGTAATATTCATATAAGAAATGCTCTTGCTTGTTTCCATTGAATTGATATTAAAAAAAAAAGACTAAAACCAAAATTCTTCCTGGGATGGGAGAATTAGCCATTTACTAATATAGTTAACAAAATCTGGACTCAGACACTTACTGGATGTGTGACCCTGGGCAAGTCACTCAACCTCTGTTTGCCTTAATTTACTGGAGAAGGGAATGGCAAACTACATGGGGTCATAAAGAGTCACGCATGACTGAATGACTGAACACCACAACATCTATATCATGTACATTATAGAAATTACTTTTGGGTGGCCCTCAAGAGAGAGCCCAGAGATCTGTTCTCAAACTTGTAGGATCCTCTAAAGGAAATCATGATAAAGAGATCCGCAGAAGCATGGCCATAAACTATACATAAAATTAACAAGTGTACAATAAGAGTAAGGGGAGATATTTAATTCTGATAGGGTTGGATTCAAGTCTACACCTTCCTCAGAACAGTTAAGAAATTTGAGTTCTAATAGCTGCAGAAAAATGGAAGGATGTATAGGACTGGGCCAGTAGAGGAAGGTAGTAATCCTGTTTTGAGACCACAGAGAAATTATGGACGAATTTAGCACCAAAAAAAAAAAAAAAATGCTCAGCCTATGGAAAACTTCTGACCAGCAAACTTATTCTCTGAATAATGCTCTCTAATTATCCCTAAATAATGTTCTCAGTATATTAAAGAACCGCAGAATCTCTAAGTTAGGAATGATCTCAGGAGCTATGTCATCCTCTATCAGAATAAGAAACTCCATTACATCAAACCCACATAGCAAGGACTCATTCAGATCCATAAATCAAAACTAAGCTCACTGGCCTTTACCCTTCTCCCAGACTGTGGTACCCCTCTGACTCTTCACAATCTTTCAAAAACTGAGGAAAATTGCAGAGCAGGGGGGAGCCAAGATGGTGGACCAGAAAGACACACTTACATAGAGTCTTCCCCATAGCCCATAAAATACTGTAGAGAGGGACTCTCAACAAATTTTGGAGCACCAGAAGTGGAGAACAACAGAGTGGTGGAGATTTCCAGCCCACAGTGACCTGAAAACCTGAAAGGCCCACAGAAACATCAGTTGCACCGGACATGGAGCAGAGCGTGGAGTCCAGCCTTGGCTGTGTGGCGGGGCACAAGGAGACTCTGAGAGGAGGGGCGGAATCTCCAGTCACAGCAGAGGGGCCTCAGATCCCTCAACCTACAGGAGCCAAAGGTCAGTAAAGGGATTTATTAGCTGGCCAGGAAGGGAGAAGGGCCTTCCCATAGCTCTGGCAGCAGGCAGAGGCCACAGAGCCAATACAGCAGCCCACAAGGGAGCTCCATTGTGGGAGTGTAAAAACCCCTGCAGGCATTGAAGAGCTGAGTCTTACCTCAGCCCTGGGTAAAGGCCCTGGCTGAGCTGGTCTTTGTCTCAAACTGAATGGTGTCCCTGAACATCCAGCTTATCTGAAAATCAGCCCCCTCTGCTGGCTTGGTGGAACTGGAGGCCAAGTGTTGTGGAGAGGTATCTGCTAAGATTCTGGGCACAAAAATCCCTCTCTGCATCCAGACCAGTACGCACTGGATTGTGCCACGTTAGAGGAACTGAAATCTCACAGCTTCCCAGATTATACCGTACTCTTGACTCACTACTCTTGACAAAGGACCCAAAAGTCAAATAACCGTTTGGGAAAATGCCCAAAAAAGGAAAAAAAATAAGACTATAGAAGGTTACTTTCTTTCAGATGAGGAAGAACAATGCTTACCATCAGGGAAAGACATAGAAGTCAAGGCTTCTGTATCCCAAACATCCAAAATAAATATTCAATGGGCTCAGGCCATGGAAGAGCTCAAAAAGGACTTTGGAAATCAAGTTGGAGGGGAGGCGCCAAGATGGAGGAGTAGAAAGACTCACATATGCTAGCTCCGAACCCACAGCTCATGGATTTCCTGTAAAAAGAACTCCCAACAAATTCTGGAACAGTGGAAGCCACACAGCAATGGAGTGAAGGAGATTTCTGTTCCAGAGAACCCTGAAAAACCAATCCCAAAAGTCCATTGCACACCAGACGGGAGCAAAGCCCAGCCCTGCCTTGGCTGCAGCCCCAAGAGGAGCAGATCGGAGCAGGCTACAGAGATGGAATCTCTGGCGGCCATGAAGGTCCCTTCACCCACAGATGCACAGGTCAGTGAGAGAGACGTCTGAACTGGCTAAGAGGGCAGGGGGGTGACTCCATAACTCAGGCCCGCTCGGGAGGCAGTGACAGAGGGAGCAGCAGCCAGAGGCTCCCAGAGCAGGCAGGACCTCGGGTCCATTATGGAAGGTCTCCACATAAACCCCCTGAGGGAACTGAGCCTGGGAGGCAGCCCTGCCCCGACCTGAGAACCTGATTTAATCTTACCCTTATTAGCAGCCTGCCTGCTGCCAAAAGCCCTGAGGCTGGGGAGCAGCATTTGAATCTCAGACTCCAAGCACTAGCTGGGCATACCTAGGCCAGGGGTGGAGAGGACTCTCAGAAGTTAAGTAACTGGCTGGGAAAATGCCCAGAAAAGGGAAAAAAAATAAGACCATAGAAGGTTATTTTCTTGATAAGATGATTGCGCCATTTCTCTCTGACGAAGAAGAAAACTGCTTAACATCAGGTAAAGACATAAGAGTCAAGGCCTCTGTATCCCAAACATCTGAAATAGGTATCCAATGGGCTCAGGCCATGGAGGAGCTCAAAAAGGATTTTGAAAATCAAGTTAGACAGGTGGAGGAAAAACTGGGAATAGAAATGAGAGAGATGCAAGAAAACCATGAAAAACGGGTCCCTACCTTGATAAAGGAGACCCAAAAAAATCCTGAAGAAAATAACACCTTGAAAAATAGGCTAATTCAATTGGCAAAAGAGGTTCAAAAAGCCAATGAGGAGAAGAATGCTTTCAAAAGCAGAATTAGCCAAGTGGAAAAAGAGGTGCAAAAGCTCACTGAAGAAAATAGTTCTCTCAAAA
>CM053770.1:451555503-451611119 GCA_028658325.1 Potorous gilbertii
GAATCTCAGACCCCAAGCACTAGCTGGGCAGATCTAGGTGGGGGTGAAGAGGAATCTCAAAAGTCAAGTAACTGGCTGGGAAAATGCCCAGAAAAGGGGGAAAAAAATAAGACCATAGAAGGTTACTTTCTTGGTGAATAGATGTTTCTGCCCTTCCTTCCTGATGGGGAAGAACAATGCTTACCATCAGGGAAAGAAATACGAGTCAAGGCCTCTGTAGCTCAAACATCTGAAATAGATATCTAATGGGCTCAGGCCATGGAAGAGCTCAAAAAGGATTTTGAAAATCAAGTTAGGCAGATGGAGGAAAAACTGGGAAGAGAAATGAGAGAGATGCAAGAAAAGCATGAAAAACGGGTCAATACCTTGATAAAGGAGACCCGAAAAAATGCTGAAGAAAATAACACCTTGAAAAATAGGCTAACTCAATTGGCAAAAGAGGTTCAAAAAGCCAATGAGGAGAAGTAGCCAAATGGAAAAGGAAGTCCAAAAGCTCACTGAAGAAAATTGCAGAGCAATCCCATAGACCTGTTCTTTAAGCATCCTAGGATGCTGAATTTATCAAAATGATCACTACTTTTTTGTCATGTATATGAATTATCTCTTAGCTATCTTTGTTCATCTTTGAATCACATCCCTTGGGGTATATATTGGATTTATTGTCTAAAGTGTGTTTTAAGACAAAGACTTAATATATCTTAAAACAATTAAGATAAATGCAATTTTCATCTGATCCATCATCTGAATTAAGATCTTATAAGTAGTATGTATCTTAGCCAAGTTGTAGCTCTACCATTTATTAGTGACCTTGAGAAAGTCATTTCATATATTAACTAGTACAATAATCATATTTGCATTACACATTTCAAAGGGTTGTTTTGAAGTCAAAAAATCCACTTAAATAACTGGAGGGGTGATGGGTGATCAACAATATAATAAAATTGCAATAACACCAAAATTAATTTGCAAATTAAGTATAACACCAATCAAACTTATATAGATATACTCTACAGAGGTAAACAAAATAATAAAAATTCATTTGAGAATACAAAAAAATATAGCATATCAAGGGAAATAATGAATAAAGGTATGAATGAAGGGAAAATAACATGTCCAGAATTCAAACTATATTATAAAGAAATAACAATCAAAACTATTGATACAATAAAAAACAAAAAAGCAGATCAATAGAACAGATTAGACAAAGAAGAATCATGAATAACAGAATGCAGTACTGATTCAGTGAACCACAAACATAAATTATCTAATCAAGTACTCTTTATTTGCTAAGAACTTTTGAGAAAACTAAAAAACAACCTGACAGATACTGGATTTATAACATCATCTTATATCATACTCCATAATAAATTCAAAATAGATATGTGATGTGAAGATTAAAACTCATACCATAAAAAAATCAGAAGATAATTAGATCCGGTATCTTTCACAGATATGGGGTGGGGGCAGGAGGGGAGGTTTGAATTCTTAATCAACCAAGAGATACAGATGACTGTGAGTGGTGAAAGATATTATTTTGATTACATGAAATTAAAAGGCTTGTATATGAACAAAATTAATCCAAAGGGATGTTATAAAAACTATCTCTGAAAGGATCTAATACTGAAGACATTTAGACCTTAACAAATATATAAGACCATAAGCTATTACTCAATAAGTGGCCAAAGGATGTGAATAAAAGTTCTCAAAAGAAATACAAATTATTAACAATCATAAAAAAGAAGGCTCTGAATCACTAATAATAAAAATGCAAATAAAAACTAAGGTTTCACCTAACATCCTGAAGATTAACTCTAAAACTAGACAACTCATTACTTTTAAAATTAGACCAAAACAATTATGAAAGTTTAGAAGGAAAAAAATAAATGACTCCATGACAACATGACATTGTTTGTGCCATTTTTACCTTCTACTAATATCTTTTTTCCTTTGTGTTAAGTAAAAATTTTCCTTTTGCATTTATCATGTTTTCTCCTCAGCTTAAAATCTATACTCATGGCATACAGAAAATTATTATCTAAATAAGTCACCTATTACAAAAGTAGTAGAGAAAAGAAATGGTCCTCTATGCTTTCATAACAGAACATTTCATGATTTAAAAAGATATGTCCTTTTTTGACTTTTTCCTATGAATATGCAATTTAAATTTACCACATTATTTTCACTTTCCCTTAATGAGAACTCCTCTAGAAATTTATTTCTAGTTCTCCCTATGAGATTGTCATTCTTTCTTCTCCTCTTTCTTCTTGTACTTTTTTCTACTTCTCTAGTAAATAAAATCTCATATGCTTTTATATTTGCACCTCAATCTCACTTCTTCATCAGCATCCATTTCAAGTCAATCCTTTCTATTGGAGTCTCCATCTTGACTTTCTGGTTTATGAATTCTTTGGGCTTTACTGCTTTCCCCAGAAACACAGGAGTTCTTCTTGACTAAGCATTCAACCATGTGATTTCATTAAGAAGCTAAATGCTCTTGAGTTTATTCTCCTCCCATCACTACAAGGTTAAATTCCTAAACTAACAGAACAGATGACTAACTGTATGTACAGTTCTCTGGTTGTCTGATGAACAAAGATCCAACAGTATATCTCTTACAGTTGAAATCCCATTTGGCCTTCCTCATGTGGTATACATCTGCAGGTCATTGGCAGCACACTTAATTGTAGTAGAGCATTCTCTCAGATTCTAAGCCATCCTTTTGAATCTGAAGTTCTCCCATGAGTTTTACAATTTTCTTTTTATTTTAATTCCACTTCCTTAGCCATATGTGCTATTCAATTTTATTCATGTATGTAAAATCTATTTAATCAAAAACTTTCAAAACACTTTTTTTTACAAAGGGCAATATTACCACTTTTATAGTACACACATAACATTATTCTGAAAAGTTTAAGGCATTTAGTTCAGAGAAGGATGATAATTTCTTATTACAAATTATTATGAGATTTTGACATTTGCTTTTCCCCTTCCTACTTTGACTAGTCTCTCCCATATGTTTTGAAAGTTATTTTGCATTGTTCATCTGAAACTAATTTTTGTAAATGAAATTAGATTTCAAGAATTTCTTGTTCAAGAAAGTGTTCTCTCTGTTACACTGGGGCACTAGGTTTTCTCTTCAGGTGTCTTCAGGGTGCTTGGTTCTTCTTCAGAAGCTAAGGCCACAATGAGGTGAACCCTCACTTCAGCCAGCAACTAGAACCACTACAAACAAGTCTCTCTTCATCCATCTGCTGAAATGGCCATCTCCAAACTCACCTGTACCTATTCTGTCCTTATCCTTCATGGTGAAGTTATGGCCATGGAGGATAAAATCAATGCTCTCATTAAATCAGCAGGTGTAAATGTTGAACCATTCTGGATTATTTGCAATGGCCCTGTTCAATGTAAACCTTTCAAGTCTCATCTGCAATGTTGGAGTTGTTGAACCTATCCCAGCAGCTGGTAGTGCTGCCCCTGCTGGAGGGGCTGTTCCTGCTAGCACAGCTGCCCCAGATGAGGAGAAGAAGAAAGAAGAAAGAGGAAGAAAAAAAGAAGAATCTGACCTTGGGGGGGTGGTGAGTAACAGCACTCATTTTCTAGAGCGCTGACCCTAAGTCCAGCCAAATACCTGTAAAAAATGGTTCTAAACAAATTTTGGAGCTGAGAACCCACAGAATTACTGAGTGAAGCAAATCTCCAGCCCAAGACAGCCTGGAAGTTTTCTGGGAAGTGTCTATCATGCCATGCTGGAAGCAGAGCTCAGTCCAGTGTGGGCCACATGTACACAGAAGGGACCTGAGCAGGCCTTGGGGGGACTGAATCTCTCACATCTGTGGCGGTTTCCAGACTTCTTAACCCCAAAACACTGTAAAAGGTCAGTAGGAAAAGCCTGTGGGACCAGTGGAGGAGAGTGGAGTGGTCTGACCCCAGCCACAAGGCAGCAGAGCAGGGAGGGATGGAGGAGCCTGAGGCAACCACAGAAGCAGCAGGGGCAGCTGCAGCCACTGTTTCTGGAGCTCTAGGCTCACAGACTGTGGGGGGAATCAATCAACTCACATTACATCCCCACTCCCACTGAAAGCAGAGAACTGCCTTGACAAAGAGCTCAAAAGTCAAGTAAATGCCTGGGGAAATGAGCAAAAACAAGAAAAAGATATCAGACTATAAAATCTTACTTTGGTAACAAGGAAGACCAAAGCATGCAAACAGAAGACAACAGTCAAAGATCCTTCATCAAAAACTTCCAAGAAAAATATGAACTGATCTCAGGCCATGGAAGAGCTCAAAAAGGATTTTGAAAATCATGTTAAGAGAAGCAGAGCAAAAATTGGGAAGATAAATGAGAATGATGCAAGAAAAATCATGAAAAACAAGTCAACTGTTTGCTAAAGGAGACCTAAAAACATGCTGAAGCAAATAACACTTTAAAAAAAATAGACCAAGCCAAATGACAAAAGAGATCCAAAAAGCCAATGAGAAGAATTCTCTTAAAAGCAGAAATAGTTGAAAACTAAAAATAAATAAGAAGACTCCAAGGAGAACCAGACAGAAAAGGAAATCCAAAAGTTCACTGAAGAAAAATTTCCTTAAAGATTTTAATGGAGCAGATGGAAGCTAACGACTTTATGAAAAATCAAGGAATTATAAAATAAAACCAAAGGAATGAAAAAATAGCAGACAATCTGAAATATCTCATTGGAAAAATAACTGAACTAGAAAATAGATCCAGGAGAGACAATTTAAAAATTATGGGACTACTTGAAAGCCATGATCAAAAAAGAGCCTAGACATCATCTTTCATGAAAATTATCAAAGAAAACTGCCCTGATATTCTAGAACCAGAGGGTAAAATAAATATTAAACGAATCCACTGATCACCTCCTGAAAGAGATCCAAAATGAGAAACTCCTAGGAACATTGTAGCCAAATTCCAGAGTTCCCAGGTCAAGGAGAAAATACTGTAAGCAGCCAGAAAGAAACAAATCAAGTATTGTGGAAATACAATCAGGATAACACAAGATCTAGCAGCTTCTACATTAAGGGACCTAAGGGCTGGGAATATGATATTCCAGAAGTCAAAGGAGCTAGGATTAAAACCAAGAATCACCTACCCAGAAAACTTAGTATAATACTTCAGAGGAAAAAATGGTAATTCAATAAAATAGAGGACTTTCAAGCATTCTTAATGAAAAGATCAGAGCTGAATAGAAATTTTGACTTTCAAACACAAGAATCAAGAGAAGCATGAAAAGGTGAACATGAAAGAGAAATTATAAGGGACTTACTAAAGCTGAACTGGTTACATTCCTACATGGAAAGATAATATTTGTAACTCTTGAGACTTTTCTTAGTATTTGGGTAGTTGGAGGGATTGTATACCTATAGACAGAGGACACAGAGTGAGTTGAATAAGAAGGAATTATATCTAAAAAAAATAAATTAAGGGGTGAGAGAGAAATACATTGGGAGGAGAAAGGAAGAAATGGAATGGGACAAATTATCTCATAAAAGAGGCAAGAAAAGCTTTTTCAATGGAGGAAAAGGGAGGATGTGAGAGGGAAAAGTTTATCTTATCACATTTGACTTAAGGAAGGAATAACATGCACACTCAATTTGGTATGAAAACCTATCTTACACTATAGGAAAGTAGGGGAGAAGGGAATAAGTCAGGTGAGGCGGGGATGATAGAAGGGAGGGCAAATTGGAGAGGGGCTAATTTGAAATAAACACTTTTGGTTAAGGACAAGGTCAAAAGAGAGAATAGAACAAATGGGGGGCAGGATGGGATGGAGGGAAATATAGTTAGCCTTTCACAATAGGAGTTTTATGGAAGTCTTTTGCATAACTACACATGTATAACCTATATCAAACTGAATGTCTTCTCAGTGGGGGTAGGTGAAGAGAGAGGACGGGAGAGAAGTTGCAACTCAAAGTTTTAAAAACAAATGTTAAAAATTGTTTTTACAGGCATTTGGGAAATAAGAAATACAAGTTATGGGGTACAGAAATCTATCTTGCCCTAGCAGAAAATAGAGGAGATGTGGATAAGGGAAGGGAGGGCTGTGATAGAAGGGAGGGAAGATAAGGGGAAGAGTTAATCAGAATGCATAGGGGGATGGGAGAGATGGGGAGAAAATTTGGAACTCAAAATCTTGTGGAAATGAATGTTGAAAACTAAAAATAAATAAGAAGAATCCAAGGAGTCCAATGATGACATGGGCTTTGGTCTGTTTGACTAAATATTTTTTGTAACATTAAACAAAAAGTTTAACTCAAAATAAATGAATAAGTTGGGGCACTGGGTTACAGTGGACCTGGGCAAAACAGGAGGAATGAAGGTTGGGAATCTAAGTAGGAGTGTGGTCTAATAGTCTCTGACAAAGAAAGGGTCAGTTAGCAAAAAGGAAAATGAGCATGCAGAAACTGTGGTGTCTGAGCAGCCTACAAGTAAAGGAGGTGAATGAAGACATGTGGAAGCAAGAAAATATAATAAATAGACAGGTTCAGAATCCTAAAGGTCAGAGAGTCAACACAAGAAATGAAATGCAATACTATTGTGCTGTAAGAAATGAAGAACAGGTGGACTTCAGAAAAACTGGAAAGACTTACATGAACTGATGCTGAGTGAAGTTATCAGAACCAGGAAAAAATATACAAAGTAACAGCCACAGTGTACAAGAACAGTATCTGGTACTTAGCCCTTCACAGTAATGCAAGGACCTAAAAACATTTTCAAAGGACTCATGATGCAAAATGCCATCCATATTCAGAGAAAGAACTATGGAGGTGGAATAAGGAATCAAGGAAGCAGACTATTTTCTCTTTTGTTATGTTTTGTTTTGTTTTTCTTGTGGTTTTGCCCATTTGTTTTAATTCTTCTATGCAACATGACCAATGTGAAAATGTGTTTAATAGGAATATATGTGTAGAACCCATATAAGATTGTATGCTATCTTGGGTAGGGAGGGAGGAGGAAGAGGTAGAAAATTTGGTATTTTTGGAAATGATTGTCGAAAATTGAAAACAAACAAATTAATAACTTAAGGGAGGGGGAAGAAATGAAATTCCATCAAGCAGAATCTGTCTGATACAAATACAGAACCTGCTTTCCCTCCTTTATACTCTTCTGCTTTCTGAAGACTCTAATGATCACAGATTCTGAGTTTCTAACAGGAGTAGGAGTGTCATCTATTTGGTTCTCCATGCCTTAATTAACCCAACCCAATCTACTCCAGTACATTAAGGTAGCTGATGATCCTCCTGAAGGTTTCACAAAAGTCCTTCTCCTGTGTCTTCTTACAATAAGGAGGTGATGTTTAGAAAAGACCATAATCCAAACTGGCAAATCCTGTTGGCTGGAAAGATATTGTTCTCAAAACTTATCAGCATCTGACATCTACAGCCAAGCTAAGTCTTGAAGAAGGAGTTAGGTCATGAATTTTTTGGTGTGAAAACAAGGGAAAATAGAATATAGCTCTTGGTCCTGGATTGACTCTACAACGACACCATGGTGGAATAAAGGCCAGATGTATTTAAAAAAAGAATCACAATAATTTTAAACCATCTACAAATATTCATTTAGCTCATAACTCTCTCATATCTTCTTCCAAAGACTCTTGGAAGAATAGACATTCCTGAAGGCTGAAGACTGTTTTATTTTAGCCAAGTGTCCTCAAGGTATAACACAATGTCTCCCATGTGAGACGTTAATAAATAATACAGTTATAGAGCATTTTAAAGTTTGCAAAGTAGGATTCAAATACAGGTCTGTTGACTCTAAATCCACTAACTATGAAATTCAACACTTTGATGACTAAATCTGGAAGAAGAGAATCACAATTTTTGACTGTCAGTAACAGGTGTCCTACCATTTCTTACTCCTCATATTTGTAACAAGCTAGTTCCTACTTTGACATGTGGAGTTGCTGAAGACTGCCCTGGCCCAAGATACTTCACTGATCAGTTAGTTAAATTTCAGGCCCTATATCTATGGTCACATCATTTAATGGTTACTTATTGGTATTCATGCCACTCCCCTTTATCCATCACTCACTCTGAAAGACCCAGACTCATGTTTAAAGAATCATGAGAGAGGCATACTATAAAATTTAGTATTTCTAAAACTTCCCAACTTTGACTTCTAAAGCATAGCCTTTCTTTGAGTTTGGAGTCAACCACTCTCATCCATAGTCAATTATGGCTTAAGAGAATGAGCTTTGAAGTACTATACAACATCAAATTAAAAACATTGCATTGCATAACTTAGCAGGGACAGGGAAGAAGTAGCTTAATATACAACAGGATGGATCTTAGGAACAGAAACTGTCCTAGGCCAATAGGACAGCAAAAATCTCTTGACTCCCAGGTTCTTAAAGCTCCACTTCACAACAATTTTACTCAAGCACATATAATTGAAACCCAAGTCTGAAAAGCAGTCCTGTTTAATGTACCAAGGTTGATCTATTACAAATCTAATGACAATAAATCACAGAAGCTAGGAATGTCTGCACTGTAGCCCTGGCCACTATTTCTTTTTACCCTTATTCCCCAACCCCTTCCAAACCATTCCTGTATTTCCCTTCACCTATTCATATCCATGCTGAGGCAGCATCAAGTGGTAACCGTATTTGTACCTCACTCCATCTGCTTCAGATGGAGCTTCTTGCTCTTGATACACTAGTAGACATATTATTCTACATGTCTCTAAGTAACTTCATTACTACTCCTTTAAATGTTATATAATTAATCCTTGTTGACCTTGCTATCCTTCTCCAGAATCTTCAGCTTCTCCTTTATCCAAAGGTGTCTTTCCCTTTGCCTATTAATATGCCAAAATCACCACTTTGCTCAAAAGAATCTTCCTTATTATGCAGGAGGTAAGCACTGATATTTCCTCAACCAACCACACTCGATCCCTATGTCCCTTCACTACCAAAGAATTTGAGGGTCTCCATGGCATCCTTCAAAAGTCTCAATTAGTTTTTGTTCTGCAAGAAACCTTCCCCAATCTCTCTTAATGCTAGGACCTATGAAGCTGGGGAGGGGAGTGCAGTAGACAGAGCATAAGACTTGGACTCAGGAAAACTTGAAACAGAAATACAGATACGGGGTTAAAAACAACAATGGCAAAATAACAACAGGGGGAATATTAAGAGATTTCTTTCCACTTTTGAAAACTTCACATATTATATAAATATATACATATATATATATATATATTATGTTGAGAGTGACAGAGACCTCAAATAAATGAGAGATCTGTCTATGTTCCACAATATTTAATTATATTAAAAGAACAAGGAGAAGGTCTCCACTATAATGGTTTATATTCATTTGGAGATCTGTAGAAAGATGTAGACCAAAAACCCATGAGAAGGAAAGTTTTGGGAGAGTAAACCATTTTCATCAGTGGAGGGCAGGAAGGTGTGCTTACATCTGTCCAAAATTCACTGAAACATATCCAAAGACCCAGGTAAAGTAGATCCATCTGAAAACTGAAGCCTTGTCAGTTTACCAGTAGAACAAGCCATCTGAGGTATGAGAGTCCATGGATGCTGCAGTGCACCATTCTTGGATTGCTCTCCCTTCTGACTGTCTTATAGAATTCCTGGCTTCCTTGAAAACAGTTCAAGACCCATGTTCTACAGGAGGCCTTTCCTACAAGACTCGGATAATGCAGTTCTCCAGCTGCTTTTCCCTTCCCTGACACAGTCACCTTCCATCCACCCTGTAGTATTTTTTATGTACCATTTATTTGTATGATGATTTCCTCATTAGAATAGAAGCTCTTTGAGTACAAGTACTGTTTTTGCTTCATGTGCAAAAAGTGAGTGGTATTTCCTTGAAACTTTGGGGTAGAAGGACAAAGGAGATGGAAATAAGGAATCAATTGGCAAGAGATTAGAAATAGGATTTGAATGATGTCTTACAGGGGCTCAGCATCACTGAGATGTATAGAGTGTGACAAGATGTGTTGATTTTCATCACTAAATGGAAGGGCCATTCCTCTTCCCAGAGAAGGCTGGAGATCAGGCAAGAGACAAGCACAGCATGAGACAGAAAGCAAATCATTTGGCCAGATGGAAGGCCCCATTTTACTATTCCTGGACATTAGGTTGGAGACAGCACAGCAGGAAATAGAAGCCCTGTTCCCCACTGACTTCACCCTTCCTTCTCCCTAAAAGGAACAGGTACAACAGGAGATAGAATGCCTAAGGTCAAAGAGAAAGGCAGGGGGGGACTTGAAATGGGGCAGATGGAAACTGTATCACTGTGTCCCCTAGCAGTCTTACCAGCAGAGATTAGAGCAGTAAGAGATGGGAGGTAGCAATCAGAGGAAACTCTCCATACACACCTCAGTGTAGTGTCACAGTACAGGCTCATTACATTTTTACCATTGTTTCATGAACTAATGGAAAATCAACTCTATTTGATGATGAACTCTGCTACTGAAGGAATAGAGGACTTAAAAGAATAATTGCAATATTAGAATTCTTATTAGAAAGTTATTTGAAACTTATTATTCTTTTGAGATATGCCTTCTAATGAAATATAATTATCTAATTTGAATATTTTTGAAGGAATATGTTTTTTTCTGGTTTAATCTATGGAATTCACTCAAATACTTAAGTGACTTTTCATCTTTTAATTAATTAATTAGTTTTATAAATTATTTTAAAGTATGTCATTTTTAATTTTATGGTATTTTAGAGTATAGCATTTCATAGCCTATTAATGTAAATCATTGCTGATGCATCATTTCAGAGAAAGGATTGTTTAAAACTACTTAAATTTATAAAGTACGAAACATTTTCAAATATTTTGTATATTCTTAAACCATATAAAAGTATGACTTAAAACCCAATAGACAAACTTTCATCTCCTTCAACCACTATATCTATGATACACAGTATTTGACTAAATTTTCTCCCCTTCTTCTCAAGCCACCTCAGTCAACCCATTTCTTTGCTGAAAATTTATTCTCATTCCAGACCTTTCTGCCACTGTCCCTTGTTTATCTTGATCCAGTCCTTTGCTTCAGTCATTCTGCGTCTTTTAGGAGGGAAAAAACAGTGATCTGGAAGGTGGAACCAGGGGGAACAAACTCCATATTCAGAACACAGGAAATTTTATTAAAGGAAAAAATGACAGTCCCATGAAAGTAACCCTCATAATAGTTTTGAAACACAAAAGTTCTGTTGTTGTTGTATCTCCAATAACAACACTATAGAGGCTGAAAGATATTCAGAAATTGATATACAACTCGTTGTTGACTAGCAGAGACAAGTTGGCAATGATGGAAACTCAATGTTGCCACAAAAAGAGATTGATAAAAAGAGAATGTAATGAATGGACTTTTTCAGCTGTTTATTTTAACTCTCCAGGTGCTTTGGGTGGATGAGGAATGTGAAATAGGAATGATAGAGAGTTTAAAATTAGTCAACAAAGAAAGAGAACTCACTTTTTTCAAAAGTGTATACAAACCCAGCTGTCCTTAATTGAGTAACAACTGGCAATTTTATAGCTAAATTCTTCTGTCAGAAAGATTCATGACCACGAAACTCTGAATTCTTATGCAAGGAGGATTATTAGAGTGAGGATGGTGCCTATGAAGATGTAGTCTAGGAATGAATCAATGGGATTTTGTATCAACCTTCCTCAAAATTATATCACTGTTGGCTATAATTAGCTAGAAATAGAGATAATTCCAGGCACCTTAGTTTATTTTGCCTCATACTATGCATACAAATGAATAACATTTATCTGAAAAACACAGTGTGTTTGTTTAGGGAACCAGCACATGCCAAGTAATTCAAAGAATTTTGCTACTATGGAAAATCTTGATAAAATTTTCCCATTCTATAACATCATGCCCCTGCAAAGGATTAGGCTTATGAAACATTTCTCACTATCACAGGCTTTTTTGGTTAAAAAATAAAAGGCCATTAGGTATTTTGAAATCCTTGATGTAATAATATAAATATATATAAATAATATAAAATCATAGTAATTATGATTCTTCTATAGTAATGTTCAGCATATTGGTGAACTGAAAATAATATTTCAGTCTATTGTCTTATCCACGTTTGCAATTCAAGGTGATGGTTCAGATTATACTAATCTAATGCCACATTATAGATATAACATCGTATCGTTAAAATAATGCTATTGTTTAGATAAGGAAGACGCTGCTTTGAATTTTACCTAGGACAAAACTGAGGTTCAAAAATGTTAAGGGATGGCCAAGACTATGACAGCAAAGAAACTGGAATGAAATCCCAGATCTCTTTATTACTAGCCCAATGATCTTTCCTTTTCATTATAACAGAGGACTTTATCATGTCGTGATTTCCTTAATATCATTCTACAATACCAATAAATAAAGAGTATTCACAAATAAATTAATAGTTGAGGATATTAACTCCAAGTATTCCCCTTAATCGTTGCTGCTTTTTCATTTTCTTCTCTTAGGCATTTAGAACTAAAAGTGGTTTACAACTCTTCTGTCTAGATCTTATGACCATAAATATACACAAGAGAATAGAGAATGAATGCGTCTACTGTTGACCTTGTGACTCAATTATCAGTGCCAACCCTTTCTACAGTCTGTGTGTCCAAGACCCTGGGCAGCTTGCAACTTGGCCTGATGTGTAAGACCTACTCAGGGACACATACCCAAAAGAACATAAGAAACACACAGAGAAAGTCATCCAGAAACAAGAAACCACAAAGCTGTAACATTTCGTCAAACAGAAGTCTCATTTGATTCTCTCTCATCTTCCTTCAAGGATAATTAGTTTGACAATTGTACTAGAGTAAGCCAAACTAGAAGCCAGATCCTTCTGCCTGCTTTTATCTGTTGACTGCAAGTAGCTGCAAAGCAGCAACCATATTAATGGTATCAGCAGTAGACTCTGTTTTCCTGCCCTACAACCAGTTCACTTGTCCTGCCCTCCTTGCTTTGATGTCATTTATCTTAATTTCTTAAAAAAATGTTTATAGGTAACATGAAGTTAGATATTTATACCAGATTAGTACTAATTCTCATGCTTTGAAATATATATATATATATATATATATATATATATATATATACATACATGCATATTTTGTATATATGCATACAGAGAGAGAGATATCTTTGAAGGAATACAAAATGCTATTACAAAATTTATATGCAAAATAAAAACATACTACTAAAAAAGTACCTATAACATCAAACCTCTAATTCAGTTTCACCTCATTTATCCCATTTCCTATAAATATCCCTAGTTTGCCCCTAATCTTCCTATTTCCTGTCTTTTCTATAGTCATACTTTATACAGCAACTAAACAAATGCCTACCTAAGGAAGCTATGATCATTTTTTCAGCTCAGAAAACCTTTACAATTCTTTATGTAGCTTTCTGAGATGAACAAATTAAAGACAATCTTCAAAGGTTTGGTTTATATTTACTGATCAAAATTTTTAAATATTTTAGTCGATTGCAACTCACTAGTGAATCACTGGTACAGTTTTGTTATTGGATTTTTCTTATTATTGTTCAATACCTAGAAACAGTGATGTTATTATATACATCTGGATGGTCTGTTTCAAATTTTCATAGATTATAAACTATAAACAACATCCTTTAATGCTTCATGTAGTGAAAACTTTGTATGGATATAAACACAGAGACACAAACATTTAATTAGTCTTCTCATTTTGTTTTATCTTTTTTTCACGGGGGAACATATGCAGCTTTTAATCTCTAGGATTTACAGTACAGTAAGTGCTACAACTAAAGACTGCACAAACATCAATGAAGTAAGTAAATAGATATGTTTTATCAATATTCTTTTTTCTTATAAAGCAAACCATCCCCTTACATCTTAATTAGAAATACAAATATAAGGTGCCTAAAAGTATTAACCTTCTTAAAAAAGGATTTTTTTTAAGGCAAGGATCATTAAGAATGTTTATGGAATATCCTATATCTTTACTCTTGGGCTAAATGTCATAAAAATTAGTTAAAGTGGTCACTGCCAACCCCATCCTTATGTCTATTTAACTAGAATTTAAATAGCATCAAATGCCTAACAATTACCCAGAAATGAGCTAGCTACTCAGGAGGAATCAAAATGACTAGAAAACACAACACTCTCTTGATATTTTGTCTTCCTCTTACCCACTTTGCCAAGAGTGAGAATGGAAGCAGATACTATAAACAAGAAACTTGGAAGGGAAAGCTTGACCATGCCTCTGTCAAGAGACAGTTAAAGCTAGATCCTGCTGGACAGAATTCAAATCAACCCAATTCAATTAGCATTTAAGTGCTTCCTAGTTGCCAGAAACTGGGGGAATATAAAGGCAAAAATGAAAGTCCCTAACCTCAAGGAACTTGTTTTTTGTAAGAAGGAGGAAAAAAACAACTGATAAATTCAAAATAGATAGAAAATAATTATGAAGCAATTTGGGGTGGATGATCCCATTCAACAAAGGACTTTTACAGGAAATGTCACCTTCACTAGTCTTGAAAGGAAGTCAGATTTCTGTGAGAATAGACGTGTTGAGACAGAGCATTCCACACATAGGGAACTAGTTTATTCTAAAGTATGGAGGAAGGAAACATGATTTCATACAGGCAACATGAAATAGGTCAGTCTGGTTGAAACATAGAACTCAAGACAATTATGTGAGGTCAGTTTGGAAACACATAAGTGATTTGGGAATATTCTGAATGTCAGGCTAAGGAATAAAGAGAGACTTACTTCCAGGAATAAGGATATAGTACCTCTATCCTCGGCCCTCATCAGAACTTACTTGGAGTACTGTGCTAATTTCTGGACCCCATCATCTAAAAAGAACATTAGGAGGATCTAGAAAAAGACATTCAGGATTATGAAAGGCCTCAAATCCATATCACAGGAGGAATAGTTTATAAAATTAGGAATGTTTTCCCTGAAGAGAAAACTGTGGCCATCATAGTAGTATTCAAGTATAAAATGAGCCATCATAAAGAAGAGAAATTATATTTATTATATTTGGCCCAAGAAGACAGACCTAGGACCAATGTGTAGAAGTAGTTAACAGAACCATTTAGGCTTACTGTTCTGAAATTCCTTCTGACAGAGCAGTCCCAAATGGAATGGGCTGTCTCAAGGGGTGTTGAGTTTCTCATCCTTACAGAGGAGATTGGAAGATTACTTGTTGGGTATGCAATTGCAGGGATTCCTTTTGGGCATAAATTGAACCAGATGGCTAATGAGGTTTCTGGCAACTCTAAAATTCTGTCACTCTATGATGCTGAGTCTGTGTTTTATCCTAGAAGCAATAATAGAGAGCCATGGGAAGTTTCTAAGCAAAGAAAAGAGAAGTTCAGAGCTGTATTTTCAAAACATGAATTTTGCAAAGATGACCCCAACGTTATGAACCTAAATGACTAGAAAGATGGATGAAATGGTAAAGTGTAAAGGAAGGGTAAGCTGACAGCAGGAGGTAAGGGGTAAAATGGTACATTCTGTTATGGACATAAGGAATTGGAGTAGCCAATGGTGCCTTTTGGCAATGATTTTTTTTTAAGGCAAATAGGGTTAAGTGACCAGAGTCACATAGCTAGTAAGTGTCTGAGGCCAGATTTGTTCTCAAGTCCTCCTAACTCTAGGGCCAGCATTCTGTCCACTGTGCCACCTACCTGCCCCCAGTATTAATTTCTAGGAAGCAGTTCAGGACAGAGACTAGACACAGATCTATAGATGTATGCATTATATGTATGGAGATGAAAATCAAATATACAGGATTCAAATCTCACCTCTGATGTTCACAAAATGACTTACCTTCGGTAAGTCACAGTCCCCTGGGCCTCAATTTCCTCTTTACAAAATGAGAGGATTCAATTAGAGGCCTCTAAGGTCCCTTAAGATCAAGTATTCTATGATACTACATATTTTTATAGATATTTTAACCTACATTTCAGGTAATCATTCTTATCATAGTTTTTTAACTTAAAATGAGAAGGAATTCTATTTTACTTTTCCTCCCATATCAATGGAAGTCATTGTTACTATGTTTCTACTTTAAAATTAGCAAGCAAACTAAAATAAAATAAAATTAGCATCCATAATAAAATAAAACTCATCAAATAAAAATAATTAGTGAAAATGTAATATAAAATATTAGCACTTTTGAGGAAGCAAGAAATTGTATATATCAACTAGGGAATGGCTAAACAAAAATGTAACATTATTGTAGGGAGAAGGTGTCATACTGTATATAGTGTTGCTATATTTGGAGTCAGGAAGACCTGAGTTCAAATTCTGCCACAGCAACTTAGTTGCATGACCCTGACCAAGTCTCTTAAGCTGTTTGCTTCTATTTCCTTATCTGTAAAATGAGATGGGAAATGGCAAATCAATCCAGTATCTTTGCAAAAAACAAAACGAAATAAAAATCCCCAAAATCCCAAGGGGTTATGAAGAGTTATACACAACACGACTGAGCAACAATAATATATGGCAATTTTGTTAGTTGGGTTTCCATAAACTGTTTTGTTTTGTTGCAATGGAAGATTTAGTGTAAATGAGCACTGATAACAACAAATGATTGTTATTAAAATAGCATCAATAAAACATTAAATATATTTATATAATTATGTATAATAGATATTATATATTATTTTCATGTATAATATAAATATACGATATGTCATTTTATACATAATAAATATATGTTATTTTATTTTTTAAATTCATATAAGTATACACTGTTACCTGGGGTCTTAATGGGTTAAAAGCCACGCTGATCACTGTTTCTGTGTGTCCTGCCAATTTGTGGGAAAAGGTGCTTGAACCCATTTCATATATATAAGCCTAAAAGATAAAATGAAAATTCACAGAAAAATTAACACAATTTCAGTCAACACAGTTTTCACTTATATGAAATTAGTTTCCCAGAGTGTTATTACAATATAAGCCCCAGCACTTAACACAGTACCTGCCAAACAGTAAGTGCTTAATGACAATTCAATATTCATATAAAAGATAGTTTAAAAGTATTTTAAATTTAATTATATGAGTATGGTTGTCCCTCTCTGAAGGATCAAACTACTCACACTAGTACTGCCCTCCACTAACCTCTAATCTTCCCTTTCCATTGTGTTCTTTGGAACACACATTAAAAAGACCTTTAACAATCTTCCTAATCTCTTCCTCATTCAGTAAACTAAAAACTGTCAATCACCCAAGGAATCCATATCTCTACCAACAGTCTGTAATGATGACCACTCCTTTCTAAAATCTTTCCAACCCCAATCCAACACGAACTCTGGCTCACACAGCCTCAAGAAACATTGCCACATAAATTTCTCTTCTTACTCCCTACTGCAGTTCAATTACTTTTAAGTTCATGTCATCTAATTGTACCAACTCTCCCTATCATTGTCATTTCTTCTCCTTCTCCTTCTTCCTCTTCTCATGTCCAACTCTTCATGACCCATGGAGCATAACATAGAAGGCCTTTCTATCCTCCATTATCTCCCAAAGTCTAAGCTCAAATTCATTGCTTCCATGACACTATCAATGCATCTCACCCTCTGTTATCCCCTTTTCCTTTTTGCCTTCCATCTTTCGCAACATCAGAGTCCTTTCCAATAAGTTCCATCTTCTCATTATGTAACCAAAGTATTGTAAGTTTCAGCATCATTATTTGACCATCCAATGAATCATCTGAATTAATTTCTTAAAGTATCGACAGATTTGATTTCCTTGCTCTCCAAAGAACTCTCAAAAGTCTCTTCCAGCCCCACAGTTTGAAAGCACCAATTCTGCAGTGCTCAGCTTTCTTTTAGTCCAGCTCTCATAGCTATATATCGCTATTGGAAAAACCATAGCTTTGACTATACTGGTCTTTGTCAACAAGGTAATATCTCTGCTTTTTAGTATGCTGTCCAAATTTGCCATAGCTTTCCTTTCAAGGAGCATCTTTTAATCAACGCCATTTACCCAATCCCTGATCTCTTTCCAGCTTCACTCCATGACTTCAGTACCTTGTTTGCAGTATTCTGGCCCCACCAAAATACTAAAAGACTTGAATATCTACATCAAAGGCCATTATGACAGCATTTCATAGCAGTTTCTTAAATTCATCAACTTTTTTAACACCCACTTCAAATCTACTTCAGACAAACATCATTGTGGTCACATCCAGATCCAACCAAACTGTTCTACTCCAAAATTCTGATACCTGAAATCTCTCCTTTACTTTTACATTTTGCAGTATCTTTCCAACACTTTTCCAATATCCTCTACCTACGCTTTGTAATCATTATAGGCTATCCCTTTTTTCCTACTCTCTCAATCTGTTAATCCTCTTTTGGCCTCCCTTTTCTCCCTACCCAGGTTTAACCCTGTGGCTGTATAATTCAATAAAGCCCTCTACTCTAGCATGGCATAAAGTATTTCAACCTATAAAAGATGGCCAGGTCCTACATTACGAAGGACGAGCTGGATCATGGGATAGTTTTAAATGACTCCAATCAAGCACCTCTTGACAGGAGGAGAGACACAGCAGGCTTGTGGAGAGGATAGAGATTCAAGGAGGAAGTTGCTAGGCTGTGAAGCAAATTTAATTGCAAACCAAATAGGAACAAAGGATTGCTACTGACCAGCAGGCCTGTCATGTAGGCACCTAAAACACAAAGATTTCTTGTTTCAACAATAACAGAAGCCTTTGAAACAATGATATTTCCACAGGGAGATTTTTTCAGTCTGGTTTTTGGGTGATTGTAGCTTCCTCATAACTGACAAATACTCTACTGTGTGTAGGCTGCATTTGCCAGGTTTGGAGCATAGTCTCCATGGAAAGAAGGAAGAAGAATGGAAGATCCAAGTGCTCATAAGAATCAGAATCCAATCCAGAACAATCAGCATATATCTTTACCCTGTACTTGACAACTGTAACTTTAAATGATAAGTAAACATTTCTGTGTCAAGATGTCAAGTTAGTCATTTATGGCATTCTAATACCTTGTTTCGGCAGCTCTCCTAAAATACAAATATTCCATTACAACATTGATGCATGTGCCATCTGCTTTGCAAAGAGAATGACTACTGGAAAACAGGTACGCTAAAGCAATGTTGGTAGAGCTACGAATTGGTCTAACTCCTCCTGAAAACAATGAGGAATTATACTAGAGAAACCATGAAAGTATGTATACCCTTTGACATAACTCAGCCTATATCCCAAGAAGGTCAAAGTCAGGAAAAGAAACAATAGAAAAATAATTATAGTAGCACTTTTTGTGACAGCAAAGAAATGAGAAACAAAGTAGTTGCCCAGAGATTATGGAATCACAGAGCAAATTGGGGCACATGGATGTAATGGAATATGATTGTGCCATACATTATAAATGGCAAATATGAAGAATTCAGTGAAACCTGGAAAGATGTGTATGAATAATGAAGTAAATGGAAGCCAGAGACCAATTTATGACTACAATCAAGGAAAGGAAAAACACAGAAAGATGTCAGAAATCTTATCATTGAATTGAAAAGTGTGTCTTCCCAGAATCAATTATTGAAGTGCGACTCCCCACCTCCCAGCAGAGAGGGAGGTCGCTCTAAGGGTGAGATGGGGCTGTTGTTTCTGTTGTCCTTCCTTTGTTCTTGAAGAGGACCAATGACAGCATGAGCACGATGACCTGCCCATGAGTTGAATTGGAGTGAGGGAGAACTGTGCAAAGTCACAAGTCTCATTCTGTCGTCCAGACATCAGAGTCCAACAGAAGACCAAGGTCAAGATGCGTGGTGATGGACCAGAATGAAATAGGTGATCTTGGTATTTTTAAGTTAAGGTCTTTCCCTGGTCTCAGTTTGTCTGGGCCATGCCCATTCAATGACTAAGGCCTGGGTAAGAATTGAGGTAAAAAAATGACCTAATTTATTATCCCCAAGATAACAATCTGGGCAAGGAAGAACTTCAGAGCTTCTGGTCAGAATAGAAAACAACTGGTATTTACACTTGCAATGAAGTATATGTTGTCAGACATAAGTAAATGTGATGGGGTTTTTTTTTTGGCCTCTTCGTTTCAAGGAAGGTTTCTCTTGGAATAAGAATAGAAGCTTTGGATAGTTTTCATAATAAATGCGTAGACAGATAGATAATACCTTTTAATAAATCATTTATCTTTAAAAATACAGTCAAAAGGAAAACCTTAGGTATTTTGATAGCTCTCTGGCTAAGTATGCTAAGGCTGGCTAGCACTAAGTATCCCCTTGTGCTATGAACTGGGGCTATAGAGAAGAACTTGCCCCTCCCTTGCAAAGGAAAAGATTCCCAACAGTTGCAATCCAGTAGGTAGTAGCAATGACCTAAGGATTGTCTGAAAAGGTGGAATAGCTGAAAAGCAGGTAATGGCAGCAAAGAGCAACTCGGAGAATACCAAAACTACAAATAATTAGAAGTACCCAGAAAATACAATGTAAAATACAGCAGGTATGCAATATTCAGCAGTAATCTTCACAAACCAGATGACATGATCAGAGTACATCAAAGGCTCTAAAATATCCAACATGTGAGTTGACCGGCCATATGCATGCCCTCTATGAATGTGACCAAGCTAAAATATGTTCCCATATGTCCCCTTCATACTCCTTGATCATGTGATCTCTGCATGAGTACAATCCTCCCACTGGTAACATGTCAACCTTTCTGAGAATGTACCCCTGTGGTACATATTTTCTTATCATTTAATCTGCTACGCTATTTGATTAATAGCATACTTTTTAATTATTAAATGCCTTTTAAATCTAATCCTAACTAATCATTTAAAATAAAAGGCTAATTGATTTTTCTGATTATTCTAATAAATACCTTAGTAGGTCCTGACCCACAGAATGCTTCAAATCCAACCTAACCTTCTGAGACCTACATATGAGAGGATCCTGGGCACTAACTACACAAACATATTTAGCTTAAAAATATCACCACATTAGCAAAAATTATTGTTATATTGCATGGAGCTTTATAAAGAAAACTTTAAAGTATAAAAATTAGAAAGTGTTTAAGTATATAGGTTTATAATATTCA
Source organism: Potorous gilbertii (assembly GCA_028658325.1). Lineage (NCBI taxonomy): Eukaryota > Metazoa > Chordata > Mammalia > Diprotodontia > Potoroidae > Potorous > Potorous gilbertii. The sequence goes on from CM053770.1 coordinate 451,576,567, forward strand.
TATAAGAAACACTCTTGCTTGCTTCCATTAAGTTGATATTTTAAAAAAAAAAGACTAAAACCAAAATTCTTCCTGGAGAAGGGGAATTAGCCATTTACTAATATAGTTAAGGTCAAAATGTAATGAATATTTTCTCTCTTAGTACTGAACTCCTTATAAATTAACAAAGGGCTCCATACTAGCATTAAGACACATTTAGGCACATGCACACACACAAACACACACTCATTCTCACACACACACACACACACCAGCTCCTAGAAAATAATTTTGTTTAATTATAAATTACAAATGGCCATCAAATAAAATTTTAATGCTGAACTTCAAAAGACTCAAAAATTTTGCCTAATATTTTCATTTCACAAACTTATTCCATAACTAAAAGCTAATAAGCTCTTTAAATGGTTCAGATTTATGCAAATTTCAAACATGATTCTCATCATGCTTTTATTTGTTGTGATCCCAGAAAGCAGGATTCTGAATACATTAATTTCCAAATACCAGAAGTTGAACTTTAAAGTGCCAAAAGATTTTATTATATTCATTTCCTAAGAAAATATCTAAAACATCATGTTCTTGCTGTAAAAAATAGAGTGGCTTGAACATATTTTAACCTTTTCTTGATGATTCACTTTTTCATTATTAACATCAACTACTATACTTTCATAGAGTACATAGAATGATATCCCTGGAACAGATGAAGTGCCTCAAGTACGTGACAATTGGGGAAAGGATGAAAACACACCTTCTCAATACAATTGCATCAATACACTGTAAAATAACTGGCTAATAATAAGAAATTTGAATTTAGGTCATTTATCTTCTTATCACAGTCATCTCAAATGTTGACTATTTTTTTTTCTTTCAACCAAATGTTTGACATCACTTAGAGAAGACAGAAAAGAATGATATTTAGATAATGCCATGCAGTCTAAGTATGTTTTTTCTATCAAAACTTGGATCTTAATGTAAGAGATACAATTACTATCTACTCTTGTACATAGGTAAAAGGTCATATTACAAAAGATGTCATGTTATTATATTTTGAAATTTTAATTCATATAATTCTCAATTTAAAAAAACTAACACCATACAGGCAAAGTTTCAAGACAATTTTATATTTTCATGGACAACCTCAGACAGCTAGTATTTATTCAACTTACTAATTATGTATTTATTACACATGTATATACATAAATAATCATATATTGCTATTTAATGTATTTCTCCTTGATGTTAATCCTTACCAAAAGATCAGTCCTAGATCAAATGGTAAAAAAGTTATAGTCTGCGTAATCCTGTCCACACATCCTGTGTCCTAGGTTTCCTCGTAACAAGATCCTCAGAGATCCAATATCACAATTTCATTGAATGTCACAGATGTGACAGTAGGAAAATTTTGAAAAGACCAGTCTGAGATGGTGATGAGAAGGGGAGGACATTACATATCTGTTAACATATTTGTTGGTTTCAGTAAACTGCTTTTTTATCTCATTATTATTCTCTGTTGCATGGAAAAGATGGGATTAGATGTGTGGAAATAAAACATATATAAAATGAAGAGAAGCAGGAGAAAGATGAAAGGAGGGAAAGGAAGAAAGAAAGAAGGAAGGAAGGATGGGAGGAAGGGAGGGAGGAAGGGAAGAAGGAAGGGAGGAAGGCAAGCAAGCAGGCAGGAAGGCAGGGAGGAAGGAAGGAAGGAAGGAAGGAAGGAACGGGAAAGGAGGAGAAAGGAAAGGAGGAAGGAAGAACAATTACAAAATTTTTAGAAATACATACAACTAAAGAGAGAATCATAATTTCTTAATTCTACTTTTAAAATTTCTTTTAAAATAAATAAGAGAAAATTCAAATGAATCTGGAATATGTTAGGATGTCCTTTCTCATGGTGGGATCACCCATCCATGTCTGCCCAACCTGCATGACTCTTCTCCTTGTCCTCCACAGAGTCCGGTAACATCTTGGGAGCCTTCCTGGTTTTCTTTTGACTAAATATATATCTACCTACCTAAACCAGTGTCTTCTAAGAGGTTGAAATGGAACATAAATCAGTTGTCATGAGTCCAGATGCAGTATTTTTCTACATCAGGCCCTTTCTGCCTCAGTATCATCACTTAAAAATATAAATTATCGAAGGACACAACCATAATTACAACCTACATAAAATAAACCTTACTAACTAAATACGGCAAAACTGAAGCAAAGAGTGAGAAAAAAGGGAAGCAATATTTCTTCAGGCAATGGATGTGATGTGGCACAAACCACATGGATGCTGGAATAACGCTTTACTGTTCAAAAATGTTTTCATAAAAATTCTAAGGGACTGAATGTCCACTAAAAAGGAGAAATGCTTTGGAAAGAGACTAAAGTGCTTCATTACCATTATTTTATAACTCTGTTGAACCATATCCCTGAATCTGGAAGATGTCTCTTTCTGATATAGCTCTCTACATGTGTCCTTCATTTCCCTATTACCCAATTATCCTCATAGAAGGAATGGGAAGATAAATGAAAATAAAAAGTCAGCTTTTTGAAAATGTCTCTGATCCTTACACATGAAGGAATAACTGATTCCATACATTTCTATTGTGCGCATTTATCTTCTCAACAGTAAACCTTTGACCATGAAAAAAAAACCAGAATCTCAGGAGAAAATGGTTTTTAAAGGCTTGATGAAATAATTTTGCTTAAGATAAAATTTTGGAGATTGGTTTCCAAACTACCATTCTTAACTTCCAAAAGGAAGCACTGAGATAAGAAACAGGAAACTCCAATAAATATGTACTTGATGTCTGAGTTATTCAGCCAACAGAGATTGCTACCATTGGTCTAGATTCCCCATCACTGCCCACAGACTTTCATAATATTAACCTCCACCTTCTTTCTGATACAAAAAGAATAATAGTAGACAAAATGGACAAGCAGGAGTCATTTCTACTCCCACAGACATGGTAAGCCATGCCCATTTTTCTCCACACCTCTTTACAAACATGCATAATACAACAAAAGTTCTTGACTGAACTAATCATTAAAGCAATTTGCTTTTCTTTCCATAACAATAAGGAAATAAAAGGAAAAGTTTAAAACATAAGAATTTAAGTGTGTCTGAAATTGTACCACAAGCCTCTCCCTTTGCAGATGTTTTCATTAGGTTCCTATACCTAGTAAAACTCAATGATGTAAAATAATAAAAGCCCTAGTCATGGCTGCCATATATCCAGTGATGAGATAAAAATGTCTTCCCTGTAACCCAAGTTACTGGCCCCCAATTTTATGTTTTGAAAGGATAGAAATGATCAGTTTGTATAAACTAAAATTATTGCTAATAAAACAGCTTGCATTTATATTGTACTTTACACATACATTAATTTATTTGATCCTCCCCAAAGCCCTGGGAGGCAAGTAGTGCAGGTGTCATTCTCCCTTCCATAATGATGAGGAAACTGAGGCCCAGAGAGGTTTCCAAAGGCATAAAGCTAGTACATGGCAGAACCAGGACCCAAACAAGTCTTCTGCCTCCTAGACAGTTCTTTCTAGCCCAACATTACCCTATGCCATCTCCTGCAAAAGCTAAAGATCTGTTATTCTCAACTTTCAAACAGCACTTTTACAAGTGCTTTACAAAGTTTAAAATGACCTATAAATGTCAGTTATTATTCCTATTGCAATGGTAGTTAAAATTCATAGCCTATCCAATAGAATATTTTAAGTAACCTGAGTAAAAATGCAATCATCCTACAAATACTTTCTAACCATACTAATACCCCAGATGGTGTATCCAATCTCAGTGAGTATGACTGAGATGAAAAATAGCTACTGAACCTCCCTTTCTTTCTGACCAGGTAAGGGATTATGTTACACTCAGTTTTGCTGAATTATTCTCTGTTTTCCCCTTTCATTATAAAAGATGGCTCTCTGGGTAGCAGAAAGGGGAGGATATATTTGTAAATGAAGACTAAATCAATACAAAAGATAACAATAAAATAAATATGAAATAGAAAAAGTGCTATTAGGTTGTATATTTTCATTTGCAGGATTATATAAAGAGTTGGAAGGAATCTTAGAGGCTGTTCCCTGATATTACAGATGAGAAAGCTGTGGTTCATGGAGGCTAATATGCCCTGGGGCATTCACGTAGGAAGCATCATAGATGGGGTCTGAAACTAGGTCCTCTCACTCCAGAGCCAGCATTCTTTCCACCATACCATCTTTCATTTTCTATTTAGTCACATTCTGATTATTAAAAGGCCAGCCTAATTTATTCTGAGATTTGTGAACTCATACTAGTTTCTACAGCTATTTATATCAAAACATCCTTTCTTTTGACAGTTCATTTTTACTTTATTCCAAAGTATATGCAGATGTCCACTGAGAATTCTTCCAAATGATCGACTTACTTCAACCATCCTGGTAGAGGTCATTAAAGCATGAGCTGAATTGTTGGGAAATCTATAGTTGGTCTGAACAGGCTTTTCTATAGTTTAGAGTAGGGCTAAAAGATGACAAGGTACCTTCTCTGTTATCTAATAGGTTCAGAAAGAAGGGTACAATAAAATACTTAAGAGGTATCACTATCATCTCTACCTATGGGAAATCTGAATATTGTTATAACAATAATAGTTCCTGGGTTGTTTTATCACACTTCTGTAGAAGAATAGCTGACTGCTTTAAACAAAAATAACTGCTCTAGATAACTGTTCCAAGGAACAAGCAATGCCATCTTCCCAAGATGACCAGTTTCACAGGCAGTTTCACATTAATTCCATGTGCAATGATCATGATTCCAAAAGACTTCTCTTTTACTGTGCCCTGTAGTCATCCAGTACTGCAGGTACTTAAGAACCACATGGGTCTTAGGGTAAGGGTTTCTACAAAAAAATAGCCATCCCTAAGAAAAACTGGGAACTGAGTTATGTTTAATTTAAGCATCTGCTTATTCAGCATTTCCCTTCTTTTCAACACACTTACCTAATCCTGCATCATTCAGTATTCAGTCAACTTGTGAAAAATTTGTCTGATGCTTCCTTTTTTGTTCTTACTGAGCCTTACAGTGAAGCAAAATGTAGCAAGTAGTTCCTGCATGCCAGTTAAGGGGTGACCTGGCTAACTCTCCTCTGAGTCTGACCACCAATTGGCATATGTGTCATTTGGCTCCCAAGATAAACTACAGCTCTGTTCCCCATGTAAAGTCTCCTAGCTAAGAACATCTGAAAATTCTGCAGAACAGTTCTCCGAAACACTTACACAGCATGAATCTGGATCAAGTTGTAGCTGTATTTCTATAAATTAGAGAGTAGCAAATGCAAAAGTTTAGCTTTGACATCACACATTGTACCCAAAAAAGGCTTTTAAACAAGCATATAAAATTGAATAAGGCATCTGGAATATGGATGACATGAAGCTCCCATTCTTTTAGTTCCCTTTGTCCTTTGCATTTCAATTGATACCACATAAATTCTCTTTAATTTTTAACATTTATTAATCAAGGCAGAGAATGTTTAAGTTAGGTTTTTAAACCAAAAGTCACACTTCACAAATTCTATTTCTGTTTTTCATTTGATTCATTATATCAGATCAATCACTAGATCCTTTTAATTTGTTTTCAACATCTCTAAAAAAATGAGGGTTCAAAATTTATATGGCAAGTTTGATGAGACTGAATTAGAATCCATAAAAACATTTGTTCATACCTAAGTTTGTCATTATTTTCTATAATTATATTCCTTAGAAGTTAGCTTAAGCAGATATTCTTCAGAGTTTCTTCAGATACATGAGTCAAATTTGACTTATGGTAGTCTCTCCTACGGGAGGTCAAATGCATGTATGAAATGGAGTCATGCCTAGGCAAATAAAAGGCTCAGTTTATTAAGTTATTAGTCAATAAGCATTTATTAAGCACCTGCTATGCACCAGATATGTGTTAAGTTCTAGGAATATTCAAAGAAAGGCAAAAAACAGTACCTTCTTCCAAGAAGGTACTCATAAGCTAATGAGGGAAACAATGTGCAAACTACTATATACAAACAAAATATATATTGGAGGAATTAGAGGTGGTCAGCAGTGGGGAGGCACAACTACTGAGGAAATTAGGAAAGACTTCTTATAGAAGGTGTGGTTTTTGCTGAGACTTGAAAGGAGGCAGGAAGCTAATAGACAGATGAGGAGGGAGAGAATTCCAGGTATGGGAGACAGAAATTAAAAAGGTATAGATTCTGGAGATGGAGTGTCTTGTGCATCAAAAAGCAAGAAGACCAATATCACTTGATGCAAGAGAATCTGTGGGAGCTGGGAGGGGAAGGGTGGGGACTGGCCTGCAGCAAGAGCTTTCTGGTTCATCTCCTTGACTCAAGTTTCTTCTCACTCTAGCCTAGCCACAAATGTCAGAGATCTTCCTAAAGTGCAAGTCATGTCGTTTCCCCTCCCCCATCCAGTTAAACCACAATGGTTCCCTATTACACCAAAGATCAAATATAAAATTCTCTATTTGGCCTTAAAAATCCTTCAAAACCTGGTACCTTATTATCTTAAGGGTATACTTGAAGGAAGAGGACTGAAAACAAAAGGTCATTAGATCTGGCAATTAAGAGATCATTGATAACTTTGGAGAGAGCAGTATCACTTGAATGATGAAGTTGGAAGCCAGACTACAAAGATTTAAGAAGAGAATGAGAAGCACCTATAGTAGAAGACTTTCTGAAGGAGTTTAGTTACAAAAAGGAAGGGAAATATTGGATGACAGCCAACTGGGATGGAAAAAGGGAAGGGTTTTTTTGAGACTAGAGGCGAAGCCGTAAGTATGGCCATTGGCAGTCAAGAAAGTACTAGTAGACAGAGAGAATTTGAAGATTAGTGAGAAAGTAAAGATGATGGAAAAACATTCTTCTAGGGAAGATGGGATGGAATGAGATCATTGTTATGTACAAAGACTTGCCTTGGCAAGTAGAAGGACCATTTCTTCATGTGAGAGGGGTGGAAGAGACAGCAGTGGAAGGCATCTAAGTGATGTGAGATGGAAAGGAGGGAAAAAGAGGAAGTTCTTGATGAAAGACCTTAATTTTTTTTTCACTGAAATATGAAACAAGGATCTCAGCTAAGAGGGTGGGGAAAGTAAGAGCAATAGGGGCCATGAGGTAGGATGAAAAGGTTGGGAAAAGGCACTGTGGCGAGGGGGATTGATTGTTTTGTGTGGGCTATGGAGGGATGGAGGAGCAGGTCATAAGAAATGAGTATATTAGAGACTAGAATGTTAGAGTATTTGAGGGAGAATTAATATGTATGTTGAAGCCCCCCTTGCATAAGGAGGAGTTAGAGAAGAGATAGAAACTCCAAGAGCAAAGCACTGAATTTACAGGGGGAAAGAAGAATACCCTGGAGTTTAGTAGATAACAGGTACCAGAGTCTTGATGGGATGATAAATAGAGACTGAGTGAACCTCAGAGGAAAAGGAGGATAGGAACAAGAGAGAGGACAGAGGGTGACAGAGAATGATGTCATTTGAATATTAACTGGGGTTTCAGAATCACTGGGATGGGAAGATTATGAAAGAGTTAGTTTTTTTAATCACTGAGGAAAACCTTCAGGTAGATTATCAATATCCTTATGGGTTTGGATTCAAGATGTATTAAGGTATTAGGCAAAAGAGTAGAGATGGAAAGAGAGGGGGTAGTATCCAGACTGGGGTAAGCTCAGGCAAGCAACTGGTAGCAGGAGGACAATGAGATGGAAAGGCTTGTCCTTCCTTTCTCTGCATGCCCATGCAGACTGGTAGAGAGGGGGTGGAATTGTGACATTTTCAGCATCTCTCCATTTAGCACTTCACTCCTTTCCAACACATCTCTGCTTCACTTCTACTCATTCAGAATCCAGTTCCCTGATGCTGCCTAGAAAACTCAACTGTAGCACCATATAAATGCCTGCCTATTGCTTTTTCTTTTATGCTACTTCCTTTAATTAAAACCAGTCCAACCTATGTAACATTCCCTCAGACTTTTGCTCTCTGCTAAATGAATACTAATCAATCTGCCAATTAATATATACCAAGGTATATTTCCTTCACTAAAGTTCTTTTCCTGTGATCTCAGGATGCTGTGGTAACCCCGGGGCATAAGCTCTCCCAGATACTCCAAGGCTTAAATTTAGACAGGTAATAGACTGTATATCTATCATATGAAGAGAGACTCATGAATTGGGAGAGTCTTCTAACCACCCAGTGCTGCAAAGTGATTAATTTTTCAGGCACAGCAGTTCTTAAAGACTTACTAAGTCAAATAAGAGTTGCCATTTTTGTTGATGGAAGAAGTAGCCACATGAAAGAAATCACAGTATCTAAAATATTTAAATGTATAATGAAGCTGTAACTCATAGGATCATGAGATTATAGGACTTGAAGCTGAAAGGAACTTTAGCAATCATGTAGAGAACACCAACCTACTCATTTTGTAAATGAAGAAACTGAAGCCCAGAGCAGCTAAGTGACTCATATCTTGAACTTAACATCCCTTAGACATCTAAAATTCAAAGCATCTGTAACAGAACTCATTGTCTTTACCCCAGACCCTCCTCTCTTTTGAACTTTCTCATTACTGTCAAAAATGCCATCAGTCATAGTCGCCCAAGCTCAAAACCACTATGTCATCCTGAGCTCCTCCCTCCTCCCACATAGACAACTGATTGCCAAGTCTCATCATTTCTACTTTTTTGACATCTTTAGTATACATCCCTTCTTATCACTTATACAACCACCACCTGATACCAGGCCCTCATCACTTCACACCATAACTATGCAGTATCCTGAAGGTTAGTCTCCTTGCCTTGGCTATCCCCATTCCAGTTCATCCTTTACTCAGCTGAGAGTGCACTTCCTAAATCACAGGTCTGACCATGTCACCCCACCCCACCCCTCCAGTGGTTTTCTGTTACCTCTGTGATCAATTATAAAATCCTCTCTGTTTGACTTTTAAAGCACCTCACAGGTCTCTTCTTATCTTTTCTGTCTTCCACTTTACTGTCCTCCACGTAGTCTACAATTCAGCTACGTTGGCTTGCTTGCTGCTTCTTACCCATGACACTGCAGGTTCCAATATCATGTATTTTTATGAGCTGGAAAGCTCTCATTCTTCACATCTGCCTTTTGACTTCCATGGCTTTCTCAAAGACTCAGTTCTTTGAGCTGTGACATACTGCTCATGCCTTCTTTCTAATATTACCTTCTATTTACATTGCATAGATTTTATGTATTTAATGTATTTTCTTGTTATCTTCCCTTTAGAAGGCGAGTTCTTTAAGGACCAGGACCAGGACCATTATTTTTGCCTTTTGTTGTATATGTCTAATTCTTAGCTTTTTTTAATGCTTTTTAAATGCTTTTTGAATGAATAGGGAATAAGAGAAAGGGTAAAACTTCTGGAGATAATACTTGAGTGAAAGTAGTCATTCTAATGGCAGGTATCCAAATTCTATGACAAAACATTAGAGTAGATATGTGGGTAGCAGAAAGAACTTTGGGGAGCTCTCAAAACATACCAGATGAGCAGTTATCTAGTACACCAATGAACAAAGTTAGCCCAGTTATAAAGATTTCTTTAAGGAAGGAATTTCGAAACTCTGTAAATGCTTTTCAAACAACAAAAAAATATATATATTACAAGGCACCTAAAACGCTTGAACCAGTAAGTGAAGCTCCTTTAAACCTTTTCCTCAAGAATTATCAAAGTCTACATTGAAAAAAACCAAAGACTTGACTTCCATAGATAGCAGTATAAATAGCATCTGGATGCTGCACAGAGCATCCAAAGTTGAAATGCTTGGCATTTTACCCTTTTTGTGTCACCTAAACTGCTACAATACTCACTGTTAAATATCATAAAGGGGCAGCTAAGTGGTATAAGGGGTAGATGGCAGGACCTGGGGTCAAAAAGATTCATCTTTGTGAGTTCACATCTGACCTCAGACACTTTTCAGTTGTGTTAACTTAGGTAAGTCACTTAACCCAGTTAGCCTTAGTTTCCTCCTCTGTAAAATAAACTGGTGAAAGAAATGGCAAACTACTCTAGTATCTTTGCCAAGAAAACTCCAAATGGGGTCATTAAGAGTCAGATATGACTGAAACAAGTTAACAACAACAAAATATTCATATTAAGAAAAATTCTAGTATTAAAGATAGTATATACATTAATTAGCACATGCAAACATTAATGGTCAAACTATCAGTCATGCTAAAAATTATGGATCTGACTAAAGAAATGAACCAGAATACTTAAAAGTGAAGGTACAATAAAAGGAAAGCTAGAAACCTTCAGAACATTTTTTTTAAATTACTCAGAATCCACATGTGCATATAATTACCTAGAGATTCCAGTCAAAATCAATTTTTTAATACTGTCTGTGAAACTATTTTTATAAGGAAAGTACTGATTCAGTTGACATGGGAACTTCCTTTGTATCTTTATTTACAAATCAGACAAAACTAAGAATCTTTTCCTGTATATTTCAAATCAGTTGCCAAATCTTGTCACTTCTACCTTCACAACGCCTCTCACACATTGTCTTCCTACTTACAAAGCAACCGCTTGAGTCCAAGCTTTCATTGCCTCTCACCTACACTATTGCCATAGTCTCTACTTGACTCTAGTCTCCCAACCTCCACTCACGCCCACTCCACATCCTCCTGCCAAAGTGATTTTCCTAACCTGTAGGTTTGTCCATGTCACTTCCCTATTCAATAAACTCCTTTTAACTTTAGAACAAAATATAAATTTCTTTGCCTGGCCTTTGAAGCAGTCTTACTACATATCATTTCCCTCACAAACCATATGATCCAATCAAATTGCCCTTGTTATATATGGAAATGGCATTCCATTTCCTGTTTCTATTTCTTCACATGAGCTTTCTCCTTGCCTGGCATGCTGTCCCTCCTTCCTTCTCTTTCTTAGAGTTCCTAATTCCCTTCAAGATTCAGCTTCAAGTGCTACTTTCTACATGAAACCTTTTATGATCCCATAAAACTACTAGTATCTCCCTCCTCCCATAAACTAGCTTGTATGTAGTTTTCATATAGTCTATATATATACATATATGTATATGTATATATATATATATATATATATGTGTGTGTGTGTGTGTATGTATTGCTTTATCCAGATAGATTGCAAGCTTCTTGAGGGAATAGATTATCTCCCCTTTGTTTTCATATCCCCTTAAGCCTAGCACGATGCCCAGAACAATGTAGATACTTACTAAATTTGTTTATTGATATATGGATGAATGGATGAGATAATGTAGAGTTAAAACTTACTGCTTGGATATAGGGTGTGAGGGTAGGAGCAAGTAAGGACTCAAAAGGTGATTCTGAGGATGAGAACATGGGTGATGGTGGTACCCTAGGAAAAAATGGAGAAGTTCCCAAGAGAGGTTGGAGAAAAAAAGCATAATGACCTCTGGTTTAGACAAGTTGAATGAGATACCTATAGGACACGGTTGAAAATGTCCAGCAGGCAGTCAGTGATTCAAGACTGTAGTAGCTCAGAAGAAAGACTGAGGCTGAATTTAGATCTGTTTATATAATTGTCATCATACAAGTTCAAGTATTAGTTTAAAATAATACTCTTCTTAAAAAATAAGTAATATTTGAAAAGGCTCCTTCAAGACAACACTCATGCCTTGTATATGCTCTGTGTACTGCTTGGCATATGTTTTTACTCAGGATTCCCATGGGGTAACAGACTGGCAAAGAGAAGTCTTATTTTTTTAAAACATAATTAGAGCTTACAATTCTCTAACAGAGTACAAAGGATTACTTGACAAAATGTTGAAAAACTAGCCAGCATTTCTGCAAAGAATTTGCTCTATCAGTATACAAAACACTGTAGTGCATCTGCAAATCACATGCTTCCCACTTTACCAAAGTAGGAAAGACTTGATAGTTGTTTATTTTCAGTAATTTTGTGATTAAAGTTTGGAGAGATTAAAAAAACATAAAAAGTGCCTGGTACATAGTAAGCGCTTAATAAATTTTCTTTGTCTACAGTTATACGTAGTCACTATATCTATCATCTATTTATGAATAGTACTGAAAATGAACTCTACAAGTTTAGAGGGAGAAATCACTGGAGAACAAAGTGGCCATGGAAGGCTTTCTGGAGCCATGGGATTTAACTTGGTCACAAAGGATGAGTAGAAAGCAATAAAGAGGGGAATGAAGCCATTACATATATAATCTACTCACTGATAGAAATACATTTTCCATCACAAGACATTCTTCTACCTACAAAATTTTAAATTTGTTATTCTCAGGTTTGAATCAAAAATCCCTCTTATATCCCTCCCTTTGCACTCCCCCTATCTAACTCAATATGCTCCTAGTGACCTTCAAGAACTTAACCCGAGCCACTTCAAACTGTTAGTTACCTCCTTGCCATAATAACCTTCCCTCCCCATCAGACCCATAGAGCCAATCCTCTTAACTTTCTCAACCAGCAGCCTTGATTCCTTTGCCCTCACCCCAACTCTTTAGCCAAGTCCAAGCAGACAATCCAGTTGGCCAGAAAGTGGAAAGAGATGAGTATTTTTTAAATCCTATACAAGAGAGCAAATGAGGTTTCAAAGGAGTAGCATCACTACTTGAATCTTAGCGTGATCCCCGCAACCCCAGACCGCCAACCCTGCTTCCACCCAAGCCTTGTTCCGTAGCCAAAGTCCAGGGAGTAGTCCTTGTGAAGACTCCTGGCAACTGACTTCGTGGGAGCTACAACCCCACTTTCTCAGCTGCCATAGTTATTGATGATCCAGAACAGAAAGTGCTCACTACCAAAGTTTCTGGCATTGTGAAATAGTTCAAGATAAGCAACAGATATGATTTCATCCATAGAAATGACAGCAAAAGTATGGCAGTATTGCCATCAGCCCTGTCACTGTACCTTAACAAACAGTGGGCCTTTCCATCTGCCTTACTGATGAAATCTCCTCTCCATGTTGTCTCCCATGACTGAATGTGAGTGAGCTTGCTGAGAGATGGAGCAGTTGTCTGGCTTATCTGTTTGCAAACCAGAACTTAGCAAAATGTTTTCTGCATGCTAAACTCTTGGTAAAGACATTTTACTGATAACAACAAAGAAAATTTAACTAAACTCTTATTTTGCTTTGGTTTTCATTATCAAGGAGAACAGTTTGTGGGCTGGAAATGGTAGGACAAAAATGGCATTTTGTCCTTGCCTCTGGCTAAGGATCACCTTAGGAGCAAAGTCTTGTTTCCTCAGCCCCTATACAGCTCCTGTGGGTTTGCAGGAAAGGGTAGAGTCACAATCAAGGATTTAATACACATTAAAAGAAAATTTTTTCACCCCAAGTCAGATAGCTGTTTCCTTGACATGCACTATGGTCCAGCCAAGATGGTCTTCACTCTGTGGAATCCATCTTCCATCTCTGTCCCTTTGCACTGGCTATTGTCTCTCATTACTGGAATGGTATTCCTCCTCATCTCTGTCTCTTGGAATTGCTACATTCTTTCAGGATTTGGCTCAAGCATGCGTGACCTTTCCACATGATATCTTTTCTGATCCCCAACACCACTCCTAGTTGCTAGTCAAAAATTACTTTGTGTTAGATAGATGGATAGATAGATATTATTAAAATTCTGTAAATAGTACATATGTATATATACACACATGTATACATTGTCTTCTCCAGCAGAACACAGGCAACTTGAAAACAGAAACATTGCTTTGGGCTTTGCATCCCTAGAGCATAGCAAAAGCCTCGCACATAGCAGGTATTGAAACGCTTATTGATTGATAATCATAGGATGAAGCCTAGTACAAAAGCTAGATGGTGTAGTGGATAGAGCACAGCTCTAACGTCGGAAAGACCAGAGTTCAAATCTAACCTCATGTATTTACTAACTCTGTGATCGCAGCCAAGACATTTAGCCTCCATTTGCCTTAGTTTTCTCATTTGTAAAATGAGCATATTAGCACCTGCCTTGCAAACCTGTGAGGAATAAACAAATCATATTTGTAAAGCACTTAGAGCAGTGCATAGTAGGTACCACATAATTGCTTGACTCCCCCCAATCTCCTCATTTTATAGACGAGGAAATGGAGAAAGCAGACCATTTAAGTGACTTGTCCAAGGTCACACAGGTACTAAGCAACAGAAGTGAGACTTGAACCCAGATCTTCTGACTTCAAAGCCAGTGTCTTTTCCAACATGCCACACTGCTGCTCCGTTTCCAGTCTGTCAAGATACCATCCATTTCTATTTTGTGTGATGTTGCATGGCCCCCAATACTTTCTAAATCTTCCAGTTGCCTTCTTGAAGAAACAATACACAAATGTGAAGCTTCTGGATAACGTACAAACTTTTGGCCTCTTTCATTTCTTAATCCTAACCTCATTTTCTGGCATAGTTTCCTTTATCCTTGAGCCAACTCTCAGAACAAAGGCACTTATTACCAAGGTATATGTTCCCTTGGTTTGGAGGCATCCCATCAAACTTTTCCCAAAATGCTTTTCTTTCTTCATCCTCTGTAACAGATGTTTGCACATAAACTGCAATCATCTTCAGGGTGGTCTATTTATATTCGTCATCAACACTAAGCCAAAAAGACCAACTATCCCATGCAATTATATTCCTTGTTGCTTTTGGGTGCATGATGAAACCAACTATACCAGTTCCCTTATTTTACTCTGTTCCCATTGAGCTGTGGGTTGTTTACTTCTTCTGGTGTCATTTATGGTGAGAATGTCAATGTGTTCACACTTTAGTTTCCACAGCACTCTTAGTAACTCCCTGATCTGGCCAGAAATATCTCACCTGTAGCTTGTCAACAGGATAATTAATCTTTATACATGGACTAAAAAGTGGGTGATCCTTAATGCTCTTGCTTCCTTATGCAATACTCCTAACACTTTCACTGAAGGAGGCTGATTAAAAGAGAGTCAGTTTGTATTTTGATCTGCTTTGTGGGAAATACAAGGCGGCAAAAAGAGTTGACCATGAACTATCATTTACTGTAAATTTAACTGATGTAAAGGGTCACCCAAATTGATTCATGAATCAACAGGTATTAAGTGCCTACACTGTGCTAAAAACTGTCCCCGGCCTCAAGGAGTTTATGTTTATTAGGGGAAAAAAACAACACCTATGAATAAATGCTAAATATACATAAATGTAAGTTAGGTGGCTCAATGGATAGAGTGCTGGGCCTGGAGTCAGGAAGACCTGAGTTCAAATTCAGCCACTTACTATGTGTTATTCTGAGCAAGTCGCTTAACCTCTGTTTGCCACTGGAGAAGAAAATGGCAAACAACTCCAGTATCTTTGCCAAGAAAACTCCCTGGACAGTATTGGCATGCTATGGTCCATGCAGTCACAAGGAGGAGAACACAACTGAATGACTAAATAACAACAGTAAATGAATTAATTACCAAGTACTAAAAAGAGTGCACCGGAAAAGCCTCATGAATGAGACAGCATTTAACTTGACTTTTCAAGGAAGCCAGGATTTCTAGGAGGCAGAGGTAAAGAAAGATTGCATTCCAGATATAGGATTTAGCCTGTGCTCAGGCATGGAGACTAGTCTGGCTGAAATACAATATGTATTAAGCCAGGAAACATTTGTTGAAAGCAAACTGTGAAAAGTTGGAACTGGAAAATAAAGGGGTTCATATTTTATCCTAAACATGGCAAGAAGCTACTGGAGTTTTTGGAGTATAGTAGAGAGATGGTCAAATCTGCCCTTCAGTCTTCTAAAACACTTTGCCTTATGTGTGCAGGATGGATGGAAGAGGGGAGATATTTGAGGAAAGGAGACCAATGATGGGGCTGTTGCCTCAAAAAAGAGGTTCTAAAGTAGGGGGATGATCATGTGAATGGAAAGAAGAGGAAGATGGGAAAGACGATGTGCACATGGAATTAATAAGAACTAGGAAATAATTGGAAGGGGTAGGAATGGAGTAGAATGTGAAGAATCAAAGATAAACTCTACAGATGTATACCTGGAGGGTGGTTATGTCCCTAATAGAAACAGGGAAGTTTGGGAAAGTAGGGGAGATGGAAGGTTAGAGTCACACTTTAGGAAAAGAATGTTGATGGCAGACTGCAGTGGTGAGAGATCTGAGGCACCATCACACACCAACCCATGCCATTGACCATAAGCATTCCATTTCATTAATTAGAAAATCTAATAGTCACTTATCTGACATTAAGCTCCAAACCTTCCACCTTTCCCTATCCTACAACCTTTGCCCTCTTCAAAACCTCCAGTCCCCTCATCTCTCAGTACTTTTACAAACTCTACTCTGATTACACCTTCTTCCAACCTCTACCCAATAGTCTTCTGTTTCACTCTACACTGTCCTCTGCTCTTTCATTCCCAGTTCCCTAAGTGATAGTCTAGTACCTGGGAAATTTAAAAAGTTCTCAAGGAAAGCCGCCACCTCATTAGAAAGCTATTCTCTGAAGGATGTATAGAAGAATGCTGACAAGAAATAAACAGGAGGTAGGAGCCAAGATGGTGGAGTAGAAAGATACATATATGCTAGCTCCTAACCCACAGCCCATAAAAAACCTGTAAAGAAGAACTCCCAACAAATTCTGGAGCAGCAGAAGCCACAGAACAACAGAGTGGAGGAGATATCTGTTCCAGAGAGACCTGAAAAACTGACAAGAAAGGTCTGTTGCACACCAGACCCAGAGCAGAGCCCAGCCCTGCCTTGGTCACGTGGTACCAAAAGGAACAGATCCAAGCAGGCTTCAGGGACAGACTCTTCCAGCAGCCACAAAGGTCCCTCCACCCACAGGCACCAAAGGTCAGTGAGAGGAACTTTTCAGTTTGTGAGAGAAGAGTGGGGTGTCTCCATAACTCAGGCCCCCTCAGGAGGCAGCAGCCGAGGCAGCAGCTTGGATCCATTGTTGAAGGTCTCCCCATAAACTCCTGAGGGAACTAAGCCCTGTGTGGTGGTCCTGCCCCCACCTGAGCACCTAAACTTAATCTCACACTGAATAGCAGCCCCTCCCCCACTGAAAGCCCTGGGGCTGGGAAGCAACATTTGAATCTCAGCCCCCAAGCACTAGCTGGGCAGATCTGGAGACAAGGTGGGGGTGGAGAGGAAACTCAGAAGTCAAGTAACTGGCTGGGAAAATGCTCCCATCTTTTCAGATGAGGAAGAACAATGCTTACCATCAGGAGAAGACATAGATGTCAAGGCTTCAGTATTCCAAACATCCAAAATAAATATTCAGTGGGCTCAGACCATGGAAGAGCTCAAAAAGGATTTTGAAAATCAAGTTAGAGAGGTGGAAGAAAAACTGGGAAGAGAAATGAGAGAGATGCAAGAAAAGCATGAAAAGCAAGTCAATACCTTGCTAAAGGACACCCAAAACTATGCTGAAAAAATATAACACCTTGAAAAATAGGCTAACTCAATTAGTAAAAGAGGTTCAAAAAGCCAATGAGGAAAAGAATGCTTTAAAAAGAAATACACAGCATAATAAGGCACAGGTGGCTTGTGATCTGCTTCTGGGTCATGGAAACATTCATTAAATAAAACAAGCATGTATTACCATAATCAAAAACCCTTCTGATAAGTCTCCTTTTCCTTACTTAAGTTGCTCCTCATTCAAGCAGCAGACATAATCTATTTCCAGGGTAATATTCAAAGTTTTTCTGGCTTGGTAAAATCAACCAGATTACCCTCTGTTAGGAAAACCTTCAAGGACTCAGAGTCACCTCTATGTCAAAATTAAATATCAAGGTAGGACTTTTGTTCCCAGATAGGCACTTAATAAATGTCTTTTAAATCCCTCAGTATGTATGTTTGTGTTTTGTATTCTCTATCTGGAACATCATTCTTCCTCACCATCTCTGTCTATATAGTAGCCATCCTCAAAGGCTCAAGTCATATGCCAACAACTTCTGCTCTGTGACACCATCACCGATCACCACACTGTTCTTAACACCTATTGTATTTTGTGTATCCCACTCATCCAATTCATCCAATGCCTTTATTAAGTACATGCCACATACAAGAGAGGCAGAATAAGGGAGTAGATCTAGTTCTTGACTTGTAATCAGGAAGACCTAAATTCAAATCCCACCTCTGAAATGTACTAGCTATGTAACCCTGAGGAAAGATTTTGTATTTTAAATTTTATGTGTTTCAGCCAGCTCCCTAGAATTCTTAAAGTTCTTCAGGTCCTTGAAGTTCTTCAGGTCCTACTTATGGTAGTCATAAAGTAAAAAATTTTAAGGATACAAAGATGAAAACCAGCACTGTATCTGCAAGAGGCAGCTCAAAGAGCTTAAAATAGAATAGGAGGGATGCCTCAAGTATAAAAGGATTATGAATCAAGGAAAAAGGGTAATGAGCAAAGAAGAAAAGCAAACACCCTAAGAAATCTGAGGACAGATCGATTTCAGCTGTGTGACTTTTACATTGTTTGCATGCAAGTATGCTATCCAATTATAAGCCTTTGGAGATCAGGAGATGTACCTTGTGTGATTTTGAATTCCTCATCACTCAATATAAAATGCTTTAGACAAAGAAGGTGTTCTATTAGTAAAGTTAATATTATTATAGCACTTACATAATGGTTTTAAGGTTTACAAGGTTCTTTACATGTATCATTTGATCCCTCATGACACTCTGAGGTAAGGGTCATATGCCAAGAGAAGTTAGGTGACTTTGCCAGAATCACAGTTAGTTGTGTGTTTGAGGCAGGGTTTGAACTCATGTCTCTCCTTTTCTAAATTCAGCCTTCTACCTACCATACTACCAAGCTGTCTGGTGGAATGAATATGTGAATTAGAAATGTTTCTTACTTTGTTCTAAAATACTTTCACACTTCTCTCAAACAGATAGTGTCAAATAATTTTAGAACTCAAAGAAATATCAGAAATTATCTAGGTCACCCCTCTCCCATTTTCCAAATGAAAAAAGCAAGGTCAAAAGGATAATAAATCAAAATACCACACTTCTTTCAAGGTCCAGTCCAGGACTTATTACCTCCATGAAGACTTCCTTGACAAAATCATCCTACAATACTCTTTCCTATTTTAAATTCTTCAAACTTTGAATATGTTATTTGTCACACTATCAAGGATTTCCTTATATATTGCCTAGAAATTACTTTCTAGCTGTTTCATAATATGTCTTTATTCCAATTAGACTATAGGCTATTCATGGGACTTCATCCTTGCCTTTCTTCCTTGTACCACTGGTAACAAGAGCAGATGGTTCATAAAAGTTTGCTAAATTAAATGAATCTGTCACTAAAAGAAAACATGTCATCATGGACTAATCAATCAAAATTTATCTGAATTCTCATCTCAATTCTGTTTCCATATCTACAAAACAAATGCTCACTTGGATACAGGAACTGTGTGATGAGAATGATTAAGATTGCATTAATATGAAAGAAATATTTAAATTTAAAGCCTGATATCCATCTAGAGAATGATAGTGTTTTTGGCTGCCTACCTTCTCCCTGGCTGTAGGCAGACACCTGCAGGAAGTTAGTAAACCTATGCAATCTAGGGCAGTCCCCTGGCACTGAAATCACCTGCAGCAATCTTCAGGGATCAGATTGCTACAGGAGTTCAACTATGTCCATCAGTTGGTTGATTACAGCTCAGTTTGAAACATGCTTCCTAGAATTTTTATTTTCAATACTTTATATTTGAAATTTTTATTTAAATTGATAGAAAATATTTTCACCTCTGAATCATTAAGATAGTGATTATACTGTAAACCAGTAATTCTCTTTTTGTTGTGAAGTTTCTGGGACTTTCAAGGGTTTCACAGAATCTCAGAGCAAGAAGAAGCAGCATAGTCCAAGCTTTACCTGAAAAAGATCTCTTCTATGGTGGACCAGACAAGGGTTCAGAGCGCATTTGCTTAAAGACCTCCAGCAAAAAGGAAACCTCTGGACTTTTCCAACCTTCTCCATCCACCCCCAACCCCGGGATTTTTAATCTCCTTATGTTGTCTTCTCACTCCTTAAGAGAAAAGACTATCTCTTATTTGTATCCCCATCACTTAGCATTTAATAAACATTTATTGACTAAATGAATGATTACTTTGAGAGGCAGCCAATATTACTCTGGTGGATGGCTTTAATATTCAGAAGTTTCTCCCCAACTGCAAACAAACTATTTGCTTCTTTCCAAATTTCTCCCAGTGTCCCTACTTTTTCACTCTGGGACCAGGCAGACAGGTTTTTGTTTTACTGAAGCAAACTTTAAAGATAGAAAGGTAGAGAGACAGATAGACAGACAGATAGTTAGACAGATAGATAATTAGAACAGAATCGAATTGAATCGAATAATGATGAATGAAAAGGGTCAACACATAATGACAGAGCGTCAGAATAGGTTTTCTGTGGGACATTTTTGTGCAAGTGTATGTAATACATTTTAAAATATATATCATAAATTGACAGCTACTTTGGTAAATTTATAAAGAAAATAATCTATACTATAATGTATAATAAGAAGGATATACTGACAATTAAAAATGGATGTTAATGGAGATTGGACTCTTGGCATGAAAGGCATTTAGTAGAAGTAATAGCAATTTAGAAATTGGTTATTGGAAGTTTAAGTAATAGTTGATTATAAAAATAATAAGAGCAATCACTATTATTGTAGTGCTCTAAGGAATAAAGCACTTAACTTATCATCTCATTTGGTCCTCATAAGGACCCTGTAAATTAGGAGCTGGCAATCTCATTCAGAAGCTATGATATGTAAACAAATAACTATGACATAAGGTAGAAGGTAATAGAGCTAAAAAGGAAACTCAGACAAATATGTAGTAAGAATATTTCAATAAGGAGAAAAGTTTTGTTGTAGAGGTCAAGGAAGACTTCACAGATGAGGTGGAAGCTGAGCTGCTTCTTAAAGGAGGACTGCAGCAGACACATATCTGAAAGAATTCCACTCAAGGCCAGAATATCCACAGGGATGATCCGAGAGGCAGGGTAGTTTAGGACATGACTGGGGAACAGTTAATAGTCTAGTTTGGGTCAGAACTGATTCTAAGTTTTTCAATACAATGGCAATTACTGCCAAGTCACCCCCCTGTGACATGCAGGGGCAGAATAACTGGGCATAATTAAGGATGAAGAAAGGCCTACTGAGTCTGGTAAATTTAATTAGACTAGTCAGTTTTGTGCTTTTGATAGTCTGGATGGTTCAGAAAGCAAAAAAAACTGGTCTTGATGAGTCTTTGTATCTTTTTTCCAATTTATTCACCTTGCAAAAAAAGAGGTATGGAAAAGAGCACATCTATGGATGTCACTTTCACAGGTGTCTGAGGTACCATGTTGGCAGTTAGTACCATTTATGAGTCTATTATGACTTTCTGGGATAACTTCCCTTGCATTTCTGATATGATGCTAATGCTGAGACTGCCCCCATTACCCTAAGGGCATGTTTTTAGAGTTCAGTCACAAAACAGTGGTTATGAAGGAAAGACTAGAACTGTTAAAGAGAGATGGAGACCAGGTAGGTTGATTTAGGAGTCATCCACAAAGAGATCATAGTATAAGTTATGGTTGCAGACATGCCAGATGAATCACTGAGGATCTTGCCAAGGGTAAGGTGTGAGAATACTAGAAAAGTAGAAGGGGGAAAGTAGGTCATGAAGGGCTTTGGATGTCAAAGAGGATTTTGTGTTTGATCCTGGAGGCAACAGGGAGTCTCTGGAGTTTACTGAATAGAGGGGTGACATGATCAGGGCTGCAAAACCCTTTAGTGGCTGAATAGGGGATAGACTAGAGTGGGGAGAGAACTGTAGCAGGTCCACCAGAGGGCTTTTGTAATAGTCCAAGCTGGAGGTGATGAGGGCTTTCACTTGCAGTGGTGGTGTCAGGGGAGAGAAGAAGACATATTTGAGAGATGTTCCAAAAGTGAAATTGGTGATACCTGGCAACAGCATGGATATGAGGGGACATAAAAAAGGGAGAAGCTGGAAAAAAAAAGTAAAAACCATGGGAAAGACAGTCAAAAAGTTCACTGTCCAATGCAGAAAGATCAAAGAGGCTGAAGACTGAGATAATGAATGAAATGAAAAGGTCGTTTTTCATGATCTTGAAAAGAATACTTCCAATAACATGGCCAGTATAGAAGTCAGAGTTCATTATCTCAAGGAGTGGATGATTGTGATGAGTGAACTAGCAGAAGCACCCATGCAGCTGACTCCCCTCCCTACAAGATGGCAGCAATAGTAAAAGGGAGGAAAGACATAATGACAGTACAGTAAAGTGGCAGTCATGGGAATTTGTTTTAGTTGTTGTTCTTAGCATGGGAGAAATATTAGTATGTTTTTAGGCAAAGGGACAGGACCAGTAAAAATGGGGCAAGGCCTCAGAGGAGAAGATGGAATATGGATCAAATTTGTATTATACTTCAGAGAAATAGAAAATATGGAATTTTCTTGACTGATATTAAAATACTCTAATATTTTATGTATAGGGCATAGAAAGCTGGCCTCAGAGGCAAGAAGCCCTGGGTTCAAATCTCACCTCTAGCCACACTGTGTCATCTTTACCAAATCTTTTAGCCTTACAGCGTATCCAGATAACTACAGGGACAAAGAGTGTATTGGCAGCAGATCAGTTCCCTCACTTAGAGCTCCCCATGTCAAGGAAATCAAAGGTCTAGTTTAAAGAAAAAAACAAACCTACGTACCTATGAAACAGCCTCATATTCACAGTCAATATTCGGGGTGGAAAATTAGTTTTCCCAATTACTTTCCTACAATTTAGTCCCAAACAACACTTTATCCACCTAAAAATTTCAAATTTAAATAACATTTCATTGTAGTACACACATGTTTGTCCTCTGATCCACAGGCTATGTATCGTCCACAGGGACTTATGGAAATTGCACAGGGATGGCAGCGGTTAAGATGTCCTTCAAACCGGCGTTCACACCTACAAAGGGAAACAGAAACACTGAAAATAATGTTCATAATAAATTTTAATCATTTAAATTTAATAACAAAGTCATCAAGTTTAATAAAGTTATGAGTAAAGAAAGAAACTAAGTATTTCCATTCCTACAGAGAAGGAAGAACTTTTTGACAGTACAGATGATTAGGAACATGTTGCCCTAAAGATTTTTTTTTTAAATAAGATAAAGATTTTTTTTTAAATAAGATAAAGTTTTCTGGTGGCTAGGGGGCAGAATGTATAGCGCATTGGGCCTGGAATCAGGAAGACTCATCTTCCTGAGTTCAAATCTGGCCTCAAGCTGTGCTGTTTATCTCAGTTTCCTCATCTGTAAAATGTACTGAAGAAGGAAATGGTAGAGCATTCCAGTATCTTTGTCAAGAAAGCCACAAATGGAGTCACAAAGAGTCAGATATGACTGAAACAACTGAACAACAACATTTCTGGAGTTGCTACATTCAATGAAATACAGTCATAGTCACAGAACTGTCATAGAGAATTTATTTTACTTAAAACATTCTAGACCCTTTTCACTCATCCAGCCATCGTGGTGGAAGCTCGACTACCATCTCATCATTATGTCATCTCATAAAACATTTAGAATCAAGAGGTTCCTGGCCAAGAAACAGAATCAGAATCGTCCCATCCCTAAATGAATTCGAATAAAAACTGGTAATAGGATCAGGCACAACTCAAAAAAGAGACAATGGAGAAGGACCAAGGTCAATGAAAGACATTCTACACCAAGACCACTTCCCCCACCTTGCCATGGTTCCACCCATCCATCATCCATCTATTCATCCATTAATCACTCAGCCACTTCATTACTCCCAATAAGAAACAAATACCACTACTACCCTCCCATTTCAGAAGCAGTCTGTCAAGATGCAGGCATTCCCCCCAAAAAACCCAACCCCAACAACTGTTAAATTTGTCTTGCCCCTAATTGTTTTCATGACTTGCATCCATTTGTTTGGGTACCATGTGTTGTGATATAGTTTTGATTACTGTATTATGCATCTCTGTGTAGCATTTGTACGTTTGAGGTTATGTTTACGAGGCAGAGATCATAATGAAACAAGTTAATCCCATTAAAAACCACCAAGCTCAAGCCCTGCCTTGAAAAAGCTATCACAATAAATAACCTCTCTGTGTTTTGTTTTGTGTTCTAAGGAGTTATGAGGGAGCACCTACCTACAGGGTTGTTGTGGGGATCTAAGATTTGCAAGCCTTCAGTGTAAGCCCCCATGCTGCTAATCAGGAACTGTCTCAAGCAGATTATGCGCAGCTGACTGTGCTCATTTATCAAACTCACAGTCAGAGAAGTAACCTGTTGACCCCCTACAATAAGTCGTCTTTGTTACTTGTTGGGAGGTGGTAATTTAAGTGTTGGCAACTTCAAAGTTGTCGGTTATTTGTGTGTTCAGGAAAGCCCAACATTTGTTTTGGAACTAGACCTGGTTCAGGTAGATGACTTCACAGTTTCCTGAAGATGGAATTCTGTTAATAAAGGGCTTCTACAAAGAAAAAAAAAAGTTCCAGTGAAATCAATTTAACTTTGTTTTTGAAACTTCTAGATATTTTTGGGATAACAGGAAGTACAACAGGGAATCTTTCTTTTTTTAAAAAAAATTTTAATTTAGACTCAAAGGCCAGAACACAAATATAGAATGGAAAAAAGAAACAAAAACATATCATAAACTTAAATACTGGAACATAAATGCAAAGTAAGAAAGGGGGAAAAGCATTCACATGCGCAGCAGAACATGAGAGGATTCAAAATATGTAACAACAAATTTTGATGTCAAGAAAGCCTGCATGACAAAAACTACAAGTTGTGTTGAGACCCGTCCCTCTTTTCTTTGCTTCTTTGTAAGTTTTCTTTATTCTCTGCTGTGCACCTTTTTACTTTGTTCTTTTGTCCCTCCCCCGCCCACCCCCCAAAAAAAGGCTACAATTAAGTTTGGATATATTTCTCTATAGTTTTATACATATATATGTATCTATATGTATATGTATGTGTATGTATACATACATATAGACAGACAGACAGAAACACAGACAGACACTAGGTATGATATTTTAGGCCAGAAGCCCAGTTCTTTTGCTCTTCAATATACAGTGTTCCACAATCTGCAATCTTTAGTGTTGGCAACACTAGGTCTTGTGTGATTCTAACTGTGGCACCACCATATTGGAAATGTTTTTCTTGTTGCTCATAATATTTTATCCTTGAACTGGGGTTTTCAGAATTAATAATATTTGTGTATTTTCCTAATAATATTTCTGTAATATTTTCTGTGGTGATTTGTGGATTTTGTCTATTTCTACTTTCCCCTCTTGTTCTAATGCTTCAGGACAAATTTCTTTAATTATTTCTCGTACAAATGTATCAAAAGTCTTTTTTTGATTAGAACTTTCAGGTAGTCCAATTATTCTTATGTTTTCTCTTCTTGAACTGTTGCCTAGATCCACTGTTTTTCTTAGAAGATGTTTCACATTCTCTTCTATTTTTTCATTCTTTATATGTTGGGTTCTTTATTTCTTCATCTCTTAACTTCATTGGTTTCCCCTTGCCCAATTTTGATTTTCAAGGAGTCATTTTCTTCCTTAGGATTCTGGACCTCCTTTTCTAATTAGTTGACTTGCTTTCTAAAATCTTCTTGCTTACAGAAATATTATAAGGAAAATACACAGAAATATTATAAGAAGAAAGAAAAAAAGAATTCAAGTACCAAGGAGCAACAGTCGAGATAACACACAATTTATTAGACACCACCCTAAAAAGCAGAGAACTTGGAATGGAACAGGCATTTATATAATACCTACTAGGTGCTAGGCACTGTTCTAAGTGCTTTACAAATATTATCTCATTTGATTCTCACAGCCCGATAAGGTAGGTGTTGATTCATTCCAGAATGCAAAGGATATGGGTTGATAGCGAGAAATAACTTATCTAGCAAAACTAAGTATAATGTCACAAGGGAAAAAATTAACCTTGAATGAAATAGAGGATTTTCAAGCATTTCTGAGGGAAAAAAAAAACAGAGCTAGATAGGAAATTTGAAGTTCAAACATAGGAGTGACGAATAACATAAAAAAGTTAAAGTTGAATGAATAATGACAAAGGTCTCAACAAGAATAACCTACTTATATTCAAATATGGAGAGATTATGTGTGCCATCTGAACCTCACCATCATCAGGATCTATAGAAGGGAGTGTGTCTAGAGCAGCCCTGGGAGTGGTTCAGTTATGTTGTGATGATCTTAAGAATACAATGGAGAGGGGATGCAGACAGAGAAGGAAAAGGAAAATTACAGAAAATTGTTTTACAAGCAGGGTGCGCAAGTAGACATCTGTACAAACAAAGAGAAAGGAGGTTAAGGGGAGTAGTTGACACTCAAACCTCACTCTCATCTGAACTGCTCAAAAGAAGAGGGGGGGGAGAGAGAGAGAGGGAGAGGGAGAGAGAGAGAGAGAGAGAGAGGGAGGGAGGGAGGGAGAGAGAGAGAGATAGAGTTGGGTACAGAAACATATTTCACTTACGGAAATAGGAAAGGGCAGAAGAGTAGAAGGAGAATTAGAGGAAGAGTAGATTAAGGGAGCAATGAGTCCAAAGCAAAACAAATTCTGAGGATGTAAACAAAATATTTATATCTCTTTTTGAGGTGGCAAAGAATGGGAAGCTTGGGGAGTGCCAATAAATTAGGGCATTGATAAACGAGTTATGAGATATAAATGTGATGGAATATTATTCTGGTGAACTCTCATAAGCTAGAATTCCAGAGGACTAATGAAGAAACATGCCACCTACTTCCTGATGAGGTGAAGAACTCAGGATGCAGGATGAGACCCAAAAAATGTTTTTCAGACATGTTCAATGTGGACATGTGTTTTGATTGACTATAGATGTTTGTAATAGATTTTGTTTTTCTTGTGTTCTCATTTGGGGAGGTGGGGTTAGGATGAGAAGGTGAGAAGGTGGATCTTGGCTCATTAAAGCAAATAAAATATTTTTTAAGTAATAAAGCAAATTATGCCAGATCTGATGGTCAGTTGTCCCTACCTTCTTTCCAAGGGACAGTTTTAAATGAACTGGGAACAATTTTATTCACAACAGAAAGTTGCCCTCAATATAATCAGTATAACTTGCCAAAATTCACTTTCCTAGCTATAGTTAAATAAGGAAAAGGTGATCTATTTTATTATGTCACTCCATTCTAAATAGCTGGGAGATAACTAAATGTCAACAGTTGATTATGATATTTCTAAAAATAGCTAAGTAGACAGGTTCCTAATAAAATCTCCAAACTTGGGCCAGAGGCTCTAATTAATATTCCACTTTCTGCAGTACCTCTTCTCTGCCCTCTATGTCAAAATTCAATTATTCTTAAAATGGTATACCTAGAGCAAGAGCCCAAAAGAACAAACATTTATGGAATAATATCTTTAGAATTACAACCAAAAATTCCTACCTTCCCATCACAGTGTGCATCTATAATTAGATCATTCATTTATCAATCCAAAACACACCCTTCCACTCAAGCTATAGTTTTTACCCAAAGTGATTTTTCATTCTTCACAGCCCTTTATTAGCAACCTAGGTAAGGAAATTTCTTTAGTAAATTCCAAATAGTTTCGATAATATTTTATAATAGGCCAAGACAGCCAATAAGGTTGAAACCGACTCATAGCAGTCTCTAGGGAAGTGACTTCAAATCTATGATCAGATTATTGTATACTAACTATCATTATTCTTCCCAACACTCTAAGAAACTGGATAGCCATTTTCTAGGACCCATAGCTATCACCAAGGTCAGCAACTCAGTGATCTACATATCTAGCACTTTACCCAGAATGCCCTACTACGTCTACAAAGTTTATATAATCTCAACCAAATTGCTAACCGCATCTATACTTCATCTTTTCTTCAACACTGATTACTATCTCCAACTCCTCCCAACTTTACCAAGTTTATAAAAAGTAGACCCAAAAACTAATAAAAAAATAACCACAGCACTCCAAATCCATTTAGCATAGAGGAAAAATAACCCTACATGCCTCAATAATCCTTGAGGGAATACCCATATTGCAGCACAGGACAATAAATGATGGTCACAATGACTATACCAAGTCACCCATCAATAAAAGGCTAAATTATGTTCAACATATTTTAAGAAGACAAGTAAGCATACAAAATATTCCAGTAAGATTTTCATTAAAAAAATAAAAATCATTTTAATGTAAACCTTGTCTTAAATTAGGGATGGGATTACTAGATTCAACTTTCAGGGAAGCCATACCAAACACACACACACACACACACACACACACACACACACACACACACACACACAGGGAAGCCATACCAAACACACACACACAGGGAAGCCATATCAAACACACACACACAGGGAAGCCATACCAAACACATACACACACACACACACACACACACACACACCCTTCCTGAACAAGTACCTTAACTTCTTGTTTCTAAAGGCAACTCTCTAAGACTATAAGTTGGAGAGAAGGTGCCAATCTGCATTGGCAGAGGAAGTTTCCCTATCTAGGGGGCCTTCAACAAATAAAAACATTAAAAAAGTCCTTACCTTGACCTTACTAGGTAGACTTTTGTCTACATCTGGATCAGGCAGTGACTCATGGACATAATGGAATATAAACATTTCAAGAAATTGAGGATGTTTAGCCTAGAGAAGAGAAAACTAAGGAAATCTATGTTGGTTATGTCTATGAAATCTATTAAAGTCTGTCATGTCGACTTTCTCTGCTGACCACAGAGAGGACAGAAGTAATGGATAGATGTTGCAAAGAGTCCAGTTAGACTTACTATCAGTAAGACAAACAAACTCCTAGTAATTAAAGCTATCCAAATGTTCAATGGAACTTACTTTAAAAGTGGGATTTTTTGAGCAGGGGAATGACATGGTCAAACTTGTATAACAGAAATATTACTTTGGTAACTGTGTGGAGAAGAGGTTGGACAGAAGAGACTGCAAACTAATTAGAAAGCTTTTGTAAAAATACAAGTGAGAGTTGATGATAGCCTCAATTATGGTGATAGTTATTTGAGTGGAGAAAAGGATGAATTCTAGAAATATCATAGACATAGAATAAATAGATCTGATAATGGGTTGATTTGGCAGAGAGGGAAAAAGTAAGGAATTGAGGACGAGTCTGAGATTACAAACTTGGATATCAAGAAGGATGGCGGCATACTCAGCAGAAAAAAAGACTTAAGAAGAAAACAAGGTTTTAGGGTAAAATGACGATGAATTATATTTTAGAAATAGTGAGTACCCCCCCTACTCCTTCATAAAGCCAGCATCAAGGAGAGCTCATTCCGGTGCAGAGGATATTGGACGCCAGATTCGGAAGATACCCTCCTCACTCCCAAAAATCATTTATCAGTCAAGCCAAGGAGTTGCTCGAAGGATCCCTGTAGACTAGGCCAGGTCTCAGGAACCAAAATTTCTTCAGGCCCCACCATTCCTACCCTTGTGGCTTACTCACCCATGGTCATTCTTCCTTCATGGCTTACCTGGCCAACGGTCACTTCTCCCCCTCAGTATCTCCTGCTCCCTCCTCTCTCACTCCCTTCCAGCTCACTCTTCCCCCAAGTTTCCCAAAAACCCCTTCCTTGGGCCCAGACCTTCGTATCACCCTGGGTGGGTCTTCTCTCCGGCAAGGAGGAAGATGAACCAGAGCCAGGGCTGCACGGGGGCTGCCTCTGATCCCATTCCAGGGTCTTGCCACTGCATCAGGGCACCCCAGCATGGAGGAACATCTAGCTGTCCTGCATGAGAAACTGAGGCAGGACCTTCCCAACTGTGCCTTTGCTCCCATGATTACAACCTCTACTCATCTGATTCATCAGTGAGATCCTAAACATTAAAACCAAAGGCCACATGGAGTACACTCTCTCACCGGCCCCCTGCCAATTCTTGACCTGGGATCACTTTGCTCAGCTGCAGCTAGAGGTCCTAGAGTTGAGCTTACACTCTGAAGACTGGATGCTACAGGCACATGGGCAGTTTATGGGTTTACCTACCCATCTCCTCTTCCTGTGGTTCTACACTGGGACTAGACATACAATGCCTGTTCTACTTTTTACCTAAACTCTGAAGGCCTCATCTGTTGTCATCACCTGGATAAACTGATGCCCTCACATTCACCTCTAATGCCTGTCAAGAAGCTGCTGGGGGGAACCCTGGGAGCCCTGGGCTTGGTAGAGACACAGGCAGAAGTTAGCTTTGTATAGCAAGCACCCTGATGCATGCAGGATGGCCTGCTAGCAAGAGCTTCTAACTATCTGACCATGAGCAATTCACATATCACAGATCAACAGAAAGGTCCAACTGTCTGGTCATTACATACATATAGAGTTAGCGGAGAGAGAAGTCCCCACACCTAGGTGTTCAAAGGCGGAGGCGCTCCTCAGTGGCTACGCAGTCTCTTCTGGCACATGAACCTTCTTCCAAAGAGTAAACCCCCAAAGCAAAACCTCACCTCAGAGTATATATATATATATATATGTATATATACTTTTCGGAGCCAGAGGGCACCCTCATGACCCACTGTCTCATTAGCAATTATCAAAAGCTATGGGCCTTCCTACAGAGCAAGTCTCCCCTAATCAAGTTCCCCTTAATGGGTTCATCTGAGGCCTATTAAAGGCTGGGGGAGGATCTAACTTTCATTAACATTACAAGCTTACATCTGTGTCCTAAGCCCTGAATAAGGATGAGGAGAATTTGGGCATAGGCCTGTGTTTTCTCTAGGGGAACTACAGGCTGCACTGAGCATATTATTTGCACAGGGGGATAGAATTGAGAGGATTGGCGAGGCTATAGCAGGCCTAATCTCACTATATGACATACCTCCCCATCTTTTCTTTCCCACCCAATTTCCATCTCATGCTGTGTAATTTAACTTATACATATTAAAACTGAGGATGTAAAAAAAAAGAAAGAAATATTGAGTTCTTTAATTCCTTTCCAATTTAAAGCCCTTCTTTTTAGTTCTTCAAAACTATACGAGAACATCCTCAATTGATAAATGGTGAAAGGATATGAACAGACATGTTTCAGAGGAAGAAATTAAAGGTATCTATAGTGATGAAAAAATGCTCTAAACCACTATTGATTAGAGAGATGCAAATCAAAACAACTCTGAGATACCACATCACACCTATCAGATTGGCTAAGATGACAAAACAGGAAGATGATCAATGTTGGAGAAGATGTGAGAGAGTTGGGATGCATTGTTGGTGGAGCTGTGAGCTGATCCAATCATTCTGGAGAGCAATTTGGAACTATGTCCAAAGGGCTATAAAAATGGGCATACCCTTTGACCCAGCAATATTGCTTCTAGGGCTGTATCCCAAAGAAACCATAAAATTGGGAAAAAGTCCCGCATGTACAAAAATATTTATAGCAGCTCTTTTTGTGGTAGCCAAGAACTGGAAATCGAGGGAATATCCATCAATTGGGGAATGGCTGAGCTAGTTGTATTATATAAATATACTGGGATACTATTATGCTATAAGAAATGATGAACAGGTGAACTTCAGAAAAAGCTAGAAAGACTTATATGAACTAATACTGAGTAAAATGAGCAGAACCAGGAGACTATTATACACAGTAACAGCCACAGTGTGCAAGGACTGTTTCTAATAGACTTAGCTCTTCACAGCAATGCAAGGACCTAAAATATTCCCAAAGGACTCAATTCAAAATGCCATCCACATCCAGAGAAAGAACTGTGGAATCCAAACACAGAATGAAGTAGACTATTTTCTCTTGTGTTACATTTTGTTTTGGTTTTTCTCATGACTTCTCCCATTCATTTTAATTCTTCTATACAACATGACTAATGTGAAAATATGTTTAATAGTTACGTATGTGTAGAACTCTATAAGATTGCATACCATCTCAAAGAGGAAGGGGAGAGGGAGGAGGAGAAAATTTAAGACTTATGGAAGTGATTGTTGAAAACTGAAAATAAATTAATCAAATAAAAAAAAGAAATACACCACCCTTTATTTTAATCGTAGTTTTACTTCCAGTTGTTCAACCACTTTGGGCTCAATTTAATTATCTGTTAAAAAAAAAAAAAAGGAAGTTGGACTAAACAGATAATGATTTCCCTGTTAATCCTCAGTCTGTGGTCCTACTATGTACGTAAGTAACCCTGAACAAATCTTTGAGCCTCGATTTCCTCATCTGTAGTTTTTAAAAATGGGAGGCGGGGGGAGAAGAAGGAAGGGGATGGAGTAAACGAAATGTAAAGTTGCCTGCCAGTAAATTTATTCTCTTTAAAAAAAAGACTATAAGAGAACACATTTTTACTAAAGTGTAACTGAAGGTGTATTTTATATTTGGCTAAAAGCCTGTCATTTCTGTCTTTTTAAGCTGGAGTCCAGAAATATAAATCCTGTTCTCAGACACCAATTTGTAAGCCAAGTAGATGTTCACTTTCCAAATCTATGTTATTTTTTGAATCCCTTACCTTCCATCTGCAGAAATACCATAAAGGCCTTTCACAGAACTTGAAAATTAGAAGGGATCTCAGCAACCACATAGTTCAAGCCATACATGACATGAATCCCCATTATAACTCTACAGGTGGTCACCTATTCTTTAATTGAAATCCTCCAAGGAGAAGAGACCCACCACTTCTGCCTTTTGTGGTCAATTGAATAAATCTAATCCTTCTTTCATATGACAGCCCTTCAAATAGTTGAACACAGTTACCAGGTCCATCGTGAGTTTTCTTTTTTTCCAGGATGAATATTTCTGGTTGCTTTGGGAAATCTTCACTCCTATATTGTAAAGCTCAAGTTCCTTCTCCATTCTGTTATATCACCCAAACAATATTCACAGCACCAAGGGTGACTATGAATATGCCAGTATATTTCTGAATTGCAAAGTATAACAGACTCTCCAAATAGAAGGCAGAAGAAAAACATTTATCCAGACACCAGAAAGCCAAATCTGTCATAATAACCAAGAAGTCAATACATATTAGTAGGGCAGGGGACAAAGCCATTCCCAAGCCTTCCCCTCACCCTCACCACCCTCTTTGGGCCTTCCCACAAATACTCACAAGTTTAGCTGTGCCTGCTTGCCTGTGTCCTTCCCAGCTCTGACTAGCCTGATCAACTTCCTCTCAGCTCTGCTCCACCATTCCTGTTCCACCCTTTCAGCAAGCTCCTCCTATCACATGTAATTTGGGCTTCCATGTGATTTAAGCAGGTCACATGGGCCTATTAATGAATGGGAAAGATCTTCCCATTTAAATTACTATTACACCTGGCTGCCCACCTCTTAAGGTAGTCCATTGCATCATGGATAACTTTAATTGTTAAGAAGGTTACCTCATCTCTTACTCAACACTTCAAAATTCTCATCAATGGTTTTCAAATTCCTTCTGGCAATATTAGTTGCACATGGGAAAAATCATAAATGAACAATAATTATCAGGTTCAACAATCTTCGAGGGTCTCTGTCATGTCTTGTGTATGTGTGTGTATGTGTGTATATACACACATATACAAATATATACATGCATACAAATATACATATATATTTGTGTGTGGGTGAACTACTTAGGACAAAATAAAATAACTAAATTTATTGACCTACATGATACTACTTTTTACATCCTAAAAAAACTTTTAATACACAATATGTTCTCTATTGCAATAATTTTTTTAAGATTTTGCACTAAACTCATTAACTAAAAGTAAGAGATCTGTTTTTCCAAAAGGAAAACAACTTTTGAGGGGTCAACAATCTACTTTAATTACATTTCCCAAAAGAGAAAATACAAGCAAAGCCAAAGACCAACAGACAGGGCTTCTGTCAGATCATAAGCAATACATACACCACAGATCAACAGACAGATCCAAAATCTGACCATTACATAAATACAGTTACCAGAGAGAAGCACCAACATCTGGGCTTTCAAAGCTGGGGGGGCTACCCAGATTCTCACCTGGAACATGAGCCTTCTTCCAAAGAGTAGGCCCACAAGGGAAAATGTCATCTCACAGTATACATACTACTCAGAGCTACAGAACACCACCCTCATGAGCCAATGCCTCATTAATTAACAAAAAGTATGAGCCTCCCTAGAAAACAAGCTTCCCCTAATCAAGCTTCCCCCTAATGAGTTCCACCTGAGGCCTATTAATAGGCTGGGAAGATCTTTCATTAACATTACATCAGGAAATTCTTCACTTTACCACACTGGTTCATTCTTCATCAAAATGCATTTATTAAGCACCTGCTATATGCCAGACACTGTGCCAGGTACTAGAGAAACAAAGACAAAAAGAGTTCACATTCCAATGGCAGAGATAAGTGTATTTATAATTTTATACAGAGGAAACATGAAGAGAATAAATGCAAAGTATTTTAAATAGAATGTAGCTGAGGAGAGGGGGAACTAGTACTTGGAGGAATCAAGAAAGGCTTCAGTGTGTTTTTTTTTTTTTTTTTTAGTTTGAATTCTATCTCTTTTTCTTTTTTTTTTTTTTTTTTTTAAATAAATTTATTTAACTTTTTACATTCATTTT
>CM053770.1:451611619-451844331 GCA_028658325.1 Potorous gilbertii
ATACTCTTGGGGAGGGACAAGATCAAAAGAGAGAATAGAAGCAATGGGAGGCAGGATAGGATGGAGGGAATTATAGTTAGTCTTACACAACACAACCATTATGGAAGTCATTTGCAAAACTACACAAATATGGCCTATATTGAATTGCCTGTCTTCCCAAAGGGAATGGGTGGGGAGGGAGGGACGGGGAGAAGTTGGAACTCAAAGTTTTAGGAACAACTCTTGAGTATTGTTCTTGCCACTAGGAAATAGAAATACAGGTAATGGGGTATAGAAAGTTATCTTGCCCTACAGACAAAAGAGAAGATGGGGATAAGGGAAGTGAGGGATGTTAGAAGAGAGGGCAGATTGGTGATAGGGGCAATTACAATGCTCGGCGTTTTGGGGTGGGAGAGGGGAGAAATGGGGAGAAAATTTGGAACCCAAAATTTTGTGGAAATGAATATTGAAAAGTTAAATAAATAAATTTTTAAAAATTATATTAATGCAATCTAAGATAATATTTCCTGTTTAAATTGTCATTTCATATTGTTGCCTTATAATGATTTTGAAATCTTATAAAAACAACTGAAGCTTTTTTATGTGGACGGTTACCACTTTGTCACACTTCCCCAATCCTATAGTTTTGTGGTTGGTTTTTTTGAACCCATGTAGAAGTTTACATTTATCTCTAATCCCAAATAAATTTAATTTTATCAGATTCAGTCCATAACTCTAGCCTATGAGGATTTTTCTGGGACCTTTATTCTGTGAATCAATGTATTACATATTCATATAAGTTTCATATGATCTATAAATCTCATAGCATAACTTCTATACCTTCATCCAATTTTTTTAAAAAGATGGAACAGAACAGGACCAATGATGAAATCTGTGACACTCCCTAAGAGATGCCTCCTTTAGGTTGATATGTACCAACTTATTCAGTTCTAGAAAGATTCTAGGAAGTAGAAATAGTATTTAAAAAGTCAAAGAAAAGAAGAGTAGCTAGACCAGGATCAAAGGCATATAGAAAAAATCTATATAGGAATTGGCATGATTTGATGGACATTGAGAGATGTATTCACTGGATATCTAAGAGAAGAAACACTACCTATGATAATATTTAATATAAATTTTGGACTTCAATAAAGGCCAAAGCTTGAATTAAGAAGAGTCCTGACCTAATAGTGTCTTTTGTCATCTTGAGTAGACTTACAGAATGCCTTTTTGGTGTGTCAGCAAAGCAGATGGGGCTGACTTAACAATTACCTAGGAGACCCTTTTCCTGGAATTTTAGTGATAAGGAAAAAAAACACAGATGTCCTATGTTGTAATTTCAATTGAAAATTTGTTAAAAAGGGACCCTTTCCTGTGTCAGCAATTTCAAGGACTTGTTTAGGACAGGATGCCTGTCATCAGAGTGGTGGGATTTTCTCCTTATCTTATGTCACAGAGACAAATGCTACATAAAGGAAATTCACACAGCTTGGAATCATGAATCTCAACTGACATTACTTTGTTAATTGTCTTGTCTTACTAAATTTATGATTTGTTCAACTAAGAGAGCTCCTTTCTCATGGTAAAACATATATAAGCCAGAAGATTTCTGTACCCGGTAGTCAGATAATTTTCTGACTCCATAATTTATTATATTACTGTTTTCTTTAAAGGGAATTAATTAATTAAATAATGATGCATGCCTTTAGCGCATTGCCTTATCTTTAACCAAGTTTTCAGGTCAACATCTATTGATTAGAAAACAATCATAATATCTTTGCCAAGAAAAGTAAATGATGAGGACATCCACAATTACTGAAATATACTTAATTTCTCATCTCTACAAATATCTTTATCAGAATAAAGTACACACAAATACAGGGCATCTTTCCTAAAAATATGGAAAAGTAACAAACAGGTAAACTTTCCCAAACAATATTCCACAACAAACTACATCTTAATAGTCACACAATAACTGAAAAGTGCTGAAAATACAAAACTGTACTATGCTTACTCTGTTAATTATTTTTTAAAACAATTGATTCAGTAGAGTAAAATGTAACATAAATGACAAATGAATATAACCTAAATTGACATATTCATGGGAGATATCTCCAACAAAATACCTCCAATGCATAGGTCAAAATCATATTAAATTCCTTAGCAGATCCAACAAAAGAAATATCTTTATTTGAGATGTTAGCTACTGTCATGGAGATATAAAGAGAAAAATCCAAATGTAATTGGGATTTTCCACAGACTCCGACATAGGTCTTGTTTGCAGAAGATATTGTTTTCATTACATCAAACCCTAGGGTACTAGAGCTTCATGAATGAGTCCTACAGCTACACAAAAAGAGTTCAGAATAACAGTCAACATAGAAAATTCAAGAGGATTTACAATGCATAAAGTCCACACTATAATCATGAAGTTGGATGGATGTCCCTCTGGGCTGCTCCATCTGTACAAATATCTTGTAGAGACAACAAACAGAACTCAAAACTAAATCAAACAAAAATACCAAGTTGGATTGTTTTAAAGAAATTGTACAATGCTTTCAATAGGCTTGGAAAGCTTCATGAAACAAAAATTCAGGGAGCAATAGGGCTGGACTTGAAATTGGGAAAACTCACATCCAAATCATGCCTATGACACTTACTGCCTTTGTTACTCTGGGTAAGCCACTTAATCTCTCTCAGCCTTAGTTTCTTCATCTGTAAAATGGAAACAACAATAGCACCTACTTCACTGGGTTGTTATGAGAATCAAATTAGATAAGATATGCAGAGTGCTTTGTAAACTTTAAAGAACTATATAAAGGCTAGCGATTATGAGATGGTCTCAAACACCCCTTCTGACTCTACATTTGCTAAGTGTTGCCAGTTCTCCCTCTACAATACCTCCAACAGACCATACAGAAGACCTGAGTTCAAGTATAAGATCTAATACTTCTGACTGAATGACCCTGGGGAGTAAGTCATTTCACTGTAAATCCTCAGGTGTAAAATGAGGAGAATCACAACTGCACCATCTCCTTCACAGGGTAGTCCTGTGAAGTCCCTTGCAATTACACGGCATGTACTTGTAGGTACACAGTTCTTTCCATGTGTCTCCCTCTTTTAACTTTGAACTTCTTTAGAGCAGGTGCTTTGTGCTCTAGACTTTGGCAGAGCCAATTTCAAGTGGCTTACAGAAAGGACAGGTAAGACCCTATTATGGTTTAAAATTCTTTAAAACTATGCTTCAAGGGGAATGGAAGACTCAAAAATGAACATTTGAAGACCTATAGGGAGGGCATTGTCTTAAGTAAGAAAAAAAGGAATTGTCTTAAGAGACTAATGTGGATGCATATCAACTAAATTAGATCTTTAAAAGATACGCACAGAAAACTGAGGCAATCTGACAAGAAATACAAAAGTTAGGATTATCCTGTAAGAAAGAATAGGCTCTTCCTGAGAGCTAAATCTCAGAATTTTCTGAAGCTGAAAAGAAAAGAAAAGGATAATTAAAAGGGACCCTTAAGTTTTATCAGGGAAAGAGGGACAGGACTCCTTCTGGGGTAGATCAGGAAATCATAACTGAGCACTGAAAGAAGTAGAGTTTCTCAAATCTTATTTTGTTTCTATTTTCTATGCCAAGGAGAACAATTCTCACACTGGGAATAACACACTGAATATTGCAAATACAGCTGATATTCAAGATAAGGAAGGGATAATAAGAGCTCTTAGTTTAGTGACCTTTGATGAATTCAAGCCACTTGATTCAAATGGACTGTTACAGAACTGGTAGATCAGATAAGTGCTGTAGATACAATTTATCTAGTTTTGCAAAACTTTTAATAAAGACATAATGTGAGTCTTGTAGGAATAATGGAAAAATGTGTACTGGCTGATGAGACAATTATATGAATGTGAAACTGATTAAATGTCATAATTGGGTAAACTGATATAAATTTGTGTTTGAGAAATTTTTTTTAGATATATGTAGTTCTACAATTTTATAGACTAAACTAAACTTCTGAAAAAAGTACTTACTTTATTTTGGCAGATCTGATGGGCTGATCTTGAATGAATATCTGGAATCACTGCTGCACTGCAATCAACATTGAGATCAAAAACTTCCAGGGCTCTGTTGCTCCCAGTTGTGAGAACAAGGTCTACCATACTGAGTTAAGATCAATTTATAAGATGCAAGTCAATGAGGTAGAAGAGTTCCTTAGTGGAAATATGGATATATCAATCAAATTATTCATATTAATTATCATTGATTTTAATATTAATAAAAACTGAATAGTTCCCATTTTTAAAAAATAACTATTTTTGAAAACAAAGGCGAATAGTCACTTTACCTTATTTTATCATATCCAATAAAGTGGATAATCATTTTAATAAAGATTCTCTGAAATTATATCAAAATAAAAATGAATTAATGAGTGAATTTGAAATAAAACAAGATTGATTATCTTTTCCAACTATTCGCTGCTGGTTGTAAAATAAATACATAGATATTCATGTAAACTGAAAGTAGTGATTTACAAGCTTGGTTATCTATTTTCTTCTGACCGTCAAAGGTTCTTCCCGAAGTAATAACATAAAGCATGTGGAGGACATGGGGAGGGTTAACTGGAAAGGTAGGAAGGGATCAGGTTACAAACACTAAACTGAGGATTTCATATAGGTTTCTGTAAGTAAAAGACAACCATTGTACTTTATCAAATTGGGGGGGGCTGTATTTAGAGGGAACAGCAGCATCAGATCTGTGATTTGGAAAGATCAGTTTGACAGATGAATGAAGGGTAGATTAAAGAGAGCCTTGAGACAGTCAGACCAACCAGTAGGCTACTGCAGTGGTACTAGCGGGGGTAATGAATGCCTGCACTAAGTGGGTGGCAGTATCAGAGGGCAGAAGAGAGGCATATACAAGAGACATTCTGAAGGCTGAAATGACAAGAATAATCATTCAGGATACCCAGGTTTGTATTCATGATATCATCTTTCAAAAGGGAAGAGGAACAAGGAAGGAAAACTGCTACTTTCTGCTGATTCTGACCGGCATATCGCCCCTACAATTATATATATCTTACTTCTCTTCCCCTCTCTCCTCCTGTCTCCTTCCCTTCTTTCCCCTCTCTGTCTGTCTCTGTCACTGTCTTCCTTGTTGCCCTGAATCCAATTTAGCCTATCTTCCTGAGTTGCCATATTTTCCAGAAGCCCTGGACCCAGAGTATGTAGGAAGCTGTGAATGTGCCTCGTAATTTGGTGTCACTCCCCAAGCTGGAATCCCTGTGTATCCTTAGGAGGCAAGACAGGTGCTGGCCAGTCTCTGCCAAGCTGGGATAATGCTTGTGCAGCTGGGGTCCTTTGCAGATAAGCCAACTCTCCTATTTTCATAGTCTAGCAGTTCCCAATGGAAAAGAAAGCAGCTTATGCCATCCCCTTGCTCTTCCCTATGGGGAATGATCTTGTCTTTTTTTCCATCTTTGCTGTACCTTTCCTTCTCTGGTGTTACCCTGCTTCCTGATATTCCCTCCTCCCTTTGTCCTACTAACATAAAAATGCAAACTTCTGTAAGGACCGTGAACTCTTTTCTCTGGTTTTGATTTCCACATGGCATGTTCATTCCTCTTGTAATAAACCTAGTTTTCACCTGAGTGTCTTGAAGGTATGGTTTCCTATTGACATCTTCTGTCTTTGTGGCTGTCTTTCTCTGTGTTTCTGTCTATAGATACAGATATATAAATATGTAAAGCACCAAGATCTAACACAGTGTCTGATACATAACCTGATATCAGAGTGTAAGCCCTTAATAAATGATGCTGCCTGAAAAGACTTTTTTCAAAAGTAAAATGAAAGAGAAACGGACATAAGTGACCACTCCATTTCAGATTTTGTGACAGAGAGGGTCAAACTGTGCTTCATTTGGGAAGAGTAGATTTCAAAAGCTTCAAGGAAAAGGTTACCAAGACTCCATATGTAGTGAGGAAGGTTGATAAAGACAGACTAATTAATTGAGTCCCACATCTGTTGCCCAAAGACCACTTGATAAAATTAGAAAATGTAAGGGACTAGTAGCAAAGCTAATGAGGAGTTAGTGTTTTGCCCTGGGTAGACTTGTAGAAACTGCACTCACACTTTGAAAAGGACATGAGACCTTGAGTAGCTTACACCTTAAGTGAGCTACTTACAGATAGCAAAAGATGGGAAAGGAGAAGCAATTCATTCACAATTTATAAAAGAAATGTATAGAACTCTGTATAATTTATTGTTCCTTCAAGAGGTTGAAAAAAATTCCTCTATCAACTCAGTGTAATTACAGTTAATCTTTAACATTCGTATTTTTAACTTTCATGACTTTAAGTATTTGCATGATTTTATTAGTAACCTCATTATCAATTTTGCCTTGACAACCATGCACATTCATGGCTGGGTGCAGTAGAGAAAAAAAATGCACACAAGTTTATGGAGCGACCGGTATCCTAATTGGTACTACACTGGTCTTGTTTGCACTACTGTTATAAAGAGCTCCCCATGCATCTGTTGCATATTTTCATTGTTTGCCTTTAAAACTTAAGTTTTAAATTGCAGTTATGCCTCCAAAGCCTAGTGGAAATCCTTTGACTGTAAGTGAAGCTTTTGAAGTCAACCATGTGGCTTATTGAGAAAATAAAGGTGTTAGATAAACTTTGCACTGGAATGTCTGCAGCTGCTGTCAGCCACAAATTTGGTGCTACTGTATTGGGAAAAGTGAATATTATCAGGATCAATATTTTGTCATAAAGAATGATATGCAAAAAAAGTCTCTAGCAAAAAAATTAGTTTTTGGAGGTCATGGGAACCTAACTCCCCATTTCCCAAAGGTTCAGAGCACCAATATTTGAATTTTTTACTTTTTCCCCATTTTCTAGGAACTTTCTCCCTGCAAAAATTAAAGGATTGACTCTATAGGAGATCTAGCTGGTAGGTTTTTTGAATGATCTACCATACCTGTGACCTTAAAAAAACAAGCTAACTAGTGCTTCAGAAAACTCTGCAGAGATTCATTTCTGTTAGCTGAAAGGAAAAATCCCTGGAAAACAAAAGTGAGCCAGCTATGAAGGAAGAAACCAGATTTTAAGAGTAAATTATTCAATATCATTTCCCTTGTGCCTCTTACAAAACGCCACATGTAGAGGAAACAAGAGTACTCTATCCTTTACATTCAGGGACAAGTGCTGCTTGCAGTTGACATCCTGTATAGTAGGCAATGCTGCACCCATCAGAGAGCTGACCCTCAGAATATATCTTAGGAGGTGCAGTAAGTTATGAAGAGGAAAAGAGAGGTATAAGATCCAGGGACTTGGTGAAGCAATAGCCCAAACATAAACTTTCACAAAGTGGTAGCAGCAGGACACCATAAGATGACCTCTGCTGGGTCCTATTGTGCCAAAGAAGTAAGCTGCCTTCTGTCAGGTTCATTTGCTATGTGTATATGCCTCTTTACTAGTACAATATATTCTATGTATGATAACTCATCCAGTTTAAGGGGCTAAGGGAAGGATATTTTATAGCTACTTTTCTTATAATACCATTTTATTAAAGCTTTCTTTTGATCTAAGCATGTCAACTGACAATAAAGATGAAATCACCAGTGGAGGCTCATAAATTGGTTGTTAGATGAGATTCAGAGTTCCTTGAACTTCGGGTAATTGTTCCCTTGGTTAGTGTAACCCACGAGTGTCATTTCAGAGGTGGCTCCTCAGAAAAACTAGTGCTATATATAAATTAAAAATTTGCAGAACAAGTGACTAAAAATTTAGAAGATATTTGGTGGAATGTCCCAGAGATCTAGACTGCTTAATATTTTTATAAATGACTTCAATAAAGTCATTTATTGACTTGTCACACTGAATGATATAATAATGATGCAAAAATAAAAATATTGAGTTAAACCATTGGTCCAAATCTACTAAGAAGACATTTAACAAGGATAACCACAAGGTCTTTCACTTGGGTTTAAGAATTCACCTTCAAAAGTACAAGAAATGGGTGGTAAGGCTAAACAGCAAATTGCTAGAGATTAGAGGAGTAATATAGTTCAGAATGAGTTAAGAGTGTGATGTAACTGACAAAATAAAAAGGATGGTTAACATTGTGTTATGCTAAGTGAGATACCGCTTCCAGGAATAAAAATGTTACATGGCACCGCTATATTCTGTCCTGGTCCACGGACCACACCTGCAGTATTGAATTAAGATTTGGACAACATATTTTAGGAATAACAGCAAAATGTTGGAAAACATTCAAAGAGTAGCCAGGTCAGAAAAAGGTCTTACTTATATCATGGCATGAGGATCCAAGGAAGGAATTTTCTCATTTATAAAATGAGGGATTTGGAATGGATAACTTCCAGCATCCTTTATGATCCCATTATCCCACATTGAAGATGTTTAGGCTGGAAAAGAGACTAATGAGGACATAATAGATCAAGTATATGAAACGTTGTCACTTAGAGGATTTAGATTTCTTCTGCTTGACTAGGAGAAATTAGTAGAAGCTGCTTCAAGGAAGATTTACACTTGATGTAAAGCAAAGCTTCCTAATAATTAGAATTTTCCAAAATTGGAATGGGACTGGAATTTAGCACAATGCTTGGCACACAGCAGGGGCTGGATAAATGTTTGTTCCCTTCCCTTGTTGTAAAAGAATTTTTGACTAATTATACAGTGAACTTTATGGAATCTGAGTCTCGTCCAAATTGGAGATTATGGGATTTATTAGGGATTCTTATCTATATCCTTCCATAAATTTCCTTTATTTCATTCACTCATCCATAAAGGATCCTCTTGATATGCCCAAAACCTTCCTCTGATCCATTTAGTATTTGGTGGGTACCAGTACAACAATTGTTCTGCCCATCTTCTGTTCCTCCCATCTGCCATGTAGTTGGCCGCCTTCCTTTTATACTCATGCATATCTTCAAGAGTTTATTTTACAACACTTCTCATATGGCTTTCTTTTTTGACCATGGTAGCCATGAAACTAATCCATTATCATTGATCAGTATTGGGGAGAGTCTTTGAAGTTAGTGGAATGGATTTGATAAATAGTCCTAGCCAACCACAACCTAAAAAAATTTAACTTTCATCACTAGTAGGAGAAAGCCTAAAAGATTTAACTTTTCATAAAGGCACAGATATAAATAATGAAAGGATACAGGAATAGAAATCATTGATGGCTGAAAGACTGGTAATCTCTATAGCTGATGTCATAGAGAACTTCTTGACAATTTTGGCTTTGTTCTTCTGTTTGTATCTGCAAAGACAATAATATTCCAGTTAACTTGCACTGTTGATATCCTACACATGTATTATTACTCTTTTAATACTACATGAAACACAGAAGCAAGTTTTTAGGTTTATCATATTGGTTAATTAAAGCAATATCAATTAAAATAGAGTTCATGTTTATAGCATAAAGAAAATATGGGAAGGATAAAATTCTAAAAACCATACGTTATGTGTATTTATCATGAATGAAATTCCTCCTTTATTGCCCAGAAAATTCCCTCCTCCATTTATTTAGAATTGAATAACTTTGCATAAGGATTGTTTTCCCACCCACCACTAGTCCCTAACATTAGGACTAATTTATGTTTCTGTGTAAAAATGTGTCTTAGATGCTTACAAAAATGTATGAGAAGCCATAGATTGGCTTTGAAAAAAATAGGTGGCACCTGAATAAATGAGGAGTGCCTACTAACAGGGAAAATAACCCACCTATATCTGATGTAGGTGTGAGGAAGAACTGAGGAGTTGATAGATGAAGATCTCAAGTGAACTCAAATGAGGAGAAAAAAGCAAGAGAGCTTGAGGAACTTAAAAAGAGATCATCACAAATGAGAAAACTAATTGCTCGCTCTTGTATAAAGCATCATTGTTTCTTTATAACCTACACTAACTTTACTAATCCCATTTTATAGATACGAAACTGAGCATTAAAGAGGTTAAATGACTTGTGAAAATCTAAATAGTTATTAAGTAGCAAATTTGACTACCAGGCCAGAACTTGGTTGTGCTTTGTTTTTTAACAATTTCAAACCGCCTTCCTTCAACACAAAGCTGGTGCAAACAGTATTCTGGAACTGAAGTATCACTGGCATATAATGAAACTAAGGATCAATCTAAGGATCCAACTGTAACACTTGGAGGAGCCTAACTTGTATTAAAACCATAGCAGATCAAGTGGACTTCTAAACTTAAGTAAGCTGATTCTGACTAATATAACTACAAAGGCCACCAAGTAGATAGCAGCAAGTGCTGAACTATCCCTTTATTTGACGGAAAGATTAGTGCATAATGTGCACCAAAAGTATGTATTTGTGCTAAACTACAATGGACACGACACAAGAAGGGAAGCCACACTTCCAAGTACAGCATCATCAG
This sequence comes from Potorous gilbertii, assembly GCA_028658325.1. Lineage (NCBI taxonomy): Eukaryota > Metazoa > Chordata > Mammalia > Diprotodontia > Potoroidae > Potorous > Potorous gilbertii. Next base: position 451,622,020 of record CM053770.1, read on the forward strand.
TGAGAAATGAGTTTCTTATTCTATGGTTACAGTACTCATTAGTGTCATCTTGGGCCAAGATGGGAATCTCTGAGTAGAGGAAGAGTAAATACCCTTCTGATGGGCCAACCTACCTTTTAGACTACACATATTTTTGTACTTCAAGGATCCATGATTTTAATGTTGTGGACACACCCACCAACAACTGAAATATAACCCCTCTTAAACATTATAACTAGTTTTATCACTTGGAATAGCTGAAAAGTTTCATTACCTAAAGGCCAATTTCCTTTCACCTACTCAAATAATTTATTAATTCATTCAGCAAAAATTTGTTAAGCATCTATGATACTTTAGGCATTATACCAGGTTCTAAGGATAAAAAGACAAAAACAAAACTGTCTTTGCCATCAAGGATCTTACATTGTTTTGGGAGGTTTGATGGTGTGGTCAGTTTGTATGTAGAAGCTTAAATAGAAAATATAAGGCACTAGGAACACAAGACAATAGGGAAGGCTTTGTATGTAGGAGGCTCCGAGGGTTTAAATGATTTGTCTGTGGTCACACAACTTATAAGTGCCACAGGTAGGATTTGAACTCCAGTTTTTTCTAAGACTAAGAGTAGTACTCTCCAATACCTCTTTCAATTAATCAGAGATTTTTATTATAGAGTGTAATTACAACATGGTTGTGGACTCCTTATACTGAATCACAGGTAGTAGAGCAGTCAATAAAAAAGAGATCATCAAAGTTGAGTTGCTGTCAGCAACTATTGAAAACTGAAAATAGCTTTGATATATAGAAACCTTTGACTGAAATTGTATTTTTTGCTGTTATATTTCTAATTTATAAAAGCTAGATATGACAGGTTGCTTCCATAGTGGGGAGAGGTGACCTCCTAGCCAGAAAGACCAGTTCAAATAGCACCTCTTACACACACTGGCAGGGTGATCTTGAGCAAGTCATTTAATCCGTCAGTGCCTTGACTGTCCAATAATAATTCTTCAAAACCATGAGGTACAGGGAAGATCCCAACCTGCATTGGTAGAGAGAATATATTCTTCCAGGAGTCCACACAACCAATTAAATCAGTTATTGAAATAAGAAGTCACCCAAACTATTTATTTATTGAAATACCAATGTAAAATATTAAGGAAAAAAAGAACAGAGAAGAAAAGGAACAGGGGGTAAAAATCAATGCCTTAAAAGGTTCAGGTATAGAAAAGTAATATTATTTTTACAGTAGCTAGTGGCTATTAGGGTTAAGTAATTTTAAAAAAAGATAAAGAGAACAATGAGGAAGATGGAAGAAAAGGAGACAAGTAAGGGAAAGAGACTGAAACATAATAAGAGGATAAGCGTAGAAGCAGGATTCATTCATCAGTTATTAGAAGTAATAGAATTCCAGAAAGTGGTAAAGGGGTTAGTGTTAAAGAGGAAAACAGACATACCTTGATTTGTGAATAAAAGGAAGAATAATTGTGTGAATAAGTTTAGAGAAAACTGTGTGGAGGTAGAACATGGAAAATATCATCATTATTTCTAATACATTTCATTTCTAAGGGAAATATAATATTTTAAATGAAAAATAATTACCAGTAATGGAGAAACTGTAGCAAAGGTTACACTAGAGATAATACTTATCAACTGTTCGCTTTTGTGATAGTCACTTAAACATACCATGTTTTTAGTTGAAGAACTTGAAAAAATGAACTAAACCTTAAACTGGTGACTCGCACATATTATCACTAAAACCAAGGACAAGTCATTCAAATTTGTTCTCTCAGTTTTCTCATTTAAATGAAGGTAATATTTGTACAACCAATCTTCCCTGGATTGTTGTAAGGAATATTTCAACAAAGGAAGGTTTAAAATGATGTGTATTATAACTCTGAAAAATATTCTTCTATTATCCAGTTTTACTAAGTGTTAGCTTTATTAGTATTTGAGAATAATACTAGTATACATTAATGTAACAGACATTAATATATAATAAATTTTGTGATATAAAAATGTAGATTTGTAAATATGCTTTAATCCTACAAGAATACAATACAAATATAAATTGTCAATACAAATGCTTAACAGGCACAAAGAATAGTTTTGCCTACCTTTTGATCTCATCTTTGTGTGTGTCAATATAATATTTTAGTAGGCAAAATTCAGAACCAGAGGATAGCAATATAAAAGCATCCATATAATAAAACTGTGTGACTCGTGCAGGTTTACTTAACATGTCCTTGCCCTGAAATGAAAAAGTTGAAATTATTTCTAAAATATAACCAAACTATTATAATATCAATAAACCCTCTTATAAATATTGTGTTTCTTTTTTGTCTCCCAATCTGCAATCTATCCAAGTTTATAAACATGATTTGTTGAGTAAAAATTATAGTATCTCTCTATAAATAACTTTTTATTTGGAAAAAACTATGTAATTCTGACTACTGCTCCTAAAAGTGAATGTTTTCATTTTCAGGATTTTTTCTTTTCTAACATAAGAAACTTGGCAGTAAAGTACTCGATGGGAAACAAACATTTCATTAAAAGTAATTCAAATTTTTGTTCAAATGCTCCTAATATTGTGGAATGTTAGTCTAGTTTTTATCACCAAATTTATACCACATAATGTGTGTAAGTATAATGTATGTGTTCTGACATTCCCAACAGATATCTCTAAAGAAAAATCATCTGACTTTTGAAGTCCATACTTTGGTCACCTCATCTTGCCTGATAAAACCTTGTTTATGACTTTTTCTTCCCCTTTTTGCATTCAGTCTAAAAATAAATGCTAAATCATCTTTAAATTCTTACCATTTTTGTGTCATATATCTCCTGTAGCACCTTCCTTGGCTCTTTTTACATCATGAAAAACTGGGTTTCTTGTTATTACCTTGAAAGATCACTACCACACTAATCTTTGATACAAAACTTCATCATCCACTATTCTGCTATTATGGTTCAAAACTTGCATATCAATCCCTGTCTCCTTCTTAATATATACAGCTATATTCTATATGGTCACCTACAATTTTCCCTAAACAACTGACTTTTCTCCATCATAAAATACTTCATTCATAACTTTTTCTTATCTATTAACATTTCCTCAATCATAAAATGACATTACAATACCAGATATGGAAAGCAAATTCATTGTACTATTATAATATAAATAACTCCCTGGTTGATTAGTTCCAACTCTTTTGTCAATTTCAGATTATAACTTACCAATTTATAGATGTGCCTACCTCGATGTGTAGCACATAAACATCAATCTGTAAATATTTAAATTAAACAATAAATTTTCTGTACATCCAAACAAAAATACCCCAGTGTACTCATATTTTTAATCCTCTAATATATCAAAAATGATAAAAACAATTGAACAGTATCTCAACTTAGAAGTGTTTGTAATAGCTAAGAGCTTTATAGTCACAAAACTGTTCATTTGGAAGTGAAAGAATGCATTAGATATGAATTATTCATTACCAGAAATACTGCAGACTCTGTAGTCCTTACTGACCAGATTCTTAACGTCCTGTCTTCTGAAGCAGAAACTAACCATTTCCTGTCATGACTCCAGCCAACTGAAGTCACTGCTCCATCATGACCTTAAATGAAAAACACAACATGAAAACATCTAAATACGATTTCTGAAATCTAGACATTTGAACAAGAGAATCCCAGTTTGCCTTACATTTTTATGCAATGCATTAGAAATTTCATTCTCAAGTGATAAATAATGAAATTATCAGCATTTTCTGGTAATTCTCTAATTCTCTTCTGCTCCTGGACAATATAAAATTATAGTTTGGTGAAACTCTTATAAAATTTATCAAAGCCTTTTTGTCACCATCACTTCTGGGTCTAAATGTTTGCTGACCATCCCTTTAATAATACATTATGACTTGTTCCTTTCAGACTGTGTTCTCCCGGTTTTGAAAAATCAGGTCATTTGCCTTTCTTAAGTTCAGCAGTGCCCTTCCCACTCTCGACAGCCTATAAAATAGCAGTGCACTGACAGCCAACACATCTTTTCCATCTCTCTGGATAAACTTCATTTGGGTCAGGTGATTTCAACTTGCAAAGGGCAGTTAGGGGTTCTCAGTGTGTTCTTATGTATAATGGATGTCAAATCTCAGTTAGCCATGTTTGTCCCTTCTTTTCAGTCCCTTCTTTTGTCCTCGGCAAAGAAAACAGGAGTTAAATAAAACTTGAGATACTCTGCCTTCTGTCTGTTGTCACCGATCATCTTTGTCTAGTTTGAGCAACTGTCCTATTCTTTCTTCAATCTTCCTCTTCTCTTTGGAGCTAAATGGAGCTAAACTCCTTACTTTTCTAACCAGACACAGCTCACTGTGAGCCTCAGAACTTGTGACACTCTTCTTCTAGTGCAATGCCATGCTTCTGCATTTATCCCATTAATAGAGATAGAATATAACTAGATAGTGGAATGGGGAATCATGCACAAAAGGCCCCTGACAGGATCTCCCTGTGAGAGAGTGAGACTGAATAATCTGCTTCCAGGAGAGAAGGGGTGGGCCATATGCAAGGAACGTGCCTTGGAGAGACTGAGAAGCATGTAAAAGCATTCTGTAAATTGGTTCCAGTCTGCTAACCATGTAGTGAGAGGGTGTCTTTTCCATGAGCTATACAGCCAAAACTAGGAGGGTCTACAACAAGCACCAGGAAGCAAACCCTCTGCCATTTATTTTCTCTTTAGTTGTTCTCTTGGTCTATGTGTCTCTTGGTTTACCTCTTAGAGCAACTTCATCCACTGAGAGACAATGCTGTAAGGGGAAAGGCCTTGGGCATTCTCCCCTCCAAGACCATTTGGCCTCTAAGTTTGTGCTTTCCTGTTTGAGGTGGAGAAATTGAGGCATCTTCAGTTTCAAAAGGTCAGGACAAGAGCCTCTGGGTAGCCTGGTATCCCAGAATCCCAGCTTATAGGTGTTGTAGCCAGCTCAGCATCAATAGCCTGAGAAACAAAAAATGACCTTTGGGACACAGACCTGTAGTACCGAAAATGAAGAGTCACCAAGCAGTTGCGCTGCATCTGGACTTGAACATGGTGAAACCAATGCTGTACAGGAATTAAGCTAATTTTGAGAACATTCTCCCAGAAACCAAGGTAAGAAGAGGGAGACTGTGTCCCTGAAATGTTTTGGGAAAGTGCTTGTACTTTTGTTCTAGCTTTATCTTTGAAGTAAATAATCCTTATCAATGTTAAATGTTTAAATGGAACAGAAGCACTGGAAGTTTCTGCACATGAGAATATAGGGAGGGAGGGAGACTCATTGAATGGAAGCTCAATCCAATGGCAACAAAGAATACACAAAAATCCCTTTACAGTACTGAGAACCTTGAGAGGGAGAGGTAGTAACCTGACTCTGGGACAGTGACCAAATATATAGAGAACAGGTAAAATTTGTAAGAATAAGAAATGAAAATTAAAACAATTCTGAGGTACCGCCTCACACTTATCAGATTGGCTAATATGACAGAAATGGAAAATGATAAATTTTGGAGGGGATATGGGGAAATTGGGACACTATTGTACAGTTGGTAGAGTTGTGAATTGATCTAACCATTCTGGAGAGCCATTTGGAACTTTGCCTGAAGAGCTATAAAACTGCATATCCAGCAATAGCAATTCCGGGTGTGTATTGAAAAGAGATTTTTTTTAAAAGTGGAAAATACAAGGGTATTCATAACAGCTCTTCTTGTGGTGGGTAAGAATTGAAAATTGAGCTGTCCATCCATTGAGGAATGGCTGAACAAGTTTTGGTATGTGATTACAATAGAATATTATCATACTATAAGAAATGATAAACAGATGCTTCCAGAAAAACCTGGACTTACATGAACTGATGCAAAGTAAAGTGAGGAGGACAAGAACACCGTGTACAGTAACAGCAATATTGTATGATAATCAACTATGAATGACAACTATTCTCAGCAGTACAAAGATCCAAGACAATTTCAAAGGACGCATGATGTGTCCAACTCTTCGTGACCCCTTTTGGGGTCTTTTGGCAAAAAATACTATAGTGGCTTGTCATTTCCTTCTCCAGCTCGTTTTACACATGAGGAAACTGAGCACACAGGGTTAAGTGACTTTTCCAGGGTTATACAGCTAGTCTTGAGGCTAGAGTTGAACTCATGAAGATGAGTCTTCCTGATTCCAGCCCTGGCGCTCCATTCACTGCACCACCTCACTGCCCTCACTACACACAGAGTAGATGAAGGAACTCTGAAAGGACAGGGAATTAGCAACAGGTGGGACTGGTAAAGGCCTGCAGAAGGTACAATATGAGCTGAGTTGGAAGATGTCAGGAAAACAAAGTGGGAAAGGTGAGAGGCCAAAGTATTCTAGGAATGGAAAGTAGCCAGTACAAAGGTACAGGAAACTGAGAGAGAGACATGTTTAAGGAACAGTAAGTAGGGCAATACAGCTAGATCAGAAAAAGAAAATAAAGTGTAAGAAGGGTCTAGGATGTGAGTGAAAGAATGGATAAATGAATGAGTAAAAAACATTTGTACATGCTTAAAATGCACAAAGCACTGTGCTCAGTACTTGAGATGCAAATAGAAAAGTAAGACAATCCCTACTCAAAAGGGACTTTCCAACAGGAAAGATTTTTCAACTACAGGTCAGATAAAAATTCCCATGGTCCTTTTAGGGTACAACAGCAAAGCAGATGGTAATGAATTCCTCTTCTATAATGTCATTTCTGCTGATAAAATTATCTCAGTTTCTGCTGTTAAAACATTTGACCGAACCAAAGCCTTTGTAGGCAAGAACTTTCTCTTCTCAGTCTTCAGTAGATTTGGCTACAGCTCCTGGAAGAGCAGGTTTTAAGGCTATGTCTCCACAGGGAGTGTTTCCCAGAATTATAGGTGAAGGCACTGGGCTATATCCTAAGGCTCTTGAGTTCAGGGTCCTGAGTTGTCCCCATCTATGTCTGAGGGGAGATGGTGTTCACATTGGTAATGATGGTGGTTTCACTTGCCTGGCACACACTTCTTGTCTCATTGTCATAGGGCCTTGCTGTTCCCGGGAAGCTGGCTTGTCTGACTTTATGGGTAGCAATTGGTTAGCAGTTGGTGAGGATGGTGAGCCCCTCCTCCACAGGAGTTGCTTTCCCAAATGATATTGTGAAGGCAGGGTTACAAGCAGGAATGGTGGTGGGCAAGGTGTTGCCACTCCCAGAGCTCTTGTATTTATCTGCCTGTAGGGAGCAGTAAGTGTGCAGTCACTGCTGGTATTGTTAAGGGATATAGGCCCCTTGTGAAGGTCTTTAAATATAAAGGTTTTATAGTGGGTATGTGTGTGTGTGTATGTGTGTGTAATGTTATGTAGGAAGTTAACGGAGCCACTGGAGCTCACCGAACAAGGCATTGATGTGGTCAGACTTATGTTCTCTAAAGAATCATCTGGCAACTGAAGATGAATTGGAGTGGGAGGAACTTGAGGCAGAGATCAAGAGTCACAACTATGGCTAGAAGAAAATTGTCAACAAAAGGAAGGCAAGAGGAAATCATTAAAAATAAAACAGATCATTTCAAATTTATGAACTGTTTAACAAAAATTAAATAAATGCAGTAAGTATAAAGAGAAGACGGCAAAGGGGGGAAAATATTGGTACCCAACTTATAGGTATTTAACATATTTATGACCATTATTTAATGAATAAGTTGTCAAAAAAAATTTAATTAAATTTTAAAAAAATTTTAATTTAAAAGCTGATAATTTTTGTAAACTACTAATAATCTTAGAAAAGATTATTCCAAATAACTAATAAAGGAAATACAAATCAAAAGAATTCCAAGACTTCGTTTCATACAGACAAAAGATGAAAATGTTCATTGTTATACAGTCATGTCTTTAAACCACTCGATCATACAATTTTCTGTTGGTTTGTTACTGATACAGTCAATTATACTGAAAGTTTTCCTAATATTGACCCAACCCTGCATTTCTCATATAAATCTCACCTGTTCACAGTGTATCATCCTGGTAATAAATTGCTGTATTCTCTTTGCTAATATTTCATTTAAAATGTTTGCACTACTATTCATTAGTTATATTGGTCTATAACTTTTTCTTAGTTTTGTCTCTTCCTGGTTTAATTATAAGATATCTGTATCATAAAAATTTTTTTATAAGATTCCACCTATTTTTCCAAATAGTTGTAATGCCAATGGTATTCCCATAGCAGCATAGCATTGGAATTAATTGCTCTTTAAATGTTTGATAGAATTCACTTATAAGTCCATCTAGCCCTGCAGATTTTTTTTTCTTAGGGAGTTCATTGATGGCTTGTTCAATTTCTTTTTTCCAAAGTGGAGTTATTTAAGTATTCTAGTTCATCTGTTAATATTAGCAGTTTATATTTTTGAAAATATTCATTTCACTTATATTGTCAGATTTATTGGCATATAGTTGGGCAAGATAGCTCTGAATTGCTGCTTTAATTTCCTCTTCATTCGGTGGTAAATTCACCTTTTTCATTTTTGATACTGGTAATTTGGTTTTCGTCTTCTTTTTAAAAATCAAATTAACCAAAAGTTTATTTATTTGGGGGGATTTTTTTCCCATAAAATCAGTTCAAGTCATATTTATTAGTTCAATAGTTTTCTTATTTCCAGCTTTATTAATCTCTCCTATAATTTTTGGAATTTTTAATTTGGTATTTAATTATGGATTCCTAATTTGTTGTTTTTCTAATTTTTCAGTTGCATGGACAATTCATTGACTTCCTCGTATCTCTATATTATTCATGAAGGCATTCAGAGATATAAAATTTTCCCTAAGAACTCCTTTGGCTGCACACTGTAAGTTTCGGTATGTTAATATCCTTTCTGAGCACTTTTAAAAGAACCTTTGAGCTTGAGACTCCTTCATACTCCCCTTGGTGGTTTTGCATGTGGTCATTTTGACGTTGTTCTCTTCTGAGTTTGTGTTTTGATCTTCCCGGTCACCACAGTGGCTTTCTAGAGTCAGGGCTCTTTTTTTTCTCTTTTGCTCACTTTTTTAAGTTGAGCTCTGTTCCTGAGAAGCTCCAGGGAGCATGGTTCCAAGCTTCTTGCACTGGGGACCAGGAGTCTGGTTACCGGCTTTCTGCATAGGGACCTCTGGGCTTGGCAGCTTTCCCACTGCCCTTTGCCTGCTGAACCAAACCTGGAGGGCCTCGGTGGCTGATCCATGCTGTGGCTACGAGCCTCCCACTGGCTGGTCTGGACACCACCTGCACTGGTTACTCCGCTTTTGCCCAGCTGAAACAGACCCTTCGCGGAGTCCTTCTCAGTTATTGTGGGCTGTAAAATGGTTTCACTCCTTCTTTTTATAAATTCTGTCACTACACAATTCTTTCAGAGGCTTAATTTAACATTGTTTCCGAGGAGGTCAGGCAACTTCCTGGTTTCCCTTCACTATCTTGGCTCTGCTCCCCTCCCTTTTTTTTTTAATTTTTAAAAGGATATCAAAAAAAGAAAGACCCTTTATATACCAAAACATTCATCCCATCACTTTTTGTGCTAGCAAAGAACTAGAAACAATGTAGACGTATATCAGTTGATTGTGCCACATAAATGTAATGGTACTAATCTGTGATATGAAATAACTAGAAAGAAGTTTTCTCACAGTATTGTGAGAATACATATATGTATTGGCACATGCCTGGAATGCTCTCCCTCCTCATCTCTGCCTCCTGACTTCCTTCAAGTCACAGCTAAAATCATGAAGAAAGAAATAATTTAAATATTGAGGAACCACAGTCAAGATAACACTAAATTTAGCTGCTTCTACATGAAAAGATCAAAGAGTATGGAATACGATATTCCAAGGAGCAAAGGAGTTGGTTTTGCAAACAAGAAAAACCTACCCAGCAAAGCTGTGTGTAATTCTTCTGAAAGGGAAAAATGAATATTTAATGAATTTAAAGGCTTTCAGATATTCTTAAGGAAAAGATCAGAACTGAAAAGAAAATTTGATTACAAAAATCAGGAGAAACATAAAAAGGTAAACAGGAAAGAATAATTATAAGGGATTTAATATAGTTAAGCTGTTTGCTTTTTATAAAGGATATTTGTACCTCTTAAAAATGTTATTATCAAAGTAGTTCAAAAGAGTATACAGAGATCATTGAACTGATTATGATGAGATGATCCTAAAAAATAAAAGTGGGTAAGGAAAGGTAAAATGCAGCAAATTATCTCATACTAAAGATGCATGAAAGGAAGAATTGTTATAGTGGAGGGGAGGTTATGCAGGAACTTCATTCTCTTCAGAACTGCGGCAAACAAGGTTAAGTGACTTGCCCAAGATCACACAGCTAGTAAGGCTCTAAGACCAGATTTAAACTCATAAAGATGAATCTTTCTGACTTCAGGCCCAGCACTGTATCCACTGTGCTACCTAGCTGCCCTTTTTTTAAATTGATTCTATACATAATGTTGAAGGACCTGGTCTAGAGTGTTTTAATGTAAGAACTACTACAGGCTTATTTTTATTTTATCTAAATAAAACTGGGTCATAATTTTCCATGGTCCTCAAAAATTCTGTCAATGAGCTGGCCCTCTAATTCAGTGCTGCCTCGGGTTTCCAGGACTCTACTTTTCAAGAGAATCTAATGCTTTTTGACTGAGGCTTAGGCTCTTTTCCGCCCTCTGTTGTGGTTGTCTTTGAGGTTATGGTTTGTCTTAGAGGAGTTAAACTTTTCTAATAAATGACAAGGAAAAATACCATCGTGCTTTTTATTCATTTTTTAGAGTCAACAGAATGTCTAAATTTTAAGTAAAAACCGTTATAATTATATGAATATCTTCTTATCATCCTACCTCCTTTTCTAATTTGATGCTGATTTTGACCATTGCCCTAAGTAGCCTTCACAGCAATAAATGACTGATAAAAGACTCCCACAGTCATTTCCTATGGACTATAAGGTCAACCACATTATTGCTATGAGTACTCAACACTTCCAATGACAACTTTCTAAATAATTAAGACTATTAAAAAAAAGAAGGAATATTAATGAATTTCTTGTGCCTGGAGATTCCATATACGGTCACAGTTTAAGAAGTGCTGAACGGGTCTTGAATGGAAAAAGTTTAAGAAGCACTGAATGAAATAACCACTTATCTGAGATATTATGGGTAGAGGATTCTGGTCAAGTGAATGGATGGTCTCCCATTAGCCTTCCTCACTCAAAGATTCTAGGACACAATATTCTAATTTTTTCTTTGATAAAATATAGAATTTGAAGGTTGTTTTTTTTTTATTGGAATGAAGGGGTTATTCCATATTCTCTTGATTTGCTTATATTTGTTGAAAGGAGTTTTAAATTAATGCTAATTTATTTTTTTTTAATTTTAAAAACAGATTTCAATCTATTTTTTCAAATAGCTAAATTTAAAATAAATTTTATTCCCCACAGCACTACTTTATAATTACAACAAGGGATTCCTTTTCTATCTGCTATAAGGGAGTTAAATTTAAATGGCTTTCTTCAAACCCCAGATGAAGTCTACTTTTTGCAAGAAACTTTCCCAGTCCTCCTCCCCCTTAGTCTTAGTAGCTCCCTTTAGAGATTATCTATTTATTATATATGTTCATATATATTTTACACATACACACACATAGCTATTTACATGTTATCTTCCTCATTAGACTTGTGGTTGTGTTTGTCCTTTGTTCTAGAAGAGGATCATGACATCAAGATGATGACATAACTTGCAGTTGACTTTGATTTGAGTGAGGGAGGGCTGTGCAAGATCACCAACCTCACTTTCTCTTCCTGAGCCATCTGGGTCCAGTGGTCAGATATTCATCAGGACAACTGGAGATGTACAGGATGCAATGGGAGACCCTGGTCCTTTTAAGCAAAGGCCTTTTCAGGTTCTCACTTTGAACTCCTCCAACCCCCAAAAGCAATCCCAGGTCAGTCCTTCTCTGGTCTCCTTCCTAATTTCCTGCCATCCTTGTGTCCCAGGAGCAACACTTTCTACTTTCTGCTCCTCTCCCCTTCCCATTAGAACCTGAGTTTTGTGGGGTGATGAGAGAAATTGTGGAACCTCCCAGGCAATGGATTTTAATTGCTAAATTAGGTAACAGCCAAACCCCTAGATGTACAGGGAGATGTGCAGGTTTATATAAGTGGGCAGAGAAAGTGTATAGCGTAAGCTATAATATATGCACTGGGACCAGGGTTCCTGATGTCTTGGCCTCAACTTCTCATTAGGATCCAGCTGTCTTTCAGTGAGAGAATATCTTTTAGTAAACAAAATCTAGACAAAGGGAAACAACCCCTCTGTGTTAGGACTGGAGTATGGAAGGTCAAGAATGGAGATAGGCCAAGGTGGTAAATGTCTCCAGGAGGAGAGTTGAGTGAGAGTGGGCATGTCTGAATCAAGACTGCAGAGAAAAAGGGATGGACTGCAGGGGGAGGAGATGGGTAGGAGAAGCAGGAGGGATGTAGGCTGGGCACATCCTCCTGGGAAAGAAGATGAGTGTAGCAAGGGGAGAGCCAGAAGGCAGCCTGGTGATTGAGGGGCTGAGAGGGAAAGAGGTGGTAGTGGGATGGGGGAAGAGATCAACCCCTCTTTAAACTATCCGAGATCCTTGAGAGTAGAAACTGTTTTTGATTTTTTTGTTTGTTTGTTTTGGGGAGGAGGGGTTAGCTTTTGTATCCCTAGCACTTAGAAGAGTGGTGCTTAATAATGCTTGTTGACTGATTAAATGACATCAAATTTAAAAGAATATATTAAAAAGGTTGCTTGCTTTACTTGGGTGTCCTACCATAACTAATCACTTTTTTCAGGAAAATCAAAATCAAAATGGGAAAATAAGAAGAAATTTGGATCAAGTATTTAAGTTGGGACATAAAGAATGGTAAGAAGTCTTCCGGAAAACCTGAAGCTAAAATTAACCTAACTTTAAAATATTTCAAATACCTCTGCTGCCCTCTTGTGTTATTTTCACATCATGATTTTGGGAAACTAAGTAAAATCAATAGACCATTCAACAAAATAAACCTATGAAATTGTAAAAAATAAATCAAATACTGCTTAGTGTGTCATACGAAATGGGACTTCTTAGAAAACAAGTTCTCATTATAACAATACTAAAATCACTGGTATTATTTACAAAACATTACTTTTATCTCAACATTAAAGCCTTTATAATTCTTTTAAAGTTATTCTTTCAAATGTCTTTATATATATATGTATATATATATATATATATATACATATATATATATGATAAATTAGGGAAATCATTTGGTAAAATTCTTGTTAACTGTTTTTAAAATCTTAAAATGGAAGTGAATAGGCATTTGGCAATATTTACTCTCTTATATGAAGTTAATTTTGTTTATTAAGCATCTATTAAGATCTTGGTGCTTTTCAGTTGTTTCATAAATATAGTGGTATAATCCAGCAGCATGAACACTAGTTTAGGAGAAAAGTAACCTATATTGAGACAATAAGGTTTCTGTTTATCTGCATAAGTTATTTAATATACCATTTTTATGCCTCAGTTTCTTTATCTGTTAAATGAAAATACTACTTACCCTCTCTTATGTAAATATGTTATTTCCACATGTGCTTTGTCATGCCAACTTAACTATGAGCTACTGAAGGGCAAGAAATTGTCTTTAACTCTCTTGTATTCCCTGATTCTATATATAGTAGAATGTTCACATGGTTGTCCAATAAATGTTGACTAAAAAAAAATAAACAAAGCAAAAATGCCCAGGGAGTTTCTGCTGAACGGATTGTAAAGTAGTATACAGATGCCTTTTCCATTTAATATGCCCTGTGGGTTGTCATCTATTTCTGAAATTCCTGAGAATTTTGATAGCAATCTATAATTAAAATGTCCCAGCTATGTTTCTGCAGCACCGATTAGGATCTCTCATTTAAAGAATATATAAAAACATAGAGGGGAAAAATTACATTCATTCAACAAAGATTTATTTAGCCCCTGATTTGTGTAAAGCTGTGAATACTCAAGAAGTGATACATGCTCAAGAATAACACTCCCAACTCCAACTTACACTGGAAGTCCCCAGAGAGTGGCTACTCTATCTCTCTTAGGGTCTAGGGATAGCCCTGAGCAGTTGGTGGGAATCTTCATTGGTGTTAGTTTGCAATTCCACTGATTTGGTCCTCACTATCATGACTATCAGTTGATAAATCATTCAGTCAGACATAATTAGTTTTTAGAATGTGCATATACTTGTGGACAACACGAAATCTGATAGACCTGAAAGATAAACAACTCTTGTTGCGGAGAACTCAGCAGGTCTCACATCCAAATAGCAGCCCTGAATAAAACAAGGCAGGCAAATGAAGGCTGGCTTACCAAAGTTGGAGCTGGACACACGTTTTTCTGGAGTGGTCATAATGAAGGGGAGCACTATGAGCTAGCATAGGTTTTACAATCAAAACTAATCTAGTCCATAAGCTTCTATGTCTACCAAAAGGAGTAAATGACAGGATTGCCACAAAGGGAATGTCACTTGCAGGAAACCACCATGCCACAATCATCAGTGTGTTTGCTCCTACCATGATGAACCCCAGTGAGGTCAAAGAAACATTTTATAAAAACTTGGAGACCCTCATCACCAATGTGCTGAAAGGGGACAAGCTTATAATTCTGGGTAACTTTAATGCCAGAGTTGGTTCAGACTACCGGACATGACAGGGAGTCCTTGGGAGGGATGGAGTCAGAAACAGCAATGGCCACAGTCATTTACTATTGAAGACTTGGAGCATCTCATGACCCTTTCATCACCAACACTCTCTTCCATTTTCCTAAACACAATAAAACTTAGTGAATGCACTCTCACAGCAAACATTGGCATTTAATGAACTATATATCATTGTAGGAAGAGACAGAATGTGACTGATAAAGACAATGTGAGTGATAAAGTGGTACAGAGTGCTGTACTGATCACAGACTTATCTTCTCCAAGCTAAATATTCACATTCAACAAAAGTGGAAGCACCAAGGCAAGATGACTATCAGAAGTTTTATTGTCAGAAAATTAAAATGTTTCTCTGAGAGGAATCAGTTCAATGCTAACTTGGAGGGAAAGCTGAGCCAACATATAGTTGACAACAGTGTAAAGGCATGGGCAGCTTTCAGAGATTTGGTGTACAGCGCTACATTTGCTCCTCTGGGTCAGAACACTCACAAATATCAATTGGTTTGATAAAAATGATGGGGAAATTCAGAAGCTGATTAAAAAAATGAGAATGACACAGGGTTTAGCAGCAGGATAGTTCATCCATCTCTAAGAAGGCAGTATTTAACTCCATTAAAAGTAAAGTGCAAGAGAAGCTTTCAAAGATACAAGATTCTTGGCTCAGTTAGAAAGCAGGTGAAATTCAACTTTATGCTGATAGCAATGATCCAAAGCACTTTTAAGATGCCCTGAAAGCCAAAGACCTATGGTGCATCTCAATTACTCAGTGCTGATGGAGCCACATTGATTAGTGATAAGAACATAACTGTGGAGCAATCGATTGAATACTTCCATGGTGTTCTCAACAGACTATCATCAATCACTTCTGAAGCCACTGACTGTTGACTCAGAATGACGTCAATCCCTCTCTAACCAAAGTACCAACTGAAGAAGAGGTTTTAAATGCCATTACGGTCCTCTTATATAGCAAAGCACCTAGTACTGATTCTATTCCAGCTGAGATTTACAAGGTAGGGGTACCATTTCTCATGCAAAAGCTGACTGAAATTTCCCAGGTTATATGGCAAGAGGAGTTTATCCCCCAGGAGTTCAAGTATGTCGCTATTGTCCATCTCAGTAAAGAAAATAAATGAACCTATGCCAATCACATTTGGGGGCTGGGGAGGGTTGTCTCTCTCTTCGTTATTGCCAGGAAGATGATTGCCAGCATTGTCTCTAATAGGCTAATCCTTCACCTGGAAGACAGTTATCTACCTGAGAGCCAATGTAGCTTCAGAGAGGGCTAAGGAATGGCTGATGTGGTGTTTGCTACCCAACCATTCCCAGAAAAATGCCAGGAACAGAATAGAGGTCTGTACACAATGTTTGTCAATCTGACCAAAGCCTTTGAAACTGTCAGTGATGAAGGCTTGTGGAAAATTATGACAAAATTTAGTTGCTGAAATTCGTGAATATTATGTCAATTTCAAGATGACATTCTTGTCTGGGTTCTGGATAATGGATGACACTCTTGAACTTTCCCACTCACCAACAGAGTGAAACAAGGCTGTGCGCTTTCTCCCACGACTCTTAACATGTTTTCATCAATGTAGTCAGACATCTTCAAAAAGGATGAAAATGGCATCAAGGTCAGCTAACACACTGACAGTAAATTATTTTATCTGAAAAGGCTACAAGTCAAGACTAAAGTGGAGGGAGAGTTGATTCATGATTTCTTGTTTGCAGATGATTGTGCACTCAACACAACCTCTAAGGTTGAGATGCAACAAGGTATGGACTGATTCTCTATTGTTTGTGCTAATTTGGGTCTAACAATTAACAAGAAAAAAAGATTCTCTACAAGCCGTCATACCACACCCCCCCCCCATATGTGGAACCACTGGTTACAGAAAATAGAGAAATTTTTGAATACTGTGGATAAATTCATTTACCTTGGTAGTATACTTTCCAGGTATGTACACAGATGATGAGATGAAAACACATATTGCCAGAGCAGTATTTAGGAGGCTCTTAAGGAAAGCGTGGGAGTGTGGGAGAGAAGTATCCAAACTGAAGGTCTCTAGAGAACATTGTGCTGACCTCCTTGTTGTATGCCTATGAAACCTGGATAGTATACCAGTTAACATGTCAGAAAACTAAAATGCTTCCATTTAAATTGTCTTAGGAGGATTCTGAAGATCACCTGGCAAGATAAAGTACCAAACACTGAGGTTCTTTCTCAGCTGAACTGCCAAGCATTCAAACTCTACTGTACAGAGCCCAACTCTGATGGGCTGGCCACATTGTTTGAATGCAAAAATACGTTTGCCTAAAAGACTATTTAACAGAGAACTCACATAAGGCAAGTGGTCACACAGAGGTCAGAAGAAGTGATACAAGGACACTCTCAAGGTCTCTCTGAAGTACTTTGGAATCAATTGGATGACATGGCAGACACTGGCAAAGGCCCACCCAGCATGATGTGCCCACATCAAAGAAAATGCTGTGCAAAAGACACGTGAGATGTGCAAGTTTAGAAACTTTAGAAACTCCACCCCAAACATTCACACAGACTATTTGGGTCCAACCTGTGATGGAGCCTTCCAAATTCCTATTGGTCTTATCAGGCACAGTCTCACATGCTATATTCCAACATAGTGATATCATCTTAGTCTTCTTGGAGGACAAAGGACAACAACCAACCATATACTAAGGTAGTGTAATAAAAGCACTTGGTACAAAACATTGACTCGAAAAATCTGTGTCACATTTTCATTTACACATATGGGTGAAAGGAGTCCCAAGACTAGAGGGCACACTCACAGCTCTTTAAAGTTCTTTTGTATTTGAGCAAAAGGTGAATTTCCTAATGATTACTCTAAGTTGTAAAGAAAAAATATTTTCTTTAAAATAAGAATTTCTTTAATTCTTAATAAACTTATATTCTATTCACTATTTGATCCTGGAGGGAAAAGTGAGTGGGCCACTGAAGTTTATTGAATAGGAGAGTAACATAGTACAGAAGCCTTTAATTTTTGTATTACAAAGTCACAAAGTAGAAGCAGTATGATGGTCTTTGGATTACGATTTTAAAATTAATCTGATAAAAAATATCCTATTAATTAAAATATTCTATTAAAAAATAAATTTTGAAATACCTTCATATTAGGAAAAAACATTATTTTAATTAAGAAATAAGAAGCATGAGTATTTTTATATCTAACACAAAGTTTTTAGAGAGTCATCAGGATAACAAAAGATATATACATTTTTATGCTGAATGTTTGTCCTTTCAGTTACAAATAAACATGTCCATCATGGTTGACTATAACAAACTACACAAGAAAAATGTATTTTTAACTGAAAACAAGATGATATACTCAATGTATGCCAAGTCAGCTTGCTGGATTAAATAGCTTCACAATTTAGAGCTTCATATTACAAAATGTTAACCCAAAATGACTATGTGTGTCAGTAAACCTCATCATTCCACTCACCAACTTAAGCACCATTTTCAGAGGGAAGTAACTTTGGTACTTACAAATTAATATCTAAAACTGAACTGAAACCCATACTTAAATTCATAAAATATAGAATTAAGAGACATTTACCTTGAAAAATAGTTGGTACTCTAGTAAGACTGGAATTGAAAACTAGCAGTGAATGGTCAGCTAAACCACAAGCCAAATGGAGACCATCTCCTGTTAAAAAAAAAAAAATTCCAAGTCATATCTGATGCAATATAACTAGTGTCCATTATGAAAATTGACAATTCAAATTTAAAATTTATTTGCAAGGGTCATTTTTACTGATTAAGAAATTAACATATTTCAAATAGTGATGGTTCCAATATCTTTTCCAAAAAAAAAAAAGACCAAGAGACATGCATTCTTTTTGCTGAGCAAATAAAATTTGCCCAGATACTCAGCCTCTTGATATTCAAAGCTAAGAACCAAAGAACCAAGAGAACAAATCAAATATTCCAATTCACACACACACACACACACAAACACACATTTATCAAACGTGACTTTAAGAAAAACAAAGTTGACTACACACGAAATGTCTATATCTTCCTGAAGAATCTATCACCTAGCCCAAATCTTTGTGGAGGTGGGTGGGGGAAGCTTTGGATAAACTGATTTAAAACAAAATGTTTTGATTGTTTGGTGGGGAGTGGCAGTGGGAAAGAGGCCAGTGGAAATATATGTAATAATAATTTATCTCCACTGACTTTATTCCTGATACCTAACTTTTTCTACCATGCCCCAGCAGCCTCCTCACCTCCAAAGTGAACTTTACCTCTGCCCTTCTCACACTAGAAATGTTTGGATTCTGTGGCCCCTTCCTCTAATGGGCTGGTTCTTCCTAACAACTCCACTTTAAGAAAGCCCTTGGGTTAGTTGTGTCTCTATTTGCCTTCACACCCCACTTCTGACTCTCTGGACTTTCTCTACCAGCCCACAGCCCAGTTTTTATGTGTTGTCTTCCCCCACTAGAATGGAAGATCCCTGAAGGAAGGGTTGTCTTTCTGCTTGTGTTTGTATTTCCATTGTTTAGCACAGGGCCTGGCACATGGCAAACAATAAACGTTCATTGACTTGACTCAAAACATTTAAACTATAACCGGGAGTTAGAGGAATTTCTTTCAAGTCAAGGATGGGGACAAGCAACATGACAGATTTGCCAACTTATGGTCTGAGATGAATGCAAATAGTTTCAAGAACAGGATTCAATTCTCATTCCTCGGAATGTGTGTGTGGAATAGGTGGTGTGCTACACAGAACTGAATGTTTTTGAAAACCACATCTTAGCTATTCAAATAACAATTAAAATGGACACAGATGGGAATGAACAAAGAGGACAATCAACTTTGAGAGTGAAGTATAAAATAATTCTTGGGAACATATTTGAATAGTGGCCGCTGGAAAAGGGCAAGTACTTTCAAATCAGCAGAAAAATACTCTAGTAAAAACAAACTATGAGGATTCACCCTCAAAAAGGACAATTTCAGGGAGTTAAAATTAAATTTCAGACTACTAATCATTAATTTTCCTCACCCTAATCAACTAGACTAATTAAGCTAATTAGACCAAATCAACTAATTAAAGATTCTCACAGAAATCTAGTGACTGTATTTTCCTGAGTCCTGTGACCATAACATTCTTCTCTCACTGTCAGTCTTTTTCCCACAATGAAAAAAATGTATGTGTGAGAAAGGAACATAAGCAGAGTCCTGCAGGGTCAGAACTAGAAGTAGAGCAGCAAACAAATTACCTAAAAGTATGGAATTTTTTTTTGTCAAAACCCATATTCAAAATTTTCCATATCTTGTGGCTAACATGGATGAAGTAACTTCTCAAATCCTCTGTTTCCTTTTATGGCTGAGAAACATAACAATATTGAGAATCAGTTTTTAATAAAACTTAATCTTAGGGAATGAGATTCAAAGTTTAGCAGGATATTACTGTGTAAGGAAAGGAAACATGACTGTTTCCCGGGAAAGTTCTTTTTGGATAAAATTCTGCACTAATCCTTTCCAACAGTAAAATGATTATGGGAAATTAACAAGGCTGTCACTTGGTAAGGTACTTCAAAGGACAGGGAATGACAATGCTGGTACAAAGAACACCACACTAAGACTCGTTCAACCTGGGCTCAAGGTCCAGCTCTCCCAACACCCAGTCATGTGGCCTAAAACAAGTCACTTCATCTTCTGGGGTCTTAGCTTCCTCATCTATAAAATAAAGAGGTTAGACTAGGAGCTTTCTAACTTTCCTTCCAAAACTACCGATCTATGAAGACATAAAGCCTAATTCCTAAACCCAAATACAAATGTCCACCATTTCTTGATAGGCCCCATTCATACTCACTTCACTTCTAGTTCAACTTATTAGCTGCTTCATCTAAGTGGTGCAGTGGATAGCTTCATAGGCCTGGAGTCAGAAAGGCCTGAGTTCAAATCTGGTGTCAAACACTAGCTGTGTCACCCTGAATGGATCACTTAACCTCTTCCTGCCTCCGTTTCTTCAGTGCTGAAATGGGAATGATAATAGCACCTCCTTGCAGAGCTGCCGTGAGGCTCAAATGAGGTAATATTTGAAAGGTGCCTGGCTCATAGAAGGTGTTTAATAAATGCTTACTTCCTCCCCTCTCTTCTTGACTTCTCCACTTTCTACCCTGAAGAAAGCTCCATTCTGAGGCCCATTCTCCTGACTGGTGACTCACTAGAGTTCAGACCAGTGATTTTTGAGGGACCCTGGCCAAGCTTACTTTAGTGCTAGCTTCACCCACTCTCTGGACTTGTTGACCTCCTCACCAATGACTGCCTCACTTTCTTTGTAGCTCCTGTTTATGGATCGTCTGCCTCCATTATAATGTAGGCTACATAAAGGCAAGAACGAGCTCATATGCTTGACTTGTACCATCTGTGCTTAGCACAATGATAGATACATAGTAAGCACCTGAGAAATATTTTTTCTCTCTGCCTATACCAAAGGTTCTAATTAGAATCAGCCAAGTAAAAATTGGGGTTTTCTTTTTTAATTAACCATCTGTTGATGACAATGTGCTGGCTACATCAGGTCCTAGGAACATCACAGAGATGCCTAGAAGAAATCTAAAACCACTCAGAGGAGTTTGACCTGACTATCCATATAGAAAAGACCAAGTAGATTAAAAAATACCTATTGCCTAAATTAGAACATGTAGTTGGGTAAACAACCTAAAGAGTTTGTCCATAAGTGTGTGTGTGTGTGCATGCACTTACATATTTGTATACAAACATATACATATGTATGTGTACATATCTACATGTTTATTTATGAATGCACATGTGCATATATATATATGTACGTGTGTAAATGTATGTATAGATTCATTGCATTATGTATATCTGATACAGACAAAAAAATGAAAAATAATTTGGGTCCAAAATAGAAAATGAAGAAATCAAGTTAGACTGTCTTCAGGAATTGCAGAACTCTTTAATGACACTAAGTTCTCCAGAAAAAGAAATGGTAGCAATTTAATGCCAATTTAATGATGGTATTCTAGTGTTAATGTACGGTGGCAAGACAAGAAACAAAACAGACTCCAAAGAATTGAAAATAAACATCACCTAGAAGGCAATAGAGAAATGCATGGTGCATGGTGCATGGAACGAGGCTCCAACCTGTGCCAACATGGAACTGCAAAGATGAACCAGAGTCTAAGATGTCATCAAGAAAAGGAATATGCGCTGGTCACGCAGTGAGAAAAGATCTGACAAATGGGCAGCCAGAATGTGTGTATTCTTGCAATGTCAGGGGAAAGAAAGCAAGGTGGACCTTCAGCACATTGCTGATGCCCATCTCACAGGACAGATGGGCATGTATGGATTGTGATCTCTATCCATGGGAGAAAGGGCATCCAAATCAGCAAGATCACAGATTCATTTGAATGCTGAGTATTTAATTATTCAAGCAATGTGTTAGAACTTAAATGTATCTCACATTTGGAAATCTTCATAACTGTATACATTTCTAAATGTAGATTTATTTTTAATAATCTTATTGCCAAAGCCAAATAAAACCTAAAAATGTGTTTTTCATTATCCATACCTGAATACTGAAGGCAGTAAACAGCAGTTGATTTATGGGCTATCGATAGCTGCCTGCCAAGTGTGGTTGGCAGTGGACTCTCCAAGGGATAATCTTTACTTTGTGGAATAAGAAAAACAAAGAGTCACACAAAAAATGCAATCAAATAAGTAGGATATAAGAAAGAAACTAGACTTTAATTTCCCTTTAGACCCAGTTTAAAACCAAAACCATAATATAATTCTTAAAATGCATTCATTTAAAATCTAAATACATAATTTTCAACAACATGAAAATAATTGGTACACGAATGCAAAAACTACCTTGCTTCACACAAATTGATGAAGATATCGACTTGCTTATTTTCTTGGTTCTCAGTGGCCAAAAGTATGGCTATTATTTATTATTTAATAGTTACTCAAAAATAGGATCTAAGTAGGAAGTTTTCCTAAAATTCCTGGCAACAGAGTGTGAAGGAGTTTCCTCAATAGTATAATAGGGTATAGGCTATTTTTAATAACTAATCAAATTGAATTCCTTAGTCAATCTGATGGAATTATAAAGTATTGTTGACTGCATTAACACAATTGATGGAGCACAGGAAAATTCTAATGATTAGCTGAGAGGTTTAGTTATGCCTTTTATGTCCTATGTAATATATAAACTGGCCCTATTATGAAACAATCAAGAAGGGAGTCAAGTTGAGGAGTGAACTGGAAAATCAGCTCTGGAGGAAAGACAGCATTTGATGACTCAATCCTTTTCAGAGTGCAATGGGGTAGTGAAATATCATCTCTTTCCTTCCCATTCCCAATCAGCAATGGAGCCCTCTGGAAGAAGTAATGTCTTTAGTAGACATGTACTTACAAAAAACCTAAGAGGAGAACTAAGGGATGTTGCTTTCAGAACCCCAACCTCCTGGATGTAGAGAATTCACAGAGGGAAAAGTGTGATTGTGATCTTGTTTAGAAGATATCAGCCCTCAGAGCTGAGAATTCAACTGAATAAACCTGGGAAGGTTTTCCCAATGATCCTAGTGGAGATCATTCTAGTTCTTTTCTAAAAAGCCTAGAAATGCTCTAACTAGGAATTTCAGCTGAGTAAAAAGCTAGGAGCTACCAGAAGAGCAACATGCCCTGCAGAGAATAGGTCCAATAAGTCTCATAGAGCAATGTGCCCAGTTGGTATTAACTCTAAGCAAGGACCAGTGAAGGAGCACCTCAAGAGGACTTCAGAGAGTCCAGAGGACTGGTTGGACATGGGAGTTTCCACTCCTTACAGGAGTGTGCTGACATTCTTAGTGGCCGGTAATGATTCAACTAAACTCAAACAAACAACATCCTAGAATACTAGAAAACTTGACAGATGTTCTACGCATCTACAGAAGGTAAATGGCATCCTGATGTAAAGAGAAATAGAAGAGGGGAATCTATAAACTTGAGATCAATGAGTTTGATTTCAATTTCTGGAATAGTCCTAGAATGTATCACCAAAAAGGTGGTTTGTTAGCATTAAGAAAAAGAAGCGCATGCCACTCACCTAATTCCTTTCTTTGTTAAGGCTATTATACTGGTAAGCAAATAATTCAAGAGACAATCTATGCAAAGATAAAAACAAAATAATCTATCCTCTCAAACTGCTTGTGTTCTTTGAAATTATTTGAGAAAATGCCTCATTCTATTCTTGAGAAAAAGATGGAAAGCTGTGGGCCAAAGTAACCTTCACAAATGCTCGTGTCTAAGCACATAGTTTCTAAAATAAGAAACCTTCAGTAGTCCAATTCAGTTCAATCAGACAAATTTATTAAATGCCTACTACTTGCATGGTAGCAGTTAGGTGGCACAGTGGATAGAGTGCCAAGCCTGGAGTCAGGATGACTCCTCTTCCTAAGGTCAAATCTGGCCTCACACAGTTACTAGCTGTGTGACTCTGGGCAAGTCACTTAACCCTGTTTGCCTCGGTTTCCTCATCTGTAAAATGAGCTGGAGAAGAAAATGGCAAATCACTCCAGTATCTCTGCCAAGAAAACTCTCAGTGGAGTCATGAAGCATGGATATGATTGAACACAACAACAAGAATATTGTGCTTACTATATGCATATTGTAACAGTCTCCTAAGTGGTCTCTTTGCTCCTAGATGTTTTCCTCTCCAAGCCATTGTCCTCACAGCTGCTAGATTCAACTGTGTTACCCCACCCACGAAAATCCCCTCAGTTCTCTACTTCCTTCAGGATAAAATACTGGCATTTAAAGCCCTTTAGAGTCTGGATTCTGAATATCTTTTCCAGTTTCATTTCATGCTACTTTCATTTCATCAATTTCTTATTTTATTTTTCAAACTGGGTGCTCCATAAGCATTTCAATCTCAGCACATCCAAAACTGAGCTCATTATCTCTGACCCCAAACCTTTCCCTCCTGCTAAATTTCACAATTTCTACTGAGTTCACCAATCTCAATACACACACACACACATACACACACATTTGGATGGATAGATACACATGTATATATTTCTATGAAACATTAATTTTTTTTAAATCTCCTCAGAGTTCCCCCACTTCCCTGAGCAAATGCAGACATTTACAATGATACTCAGCAAAATAATGTAGAATGAACTTTTCATATAAACAAATCAAACTTAACAAAAATCCCCCTTACACAGTGACAGATCCATGTGGAGAGAACTGAAAACTCTACGGGCAAAAAAAAAAAAAAATTTCCATCTCCAGTTGGAGGGGATGAGAGAGAAGACTCCTCAGCTTTCTGTCTTCTAAACCAATAGAAGGGAAAGTTCACTAGTACTCTATGTACCATTCCCAGATTGCTGTTCTGATAACTGACTCATCTGCCTGGGATGTAGGTCTCCTCTGGCCCTCTCTACCTATTTCTTAGTGCGCTCTTCCTTTATGCAGACCACAAAAGCTCATACTCTCTCATCCTCAAAACCCCACCCTTCCATGATCACCACCTCCCTCCCCTCACCCAGGCAATGACCGCATTAATCTCCAAAAGCTTGTGAAAGGATCTACATTCATACTATCAGCATCTGGTAGAGTGCTTTGCATGTAGTAAGCACTGAATGAATTCTTAGTTGACCTGCATTAAATTGAACTGAATTTCTTCAATAGATAATAGAGAGCCAATGAAAAGTTTTGAATTAAATCAAAAGGAACTGAACAGGAAGAAACAAGTAACAAGACAGGTTTAAGAAAAAAAGAAAGCTATTTCAGTCATCCAAGTAGATGTACTTAAGTCATGCCAATGGGAACAGAAAGAAGGAAATAGATACAAGAGATATCAGAAAGGTAAACGTGACTATATTTCATATGTAATTTGATGTGAAAAGTCAGAAGTCTCTTGACCCTTTGTTTTGTTTTTTTCACTTACTAAAAGTGAAATATTCATTTAAAACATCATATTTAAAAGTGACCACTCAAAATTATTACTTAGTATGATGCATGCATTAATGTTCTGATCAATAATCATTTACAGCAGTTTATTATGAATTTTGTGATGAAATATTTTGACATATTTTTGGACAAAATTTTCTACATTTCATAATGCACTAAGAATAAACATCATATTTGAAATTTAGAATACAAAGAAAGCCTTTATACCAGTGAAAAGAAATCTGAAATTTCACTCAAAATAAATGGGTAGCATATGTTTTACAAGAAAATGGAACTCTCTATGAAATAAAATTATGAAGATAAAATAAAGACAATTTAGAAGTTTCATACTTCATATTTAAGCTTTTTAATTACCCTAACTGTATTACATACCATTTATAATGACTCTTCCATTCTGATGCTCTTTCACCATTTGTCTTTATGTTGGTCTTTGGTGAAAATAGAGTTCTTCTGTTGGAAAAATACCTTCAAATGTTACTTTAAAAACATGGATTGCATATACAGTTCACTACAACACTGAGAAAAATCATATGTCCATTTGCTACATTCATTCAAATATATTAACGTAGAAAACACTTTGAGCTGCTCACAAAATGAGACTATAAGTTAAAATTCTTTCCAGTAGAACATGATAGTGGAAGGCCACAACTTTATTTTGTTTTTGTCTTTGTATCAGTGCCTTGAACAAAGCAGGAGTCTAACAAACGTTCAAACGAATTAAATTTACACCTATTCAACATCGCACATCTAGTCACTGTAACTTCTAGGTCATTGTTGGCTCATAATTTCAATTAAGTGTCTCTACACATTTGCAAAAATTCTGATTTGCTGCAATTTTCAGATAGAGATAAGAATATTGCCAATGAGTTAACTCCTTCTAAAAATGCAAGTCAGCACCATCTTTGTGATTTCCATTGTTAGAGATACCTAGAGCACCCAGAAGTTAAGACACTTATCCAAGGTCACAGAGATGATGTGACAGAGGCAGAACTTGAACTCAGGTCTTCTCCTGGCTCAAGGACCACCAGTCACCTATGCCATGCTGCCTCTTTCACTGGACTTGAAAAAATACTGTGACTTACTCTGGGAAAGTGCCAGTAAATAACAATCATAGCTGCCCCCGCCCCTGCCCAAGAAAAGGTAAATCAATAAACTTTTTGATTTGTAGAGATTATACAAAAGAATAAAATGAAAAAAAATGTATTGTCAAAGGACATAGTAGCATAGTGGCATTCTAGAGCCAGCCTTAAAATTAGGAAGACCTGAATCTAGGTCTGCTCTCTTGAATAGCCTGACTTGTTGACTCTGGGCTAGTTACTTAACCTCGCAATGCTCTAAGTAACACTCCAGGTTCCAGAAAAGGTACTGATCTGCATTGATAAAAGATGCTTCGCCACAGAGCAGCTCCTTGTGCCAAGGAAATCAGGCCCAGTCTCTATTCCCAGAGTACTAAATGTAAATTTTGGCTATCATTTTAAAGTCAAAACTTTTTTTTTGTAAGCATACCTCTGAATATTAATATGTTAATGATAAAATGATTCAATATGCGGATATTCACTTTACCTAGCAGCTCAAAAATACAACTAAAGTACAAAATGAGATAAAAATATTTATTTTAATCTTATAGAGTATTTTAAATTATTTTGCATTTGTATATTCTATATTTAAAAGTATAGTCATTCATAATGTATATGACCCCTTCCTTGTTGTGCGTCAATAAAAAAGAGTCCCTTCCTTCTCCCTGGGGTCACTGGCTATACTGAGGTTACCAGTCTGACCCACTTTGTCAACAGTTATATGTATCACTGTTAATAAACTGATTTTGCTTAGAGCCCATACCTCAGTCTACCTTTATTGAATTTACTCAAGATGTTCCATGTCTATTGTAACCCAAGTAATAAGTGTCACTGACAAAATATAAAACCAGGTGAACACCTCTTTTTATTACTTCACATTGTCTTTCTAATCATTTAAAAAGATTTAATATTTCAATGAATTCCTACTTACTGTGGTGCAGATGCATAACCAGATGATATAACTTTATTGTGGAAAACCAGTGGTTGGTCTTTTATGGTACTCTTCACAGCTATATTAAAATAATTGAAAAGGATCATTCAAATGTTTAGAATATTATAATACCATCATGAAAATGACACAGTGCAGTTAGAATTTTTAAAAATTGTCAAGAGGGGGAAATCTTTGTACCAAATATCTCTGATGAAATCAAAAGTTCAGTGCCTATAGCTATCTCTGTGTCTGATAACAGTGTGATATTCAGAATACATGGGCAGCTATGTGGTGCAAAAGATAGAGTGCCAAGTCTGGAATCAGAAAGACCTGAGTTCAAATCTGACCCCAGACTCTTACTAGCTGTGTGATCCTGGACAAGTCTCTTAACTCTGTTTACCTCAATTTCCTCATCTATAAAATTAATGGGAAAAAGAAATAGCAAACCACTCCAGTATCTTTGCCAAGAAAACACCAAATAAGGTCAAGAGGAGACATAACTGAAACAACTCAACAACAAAATAAGGTTTTATAGGGAATTGACACAAATATATGAGACCAATCCAATAAATAATCCAATCATCCAATAAATAATTAGTCAAAAGATATGAATAATCTACAAAAAAAAAGCCAATTTCTCTCAAATAGATCCACCTTTTTTGTTTGTTTTGTTTAATTTTGGGGAGGAGGAGATTAAACTGGTTGAGGGGATTAGTAAGGAAAATGTTTCAGAGGAAAGAGAATTATCAGGAAATGCATATGGTGTAAAAGCAATGGTTTTCAATAAAAATTTTAAAAAATAAAGTTACTTTTATAATAACAAAGTCAAGAATGCCTTTACTATCACATGAACACTTACAAAGTTAATGTATAGAAGTTAATTAAAAGCAATACTATGAAAAAAATCTTTGCATAACCAATTTCAGCAATAAAATTATTATATTTTATTCCTTTATTAGTTAGATTTTTTTCATTCATATTGCCTTCAAGTGTGTCTTTTAAAAGATAGGGATATAATTTTTGTGGTTCCTGGCATGACTAAATTGGGCACATTCCTTTGTTTTCCATATGAACTTTTTCAAAACAAAAAAGTACTTACCAATACATATTTTAACAATCATAAGAGTCAATCCTTGGAAATTTAACCACTAGTTGGCTACAGAGAAACTACTATCTCTGTAATAAAATTCAGTATTTACACGTATACTCTTACAACAAGCTTTTTTCTAAGGCATATAAACACTGTAATTTATGTGAAAATGCAGTACACAGCATAATATACTATTTACCAAATGAGATGTCCCATATGGGGAAAAACTGAAATGTTTCCATCTCTAAGTTGCAATCTAAATACCGCATATAGATGAAAAAGTAAAGATATCACAAACTCCAAACAATGACAGCTAAAGATCCAATATAGTAAATATTATCATAGATTTGCATATGTATTTACATATTTGCACATATATACTGTCTAAGCTAGAGAAACCAACAATAGAAAAAATGATCCATTATGGTTTATTAGGAAAACTAAACCTTTCACAATGCTAGAACAAAATATCAGGATCATAATTTGATGTCTCATAACTGACAAAACATATAATTAATGCTTATTAATAATCAATCCTTGTTCATTGAGACCCAATCTAATGTTTTGGCAAAGTATCATTCACCTACTTGTTACTCAAATAACTCCAAATCTTATTTATCATGTGGCATACACAACTTTTTCTTATCTAGTTGACAAAAATAAAGTATTTCTCATGCCTCAATGAATCAATGATTTCATTACTATAGTTATTCTTTCTACCAGTACAGATCCAAACTCCTCCATATGTTTTAATATTATGCAAATTTTTGACTATATCTTTCCATGAATCCTGGAGTTGCACTGAAAGCCATTCTTCAGCTCTATTCATATCTCAAGGACACCAAGGCAGTGCTCAGACTATCTCCTTCATGGCCACTCCCATGTTCTGTGCTATTACACATGCTGAATGATGCTGCTTC
This sequence comes from Potorous gilbertii, assembly GCA_028658325.1. Classification (NCBI taxonomy): domain Eukaryota; kingdom Metazoa; phylum Chordata; class Mammalia; order Diprotodontia; family Potoroidae; genus Potorous; species Potorous gilbertii. Next base: position 451,651,699 of record CM053770.1, read on the forward strand.
TTTTTTAAGAAGCATGTAAGCTACGTTTTACATGCACGTCAACACTGGCTGTAGCCTACTAAGGAACACTGGCTGTAGCCTACCATGCATTTTTTCCCATAGCAATTTGGGTCACCTGCAAATTTCATTCCTCTCAGATTGTGATGGATGGTGTTCCATGATTCAAAGCCATATAACAGGAGAATAATGGGTTATGAGATTAACCTGGGAAAATCCAACCTATTATATTAAAAATAAAAAAATTAAAGTGAGTCAGGCTCTTCACACAGGCCACTAAAAAGAACATGGCAGTGGAAGTTGGGAAATATAAGAGCAAAACACAAAAGGAAAGAGAAACAGCTAAACATACACACACATACACCCACATACACGAAGATGGAAAATGGGAATTAACCTAAATTTAAAATGCACAAAACTACAAAAATGCAAATATAATTTTTAAATGCTCTAGAGAAATTGAATTAGCTAAAGTACTAAAAACAATAGCGATTTTAGAAAAGAAAATAGGAAAGATACCTTAAGATATCCTCGTAAGGATTAATGGCACATTCAAAGAAATTAAACAAGAATTGTCTATCTTAATAAAATAAGACCAAATAAGATTTTGAATTAAAAATAATAATTAATAAAAATAATAAAAGAGGTAAAAGGCAGCTCTCTTTGAACTTTATCTTTCCAAAACCTATTCTCTGTACTCAATGAAAATTCCACTCACTCCACAACTCCTTGATTTCCAAAGCTATCACTCTTCTTCTAGCCTCACTCTCCCCTCTTCATAATCTTCAAACTTTAATTAGCCAGCTTAAGTTTATGTTGTCCTTTAACTTTGTCTTTTGTCTCCTTGTTCAGTCATGGCTTATCCCTTTCCAACCAACACTAGATTAATCCTATTACCTTCTTTCCTCATCCATGGACTAGTTAATACCACTGGAGGAAATCACTTAACTTTGCCGATTAAGTCCACTAGAAATTCCCATCATCCAATCTGAACTAAGCACTCATTTCTTCTTTCAATATTTTTATTCTTTCTTGATTGATTCTTAGTCAAACTGCCCACAGTTGCTTGTCCAAACTTTTTCTTCTGTTCTCAAGTAGGTATACCACCTTTCCATTCCAGCAAAGAAAGGACCTCCCTTCATACTCTGTTGAAAAAATGGAAGCCATTCATTGAGACTTCCTTATCCTCAATTCCACATTTTAAATCATCTCAACATCACCACCACCTCGCATCCTCTCCTTTGTTTCAATCTCAGAGGACAAATGGCCCTTCTTACCAATACTAGCATCTTTACTTGTGCCCTTGATCCCATCCTTCTAAGCTCAACCAAAATCTTGCCTATTTGATCATATCTCTCTCAGCCTTTCACTGCTACCTACAAATGTGATCACATCTCACTAAACCTTTATTTTAAAAAAGAACCTTCATTGACTATACAATCCTCTTAACCCATCATTTTATATCTCTCCTTTTTCACCACCAAACTTCTGGGACAATCTATCTGTGATCATTCATTCCACCTTCTCACCTATCACCCACACTTGACAATCTGGTTTCCATTACCACGACTAGAAAGAAACTCCTCTATCTGAGGTCATGAACAGCTTCTTGGATTGAATAATCTAATGGGCTTTTCTCATTTCTCATGCTTCTTAAACTCTCTGCAGGACTTGTCACTATTGACCACTACCTTCTGAATTGCTCTTCTCCCTGAATTTCTTGTGACATTATTCTATAGTGTTTCTCTTCCTAAACATAGAAAATTATCCTTTCTTGGGTTTCTTTGTAAATTCATCATCCATGTTGCTGCCTCCTATAAATTTATAAATCTGAAGGGGGAGTGCCGAGTCAAGATGGCAGAGTAGAAGGATGGCCCTGCTGTAGCTCTCCCCCCATAGACTATAAAATACCTGTAAAAATTACTCCAAACAAATTCTAGAGCAGCAGAAGCTGAAAAATGATAGAGTGAAAAAGATTTCCAATCCAAGATAGCCTGGAAGGCTGACAGGAAAGGTCTATTGCACCAGCCTCAGAGCAGAGCTTAGCCCAGCTGTGGCCCCACTACACAGACAGGACTGGAGCAGGCTTCAGGGAGTGGAATCATGGTCAGCAGTTGCAGTTCCCAGATTTCTCAACCAACAAATACCAAAAACAGCTTCAAAGGTCAGTGAGAAATCTTTTTCACCTGGGTGTGAAGGGAGCAGGGCCCTCTCCTAGCCGCAGTCCCAAGCGGCAGTGGCAGCAGCAGCAGCATCCATTTTTGGAGCCCTTGGCTTAAATCCCTTGGGGGAACTGAGCTGCTGATCTGGGTCTCAGCCCTGAGTGGCAGCCCTGAGGTGAGGAAGAATGCTGGCTGGTGGAGCTGGTGGAGGCTCTGGAAAGGGAATTCTACTTGAAAATCCTGGGCAAACAAGCTTTGGTAGCTCCCAGAGCAGAGTCCAGGTCAAAAGAGGAGCAAACTCCTCTCCTTTGATTGTGCCACCTTGGAGGAAATGAGAACTTACAGGTCCCCAGAGTATCTCCTACTCTTGATAAAGGGCTCAAAAGTCAAGTAACTGTCTGGGAAAATGCCCCCCAAAAATGGAAAAAAATAAAACTTTAGAAGGTTACTTTCTTGGTGAACAGGTATTTTCTTCCATCCTTTCAGATGAGGAAAAACAATGCATACTATTAGAGGAAGACATAAAAGTCAAGCCTTCTGCATCCAAAACCTCCAAAATAATTATTCAATGGGCTCAGGCCATGAAAGAGCTCAAAAATAATTTGGAAAGTCAAGTAAGAGAGCTGGAGAAAAAATTGGGAAGAAAAATGAGAGCAATGCAAGAAAATCATGAAAAGCGAGTCAACAGCTTGCTAAAGAGACCCAAAAAGATGCTGAAGAAAATAACACCTTTAAAACAGACTAACTCAAATGTCAAAAGAAGCCCAAAAAGGAAATGAGGAGAAGAATGCTTTAAAAAACAGAATTAGCCAAACGGAAAAGGAGGTTCAAAAGTTCGCTGAAGAAAATAGTTCTTTAAAAATTAGAATGGGGCAGATGGAAGCTAATGATTTTATGAGAAACCAAGAAATTATAAAACAAAACCAAAAGAATGAAAAAATAGAAGACAATGTGAAATATCTCATTAGAAAAACAACTGACCTGGAAAATAGATCCAGGAGAGACAATTTTAAGTTTATGAGGCTGCCTGAGAGTCATGATGAAGAAAGTCTAGGCATCATCTTTCATGAAATTATCAAGGAAAACTGTCCTGATAGTCTAGAAACAGAGGGTAAAATAAATATTAAAAGAATCTGGCGATCACCTCCTGCAAGAGATCCCCAAAAAAAAAACCTTCTAGGAATATTGTAGTCAAATTCCAGAGTTCCCAAGTCATGAAAAAAATATTGCAAGCAATCCAAAAGAAACAATTCAAGTATTGTGGGAATATAATCAAGATAACACAAGATTTCATAGGAAAAATGAAATGTGGTCTCTCCAGAGAACTTTTCAGATAAAATTAGAATATCTCTTCTCAGTATGGCCCTAAAGTGAGCTGCTGCTCCTGGCAGTAGATAAAAGCTTACCTGGCTCCCTATCAGCACTGAAGTAAATCCAGCACCCACACACTTGTTTGGTCAATATCCTACCCAGACGATGAGACAATCATTAGTTCTCATTTTGAGAGTTCCCAAGTATCTAGACCTAAAGGGCAGCAGCACACTGAGAACACCACCCACTTTGAATTAAGTGGAATGTAAAACAGAAACAGTATCCTGAAGTCTGGGTCTGTTTCATTTTTATATCTATGACCCCAATTCCCTGAATAGTGCCATTCATGTAATAGATATTTAATAATTATATGTTGAATTTTTGAATAAATAAGTGACTAGATCAAAAGACTGGATAAAGCTTCCATGACATTTTTTTCTTTCTCAGAAGGAATTTTAGTACTTCAGCGTGGATGGGGAATGGAATTATAAGTAGGGAAGAGGAGCTATCAGAATATATAAATGTGTTTTTTAAGAAAGAATAGAGCTACTCTCAAAGCCACTGAAGAATTCATGTGTGACCAATAAACCAATTGCATTTGAAAAAGACATTATTGGAAATAGATTATTTAATGGAATGGATTAGGTATACAACAATCAGAAGGAAATGAACAAGATAGCATAGTGTTCTGGTGGTAGCATAGTGTAGCCAGATGATACAGTGGAAAACGTGCTGCGTCTAAAGTCTGAAGACTCATATTCCTAAGGTCAAATCTGGTCTCAGACATTTCCTAGCTATATGACCCTGGGCAAATCACATAATCCTTAACCTTATTTGCCACAGCTTCTTCATCTACAAAACGAGCCAGAGAAGGAAATATGACAAACCGCTCCAGTATCTTTGCCAAGAGTACTCCAAATGGGGTCATGAAGAGTTGGACAAGCCTGAAATAACTGAAAGAATTGTGTTCAGTCAACTCAAAGACCCAAGCTACTGTGATATATGATATACACACAGTGTCAAGCTACTGGGTTATGAACTCACTATTCAAAGGAATCAGATTATCAAAGATAACAAAAAGGAAAAAGGAAAATGATGGGAAGGCCTTCCAGAAAAGGTGCTCTATTGTTCTACTGGTAGAGCTGTGAATTGGTTCAGCCATTCTGGAAAGTATTTTGAATCTCTGCTGCAAAGGTTAATGAACAGTTACCTTCTGACCCAGTAATATCAATATAAGGCCCATACTCCGCTGAGATTAATGAGAAAGAAAAGAACTCATATGTACAAAATTATTTACAGCAGTAATTTTTGCAGTGACAATCCATCTATTGGTTAATGACTAAACAAAGGATGGTAAATGTAATGGAATACTGTCGTGCTATAAAAATAATAAAATGGATGATTGTAGAGAAACTTGGTGAGACTTGTATGAAGTGACACAGAGTAAGGAGAGCAGAACCAGAATAATTGCCAAAAAACGAATACCTACCTATTAACAGAGAGGTTAAGGGACTAACTATGCAGAATGATATGTACATTTTTTGACATAACCAATGTAAGAATTTGTTTTGTTATATTCTTTTTTATTTCAGGGATGGGGGCTAGGGAGGAAGAGGAGTGCAGAGTATGTGAAGGAGAGAGGATAAATTCTTATTAATTTTAAAATGATATTTTAAAAATTAAAAAATGATATACACATAGTACCAAAATTATGGACAATAGCTAGATAAGCACCCGTCAAATTAAGCCATCAATTTGAGTACTTTAAAGAAGAGCTATTTGTGGACAATGATCTAGGACAATGATTAACTAGCAAAAAGAGGATACCATTTTGGAATAGCTGTAGTTTTCTTCAAAACTCAACTCAACTGGCAGCTTCTACTAGAAGTCTCATAGATGCTAATGTTCTCTCCAAGTTATTTTCTACCTGTTAATCTACATAAATGGTATATCTCCCATCCACCCAGGAAAAAGAACAGTGCTTTTGAGACAGACTACTTTTTTATTTCCTCTCTAAATCCCCAGAACTGACTACAATGTATTACATATAGAAGGTGGCTACTGTGTGTTCATTGAATGAATGACCTAAGTTTTACAATGGTACCATTATGATAATAAAGAAGAAAAACGGTTTCCACTAGACAGATCCTCTGTGATAGATTTATAGGGAAATGAGCAAGAATCACCAAGGATGAGGAAAGATGCAGAACTGTGATCTGTACTGATTGCAGGAGTTTCATTCCTTAAAAAATCATAGATCTTTCCAGTTTTTTTTAAAAGAGGTAAATAACAAATAAAAGATTTAATCTTCTCTTTTGAAATATGACATTTGTATTGATTTGTTTTTAAAAATCCTAGTGGCTGCAAAATTCCCAAATGGGGTGGAACCAGATTAAAATACAACTGAGTAATATTTAACATAATAAATAAAAACACAATGAGACAGTAAAAAGAAAATATGAAATTTTTCAGCAAAGAAATCTAGCACATTAAATATATACATATGTGAATGTATGTATCTTTTTTAATTAAAAGAATAATCTGATTTAACATTTTAATTCTATGGAGAACCATTGGAGCATAAATTTTCCATTCCAGAGAATCAAGAAGTATTTATACTAACCAGACTTCTTTTGACTAGCCAAATTAATATTTTTCTTCTTAAAAGTTGTAACATACAGAGGAGAGGTTGGCAGGAGACAGGAACTAAAAGTAAATTTTAAACATGAAATACGAAAGTAGTCACTAATATGATAAAGATAAATTTAAATAAATAAATATTGAGTACCTACTACATACAAATCATTCAGGATAGTTACAATGACCAGTTCTTGTAGTTGTTATGATTTTTAAAATGGGATAAGACTGGCCTCTTATGGGATAAGCCTGATATTCCCAAGTCATATTTATTATATATTTTCAATAAGAATTATTATTCTCCTCTGAAATATATCCATGTGTCCACACGTATGTACACATACACATTTGCACACACATACAAGCATACCTACATATTTTAAATTAAATTGTGTAGTTTAGGAATCTTCAAAACAATTCAGTGCTCTAGATCAGAATTTATCTCTGCACTAACATTGCAAAATGTTACAGTTGATAGAGTTCACTTGCATCTCTTATGAGAAACAAAGAATTTAAAAGTCTCTTGAGAAACATCCACTGAGTGTGTATTGCATGGAAAGTACCTGGCAATAACTGAAAGAGTCTCTCTCACGTCATGTCGCTGTGAGAGCATGAAGGCAAGAAGATTAATTTCCAACACAGCAATTTGATTTCCAAACATAGAGGTCAGCAAACAGAAAACCTGGAGGGGCAGAATCAGGAAATCATAGAGACACTGACAAACACAAAGTGTAGTGATACATACATACTTTTACTATAATCACGACTACAAAGAGTCACCCAATTCAACTCAACAAACATTCAGGAAGTATCAAATTGCCATTACAAATTATCTAGTCTAACCCCTTCCATTTTTCAGTTAAGGAAACTGAGTAGTAGGGAATTAAGTGACTGGCACAACATCACACACAATTTACAAGTTAATTTTTACATCAATAACTAGCAAGTAACTACATTATTTAACCTTTAAACTGTCAGATAATTATATCTTCTTTTTAAAAGTTCAAATTAAAAGTAATTGACAAAGTAAGCTATTAAAATATTTTTATTTTAATACAAATATATACAAATACAAATTTTAATTTACAATTAAATTAATTTACAATTAATTTAATTACAAAATTTAATACAAATATAATGCCATTAAATGTTTCTTCACTTACCTTATGATCAACAGTTTTGTTCATTATTGCACATGATCCAGCAACTTTAATGCTGAGGTTACTGAAATCTTAATTTGAAAAAAAAAAGTGAAATTTACAAACAATGGAGGAATTTTTTGATATTTTAAAGATGAATATAGAATAAATAAGTTATCCCTAATAAGTTGAATAGAGCAGACTTTAATTTCAAATTGCATTTGTTAGCATGCTTCATAAGGTACATTATAATATAGAAGAATATTTTCTGTAAATATATATATGCGTATATATATAAACCTTCTACTTATAACAGATCAAAGAAAAGTATTCAAATTATCAAGCAAATTTATAGGATCTTTTATGACCTTACCTTTAAAATATAAAGCAGATTCTAATTCCAAGTTGTCCAAGTTAATTATGAATAAACCAGTAGAGCTTCCTATCCACAAGCATCTGGTGTTGGCAGCAGGAAAGCTAATTTCAAAGTAAAATTTTAAAAAATAGAACCTATAGATTTTGTAGCATAATGTTCAAGAGACTTAAAAACCTCCTATATTCATATATTTCCCCCTTAAACCATGATTATCTATTTCTTTTCTGTTCCCATTACAATATTATAGTCCACTCTATAAGCAGCTAATGTAGAGAAGCAGTGGTGTTGGTATTAATAATAACCACAAATAATCTCAAAATCATCTTTATTTGTTTTTGGAATTAATTCAATCCTTTTCTTCAGCAGATTTGCCTTTCTAATTATATTTTGCTATTAAAACTGCTTTGTATTTCTTGTTTATACACTAGGCAATAGATGAAGAGAGGCAACTCAGGCAACTGGTCCCTAGACAATTTCATCACATTATTAAAGGGATTTTTTTTCCCCTAAAGTTTAAAAAAAAGGTACTAGTCTATATGGTTACAAAGCAAAAGGGCAAACATTCAGTTTATCAGTCTTGTCATCTTACTATTACAATGTACAAATCAAAAGCAGTAGCTCAGTCAACTAAACATACCTGGGGTTTTCTACTGGGAGCCTCTAGCGATGTTGATGTTGGACCACTAACAACTAATGAATCTGTCTGGCTAACCAGTGTTGAATCCATCTAACTGTAATGCTCCCCAAACCAGGGATGGGGAACCTATATCTTGGAGGCCACATGTGGCCCTCCATGTCCTCAAGTGCAGCCCTTTGACTGAATCCGAACTTCACAAAACAAATAAGTGTGGCCTTTAACTGAACCTGTGAAGTTTGGATTCAGTCAAAGGGTTGCACTTAAGGACCTTGAGGGTCACATATGGCCTCAAAGACACAGGTTCCCCCACCCCTATTCAAACCTTCTCTCCATCTTCTCCACATAAAGAATGTGAATTACTTTATCAAAAGCTTTGGTAAACTCTAAGTTAAAGTATACCCACAACGTTCCTCTCATGTACTAGTTTAATCATCTTGTCCAAAGAAGAGGTAAGATTACTCTAGCATGGGCTGTTGTTAAATGAAGTGAGGCTGACTCTTGGTTATCACTGCATCCTTCTCTAGATATTTCTCTCTGTAAATGATCTATTCTAGAATTTTCTCAGGAGTCAAAATAAACTCAATTTCCTATAGTTTACAGTTTCTGTCACCTCCCCCTTCTTGAAATTCAATACCGTACAACATTTTACTTTCTCCTATCTAGTTTTCCATGATTTTCTATGCTTCCAGTTTTCCAATTTTCCATGATCTTTCAAATGATACATAACTCAGCCATCACATTTTTGGGTGCCAGTTTTTAAATACCCATTGATATAGTTCATCTGGATCAGGTAATATAAAGGCAGCCAGGTGGTCTCTTACTATCCCCTTACTTATCCTGGGTATCAATTCCCTGTTAGTCACTTTCGTCATTTCCTGTGTAAAGGCATTCTCTTTGCCAAGAAGCCAAAATAAGAATGGGATTGTTCTGCCTTTTATCTGGTGTCAGTTATCACTATCTCATGCTCCTGCTCCCATCCCCCAGAGCAACTGGACTATCCATTATTTCATCCTCCTTTTTTCTCCTAATAAAGCTTTAAAAACAACTTGTTTTTGTTGTCCTTGGCTTCCCTTTTCAGTTTTAGGACATTCTGGGCTTTATTCCTAGCACTATTTCTACAGGTCCATGCCATGCTCATACCCACATTTATCTTCTGTTAAGTGCCCCTGCTTTTAATTCCTGCACATTTCTTTTTTAAATCTAAATTGAGTTGTTAGTTCCCTATGCATCCATCATGATCTCTTCAGACAACTGTAATTTTTCTTCCTTATGAGAACCATTTGTCTCCACATCTTCAGAATTTCATTTTTGAGCAACTGTCATTCACCTATTATTTTAGTACATGGGATTTTATATATAGTATCTATTCTGAAGACATCCTCTTTTCCCAAATCCAGCATATTTTATATATATAATATATATATATATATATATATATACACATATGCATATATATATATATTTTCCCCCACAAAACGAGATAAAATAGCTTGGATGAACAAAGTGCAGGTTAAAGTAAATAAGAAGAGGGGTACAAGAGGGATCTTCCTGGGACAGTTTGAGAAGATGAGAAGAAAAATCCCAGGAGTTCCAAACCCTGTGAAGAGTAAACACCTCCAGGCTAGAGTCCCCTTTAACAACAAGCCCCTAGAGGTGGAGTTGGTTTGAGAGACTGCCTTAGCCCCAGTCACAAGGAACTTTTACCCCCAGGACCGTGAAAGGAGTTGGGTATCCAAGCCAGGAAGATCGAGGGAACCTCTGGCGATTAGGAACACCAGACCCAGATGTGTGGCAAAGAGTGGGCAAGGGCACTCATGCCCAGTGAGTGTAGAAGCAGTGAGGCATAAAGCCCCTGACTGCAGACACTTACAGGAGGTTGGAGGTTTGGCTTTGGTTCCCGGCTGGAGGGGATAACGGAAGAGCTGGGGTCACAGGCACCAACCCCCACACCCCTAGGCTAGAGACGATTACAAAAAATTACAAAAAATGCACAAGCAAAGGAGAAAGAATCCAACCATAGAAAGCTATTGGGGGAATAGAGAAAAGCAGGGTTCATCTTCATAGGAAGATATTGAAGTAAAGAAACCCCCTTCTACCCTAAAGCGTAAAATCAAATGATGACCTGCCCAAAAAGAATTCACAGAAAATCTTTAAAAAGACTAAACATCTAATGACAGAGATGGAGGAAAAACAAACAAACAAAAAAAGAATCCAAGAAAAACAAGAAGATTCTGAAAGGAAGGTCAACCAATTAGAAAGGGCGATCCAGTATCTTAAGAAAGAAAATGACACCTTTAAAATACAGTTGGGCAAGGTGAAGCCAGAGAAAGTTTAAGAGGTCAAGAAATAATTAAACAAAATGTGGATAATGAAAAAATAGAAAGTAAAACAACTTACAAGAAAAACAACAGATTGGAAGAATATATCAAGAAGAGAAAACAAAAATACAGACTGAAAGCTATCATAAAAGAAAAGAATCTTGATACAAAAACACAAGAAATAATCAAAGAAATTTGTCCTGAAGCATTACAATAAAGGGGGAAGGTAGAAATAGAAAAAATCCATCAATCACCATTTAAAAGAGATTCTATGAGGAAAACTCATAAGAATATTATAATCAAATTCTGAAACCCACAGCTCAAGGATAAAATATTAAAAGCAACAAGAATAAAACAATTTAAATATGATGTGTCACAATTAGAACAGTACAGAACAGTGTTTAGATCAATGGTAATGGGAGGATAGGGGAGGGATTCTTGGAGAAGGTTAAGGACTAGTAGGAGGGCAAGGTAGCAGTTAGAAGTAAAGCAGGGGAGGCAGGAGGGATGAGAAGCAAGAGAAATGTACAAACATAAAAACAAAGAGCAGGAGTAGAATTTGTCTGGGAAAGCAAATATATATATATATATATATATATGTATGTATGTATGCATGTACATATGTATGTACACCTGTATAAGTGTATGTATATATCTATAGCTATAGAGAAATATATCCATTTATATTCATTGTAGCCTGTGGAGAAGGACAAAGGAAAAAAGTGCAGAGCAGAGAAAGAAAGGGAACTTACAAGGAAGCAAAGAAAAGCTGGACAGCTCTCAATACAACATGTAGTATGTCTCATACAGTCTTTCTTGAAATGAAAATTTTGTTACATATTTTGAATCCTCTTTTATGTTCTGCTATGCACATGACATATGTTTTCTTCCTTTCTTACCTTGTATTTAAGTTCTAATATTTAAGTTTATGATATGGTTTTGTTTCTTTTCTCTATTCTGTATTTGAGTTCTGGTGTTTGAGTCTAAAATAAATTTTAAAACAAACTAATTCTAAGAAAATAGTTACCACCATTTCTGTCCCAACAATCAGTCCTTCCTTGTTAATGAGAATCAGAACCAGAATGAAATTTTCACTTGTTTATTTCTCTACCTTTTGAAAGATGACATTATCACTAAGACGAGTCAAAAAGTTACTAGTCTTATCTGGTTTTGGAAGAGAGTGAGCTCCAATAAATGCCTACAAAAATGAACAACTTCATTACTACTATATTCTGACTCTATATCAGGCTTGCAGTTCCATTTCCCAAATTTTTCATCTGTCTTCTCTTTCTGTCCAGATGGAGTTGTATATTCCAATGCCAAAATCACTTGTTTCTCCCTCCATTAACCTTCCTTCAAATACCCTCCCATCATGCTTCCCCCTCCAGTTTTTTTTTATTTCCTCACATGAGGAATATATATACATATATATGTGATTGTATGTGTATGTGTGTTTATAATATATGAGGCAATTTATAATGTTTTATTTTACTTATATCATCTACATCATGTTTATAAGTTATATTATTTTATATTATATAATTTTTTATTATATTTATCATTCAATATATAATTTATTTATAATATATAATACTATTCCTTACTCCCTTCAAGTGATAATGTCTCTTTTGAAGGAGGTATATACTTCCAGAATCACTGCTCAGTTGCAGGTTCCATTCTACCAAGTTTCAGTGATACTTATATACTGTGTCATGACCTCTGATTCCTCTTCTTTGTTGCCTAACATTGGTAAATATAGTCATTTGAATCCGTGGGTTTTATGTCATTACTGTTTCCTTTCCTGGATTTTTTGTCTCCTTTAAACTCATGAATTTTTTAAATGCTATTCATGTTCCTTTTCTTTTTTTTAAGCTACTCTCTCTATGGTGTCAAGCTTAGGAAACATACATGATCAATCTTCTCCATCCCCCATTCTTTAAAGTTTAAAGCCCTTTTGAATAAATTTGTAAGAGATCTAGTAAATATATTATTCCATCTCTTGCCAGTAATCTGTCCTCTCTCTATTTTAAGACATGATCCAAAAGTCCAAATGCCATTCTAAGACACTACTTTCTTAGGACAGTTGTTTGCTTCTAATTTTTTTTCTTCTATTTAGGATTCTTCCATTAGACATCAATAGGAAAAACACAATATGCACCAATATAATCTTCAGTTTCTTGTCCAATACTATATAATCATTGGCAATATTTTTTTAAGTCTCTTTTGGCAGTATCACTTGTATCTGCATCAATCACATGAATCAGATGTAGGAAGCTGCCATCTGTTTTGACAAGTCCTTAGAGGTTCTGTTATATCCCAGATACTTCTCTAAGAAGATAACAGACCTCTCTATTGTTCTCATCAGATCAACAAAGAGCTGCCTCAAATGCCATCCACATCCAGAGAAAAAACTATGGAACTGGAATGCAGAATGAAGCAGGCTATTTTCTCTTGTGTTATATTTTGTTTTGTTTTTTTTTCATGATTTCTCCCATTCGTTTTAATTCCTCTATGCATCATGACTAACGTGAAAATGTGTTTAAGAAGAATATATATGTAGAACTCATGCTGTCTCTGGGAGGGAAGGGTAAAGGAGGGGGAGAAAATTTAAGACTTATAGAAGTGATTGCTGAAAATTGAAAACAAATAAATTAAGTTTAATAATACAAATAGCTGCCTCAATTTTCTTCATCAAGGATTTACCAATTACTGCTACTGATCTGTTCATCCTCCTGCCCTTATTTGATGACCTTTCACCTGGTAGCTTTTGTGGCTGTACCATACCCTTCTTTGGAGAACAAGAAACTTCTTCCTTCTAGGAACATCCAGCTCTCTCATTCTTCAGAAAGAGCCCCAAGTCTGTTTTTAAGCTTTTATTGTACAACTAATTTTTTTCTTCTTCATAACACTAGCTCCCTGTATGGTATTCTAACAAATGTGAAGTCTCTTCTCCACTACCTTAGATTACTTTCTTTTTCTCATTGAAGCCTCCTGCCAATTTCCTTTAGGAATACTCTCCCTAGCAACCTGGATTCTGGAGAACTATCTTGCAAATTCCTTTACTTTCTCCTCCAGGAGGGAAACCAGCCTAAGTAAAAGTCACTAGGCTGTGGAATAAATATAAACTCCATCCTTGATGAAAGTCATTGAACAATTTTTTCAAGTCTCCAAAATGGCTGAAATTTTCAGTCTTGTTTTTTAGGAATTTGGAGGTGTTTACAATCTCAATTCTAAGTACTAAGTTAAAACTTTTAAGGTAAAAAATCATATCTTAATAACTTGACAGTCTCACTCATTTTTTATATTTGTCATAACTTAGTAAGATTTTACTTTTTCAGTCAAGTCTTGCTAAGACTAATTCTTCCAAGCTCTGTGCCTACACCCCAGGTACCTCTACAAGACTAATCATCATCGTAACTGTTTATGCATGACAGCAAAATTTGATAGAACGTGGAAAATATAGACATAGAAGTCATAGAGAGAGTCTCTTGTCTGACATGGATAACAGAATATGTATCACACACTCTACTAAACATTTTTAAAATGTTTTCTATAAAAAAAGAACTTCTAAAATAAGTCAGATAAAAGTACTTGCCCACCATCACAAAAGGACTTCATGGTAGGCATTTCCTGATTTCTCAATCAACCCTCTTTCCACTGTACCATGCTATCTCTCTAACACCACTGTATAGCTTTCTCAAAAGACAGGAAGGGCTTAAAACTGAAAAAACCTTGTAAGTCACTTAGTCCAACCCCATATTTACCACTTCATTTGACACATGAGCGGTCTGAGACTCAAAGAAAGGAGGTGACTTTCCCACACCTCCACATCAAGATCCCTCGTTCCAATAAAGAAAAGTTTCCCTTTTCCTTACCACATCTTCCAATTTCTTTTTATTTACACATATTTATCTCAAATATACACTGAATGATAAAGACTGCACTCTAACCACACTGGTCAGTCATAGACCTCTTAAAGGGCATGTATATTTTTGCACGTGAGCATGTTAAAAATATGAGTTGAACAGAACAGGTTTTAAATGATCACATAAAGGTTTCCTCACAGTACTAAAGTATTTTGCCTGTGTAATGAGTACTTTAAGAAGCAATAGATGGGCAGGTAGGCGGTACAGGATATAGAGCACCAGCCCTGGAATCAGAGGATCTGAGTTCAAATCCAGCCTCAGACTCTGACTCTAGCTGTGTGACTCTATTCAAGTCACTTAACTCTAATTGCCTACACACACACACGCACACACATACATACATGTATACACACCCACATGTGTGCGCACATGCATACATATACACACATGTGCACATGCATAAGCATACACATATCCACACATACACACACAAGAAGCAGTAGAACACAGAATAGAGATTCTGCCTTGGAAATAGAAGATCTGGGTTCAAATCATGCTTCTATCATATGCTAACAGTGTGACTCTGGGCAAGTCACTTAACTGTTCTATGCCCCAAGCTAAATTGCTTAGCAGTTGCTGATCTACACTGGTAGAGATTTCCTTAGCTGGAGCTCCCTACAACTTCTGAAATCGGAAAGCTCATCAAAAAGAAAGTACACTAAATTAAGGGACTTCTTTATATGAAATTTTCAAAGTGAGTACACTTTTCATATTTAAACACAATCAACAAAAGGAGAAGTGGTAGAGAGATTTATAGCTTTGTTTTCCCCTTTGCAAAAAGTCCTATTGTATTTTAAAAATGCATTCTTAAAACCATAAATAGCTATTCAGAATGGAAAATGCTTCAATTTTATTTAGTCATCCCCTTTCTAAACTGACCATTGAAAAAATGTGCGTTGGAGGATGTTCTATGAGATTTTAATGTCTTCCTTTACATGGTATTAGGAAAGTACATCATACTTACAATTCACATTCTTCATTCACTGACTGAGTACAGCGTTCAATTGTCAATATAGGAAATCTTGATTCTACCCTATCTTCTTTTTTCAGTTCATTTGTGTAGGAAAGTTGACTCTCCTCTAGAAAATAGAATCAAAAGTAATTGTCAGAAATTAGCAAAATTTTAATGATCATATAAAATGAGATTCCAATGCTTTGATTAGTAAGCTAACGTATCAAAATATAAAATACAAAGTGCTCAGAGTCAGAGCTCTTGTAAAAATAGAAGATGATACCCCTACAAGTTCTTAAGAAGTTCAAAGTAGTATGCACCTCTTGGGCTAGCTAACTTCCAGGATCAGGAAAAGCCAAGACAGGAATTTCTCTGCTGAACAGTTTGGTCTGGTTTGGTTTTTCGGTTGTGGTTTTTGTTTGGAGGGAGAGAGGAAACGTATCAGTGATTTCAAGATTAACCAGTATACATAATCAGCATCACCAAAACTTTATTTGTATTCAGACTGAACCTATATAAAATGACTAGTTCTATACTTTCAGGGATAGAAGAAACTGTCATACTCTGATTCGTTGAAATCCTAAAATTGCAGGCTTCGACACTGATGAAGGGAGAATTGTATATTTTCCTCACCCACATCAACTTCCCTGATGCAAAAGTGGACTTGAATTATTTGACTTCTCTTGTCAAACCATGATTAAGTGGTCAGAGTAAAACAAAATATTGCTTCTCTCAAATGAATGGCTCCTTCTTGATCAGAAACCAAAATCAAAAGGCAGATTAGAGTGGTCACTAACATAGTCTATGTCAAACCAATTCAGCCATGTTTTTCTTCTCTAAATATTATGTTTGCAATCACACAAACTTGATTTATATTAGACATTTTGGGAAGCACGAGCATTCCTTTAGCAGGATAATAACATTTAAACTCCTCCTAAACAATATGCCTTAAGTTCATCTTTGACTACTCACTACCCTCCATTCAGTTCTTTGTTAAATCCTGCTACTACTTTAAAATTAACTCACACATCTGCCTTTATTTTCACAACCAAAGCTTAGTCTATGTTCTAATCATGTCTCACCTGTCTATGGCAGCCCAATCTCCCTCTTCTTAGGAAGAGTGGCCTGTCTCGATCCTTCATACTTGAAGCAGTATCCCTTTTTCCACCAACTCAAATGATCTCCTTCACTCACCTCTAACACGACAATTAGAGAAGCAGAACACCAGCTGCTTGGAGGGGGAGAAGCTATTCCTAATTGCCCTAATGAAGGCATCAGTCTCTCCCACACAAAGGTTCCCTGATAACAGCATACAAAAAGAAGAAAAGCCTGGGTCTCTAGGCTAGTGTTCCTTGGCTGACCCGTTATGCTGTATTAAATAGACTTTATGTTTTGAAAGGAATGAAAGCAAAAGAGGGAAAATGAGATCCCTTGGTAGCACATCGGTGCTGCTTTAGAAATTCTGGTTACATGTATATCTTTCCCTGCATCCAAGTTTACATTCCTCTATGTTATGCATGACTCTAAAATATTATGTACATTGGGTTGTACTGTAAGCTGCTTGAAGTCTTAGACCCAGAAATATAAAGGAATGAGTAGCAATGACTTTCTCACTATGAAAATAACAGCTGTGCCCTTTTCAGCTTCTGAGCCCTTCCCTGGTCTCTTAGGTATGCCCATCAGAGGTCAAGGGAGCCTGATAATTACTCAGACTATATCTTTCTTAAGAGATAAATTTTCTAGGACTCCCTAACAAAAAAAATATTTCTCCTCTAAACTCGCAAGACACTTCATTTCAAGGTATACGTGGGCCTTAGTTCTTATTACCCTGTATTGTAGTTATTTCTGAATAGATCATAACTCCCCTAATGTGATACAAGGAGAAAGTAGTACTGTCTTACTGATCTTTGGACTCCCTACAGTGCTTGCACAGAGTAAAATTCTTCATTAAAGTCTTACAGCTAAGGATGAATATGCCATCTTCATTTCAAAGTGTTAATTTGTCAGAGTTCTTGAAGTCAACACTCTATTTTAGCTTCTCTTACTACACCATCAATTTCCTCTTCTCTCCTAAGACCTACTTGAAGGTTACTGCTTGAAAAGCCCTGCTTGAGAGATCTTGTCTATTTAGCAGACTTTATGCTGCGCAACCATAGGGCAATTTTATAAGAACACCACACAGGTTCGGATATGCCATCTTCCAAGTAGAAAGAACCCATCAATATAATTAAAAGGATGGATTTTCCATGGAAGAAATTTTATTGTAAAATATGATAACATTGCCCATTTAAACAAAAATTAATTCAGTTGGGACAGAAATTAATAATTCCAATAAAGTAGCAATGAACTTAGAAGAGTTTGTGATCCCTCCATCACACTAGGAGACTTGACCTTAAGAGTAATTCCCAAATTTACACTTCTTGGGATTGTCAGGGCCAGCCTCAGATAGACTCCTGAAGCCACCATTTTGTTTATACAGATGTTCTCACTGTTGCCTAAGCCTACCTAACTCTAATCACTCAGGTAAACCTTCAGCACAAATGGTGTAGGATGTAGGTGTAGGATCAGTCTATACATGTCTGCATTCCTTTCTTTGTATCTTTTAGGCTTGTCCTGAGTGTGGCATTGATTGCATCTTATGCTTGTTTTTTCATTGTACCAAACCTCTACACACAATAGGTGCTCAGTAAGTTTTGCTAATAAATGTGTGAAGACAAGATGCATATAAGTATTCTAAAAATGTTACCTGTTTGGGTATGTTTTGCTAATTTGACTCTTTTACTGAAGAAAATCTCTTGTTTTTTTCTTAGGTCAAACTGGGTCACACGACGATAATGATGCTCACCAATCAAACTGAAGATCCAAAGCTGAAGAGGTAAACCAACAGGTAAACAGGCACCCAGATGTTAAACAAATTTATTTGGGGGGGAAAAAAACCTTTCTATCCAAATGTGATAAAGAGCTCCACACCAAGTAACTTAAAGAGATATGAGGCTGCTTCATTTATTGTCATTTTCCTTCTAATGCTTATTCTACACTTGCTTCCACTTTAAGATTCTCGCCTTATTTCATGTCAGGCCTGAGCAGATTTTTCAGTTTCTTCTGAGGCTCCTTGACATTTATTTTAGGTATTGCAATGTTTTGTTTCTTATTGTAATCATCTTATTTTCTTTTTTTTTTCAATTAGGTTCAGATAAAAATAGCCCTGGAACAAGATGTCATCCTGCAATTACTCCCTCACATGCAACATTTTAGAGACTATTGCATAGGTCACATTCCCCCCAGCATTTTTATTTTCATTTTCTGTCATGTTAGTCTGATAAGTGTTCAGTTGTACCTCAGAGCTGTTTTTATTTGCATTTCTCTAATCAATAGTGATTTAGAGTGGTTTTTCAAGTGACTATTGAGAGTTTTGATTTCTTTTTCTGAAAACAGCCTGCTCATATCCTTTGATGATTTATCAATTGGGGAATGGCTCTTATTTTTATAAATTTGGCTTACTTCCCTATATATATGAGAAAGGAAGCCTTCATTGGAGAAACTTGCTATAAAAATTTTTCCCAGTTTCCTGCTTTCCTTCTAATCTTGGCTTCACTGTTTTTGTTTATGAAACTATTTAATTTCATGTAATGAAAATTATCTGTCTTACTTCCTGTGATCCTCTCTATCTCTTGGATGGTCATAAATTATTCCCTTATCTACAGATCCAACAGGTAAAATTTTCTATGGTCCCCTAATTGTTTATGATATCACTCTTAATATCTCAATCATATGCCCATTTTGATCTTATCTCGGTATCCAATGTAAGATTCTAGTCTATAACTAGTTTCTGTCAAACTGCTTTCCAGGTTTCTCAGCAATTTCTGTCAACTAGTGAACTTCTGTCCCACAAGTTTGGACCTTTGGGTTTATCAAACACTGATTACTATGGTCATTTGCTACTATGTCTTGTATTCCTAACCTAAGTGCTATACTCCTATGGCCTGTGGTGAGGTCCTGCGCAGTTTCTACCCTTTCCTTGTATAATCTACATTGATAACTAATTCTTGGCTCCAAAAGAATAACCCTTCTGTACTTTCTAATGATAATGTCCCAGCTCTGAATAAATCACTCCATTTCCACAAATAAAAAGGCACAGCTTAGTCAATTAATCAATGCTTCTTTATAAAACTGAATCCCCACGGAGGGTTTTATTGCTATTATTAGTATTGTTATATCCTTGGATCTTAACTCTCAGGCTTCACAAGTTCCGTTCATAGTTGAACTACTTTCAGTTTCATTCAATAAATCCAATAGTATACAAATAGCTTGTACAGGTATTTGCAGTGCAGTTCCAACCATGTCATTCCCCTACTCAGTAAACTCTTGGGGCTCCCTCTTACCTCCAAGATCAAATATAAAAACCACTGGTTAGCTTTTCAAGCCCTTCATGACCTGGCCTTTCAGTCTTCTGGCACTTTACTCCCCTCTGCATACTCTATAACCCAGCAATTCTTTTCTTCTTGCTGTTCCTCTCACAGACACTCCAACTCCCAGCTCCCTGCCTTTTCAGTGACTGTCCCTACACCTGGGATATTCTCCTTACTCATCTCTGATCCATGCCAGCTTCCTTCAAATCCACTAGAGGTCTTTCCTGGTATCCCATGGCTAGTGACTTCTCTCTGAAATTACCTCCAATTTACTCTGTATACATCTTGTCTGTACATAATTGAATGCATGTTGTCTCACCCCTTAGACAGTGAGCTTGTTTCCCTCCATTCGATTGTGAATTCCCAGAGACTAACCACATTAATGACAAACCGTGAAGATATCCAACTGACAGCCCCTAGCAGCTCAGAATTCCCAGCAAGAGATCTATCAGCTTCACCCTTCTCAGCCACAGGGACCACAGGTATTTGCCACTACATCTGGTTACAATTCTGGAATTTGTACTAGGTAAATATTTCTAATGACTTTGGGATCTTCATCTTCTCCCTCTTTAGATCCTTCAATTTTGTAGCTTATTTCATCTAATCTAGTCTGAAGGATGTAATGTTGATTTGTGTGTGTGGGGGGGGGGGGTGTTTTGTCTTTTATAATTGTTCTGCATTAGTCAGTAATATATTGTGTATGTCTGAAAACTGACTTCATAAAAAAAAGAACAAAAACACAGTAAGAATCTCTTGTCAGATAGTATTGCTCTGATTTCAGTTTACCAGATCCCCAGAGATGAGACTGATACAGTTCCTCCCATCAGTCACCAACTTGCATTCGCTTGAGATGGGTAATTTAAGTAATAAAAAATGTAGTACAATATACAAAGCTGAATGAACACTCACCTCTACTAACTGCATTTGAAGATTCCCTGAGGGAATTCCTTCAGTCAGTCTCAAAATCCCTATCATGTGATTTCACTTTTCTTATCTAAATTTAGGTCCCAAATCTAAGTGAAATCGAGTCAGTATGGCTCCACCAGACTTGAGCAACTGGGTCTGATCAAGACCATAAGCTAGAGGACACTTTTAGGTACTTTTTCAACAGGGAAAATTTGTATCATGCAGTTTTCTCTATATATAATTTCAATTTAGTCAATAAGCAGTGTTTAAGCAGGAATTGTGTTAAGTATTGGGGATAACAAAGAAGGGGAGCAGGAAGAGTTCCTATTTTCAAGGAGCCCATAATCTAACAGGGAAGACAACATGCAAACAACTATGTACAAATAAGATACATACAATCTAACGGTAGGAATCATCAGTGGAGAGATGGCACTAGCAATAAGGGGAAAAGGAAAATGCTTCTTGTGGAAGTTAGGATTTTAGCAGGGACTTGAAGGGAGCCAGGAAAATTGGGAGCTAGAGATAAGGAAAAAGAGACAGAATTCTAAGCATAAAGAAAGTCAGTAAAAATGCACAAAGTTGGGAAATGGAGAATCATATGTAAGCTTAACAATAGTTTATACTTAAATATATTTAAATAATTCTCTCACCTGACCATCAGCACTTCCCGTAATAAATTGTTCCTTTTCTTCATCAATGAACAAACTTAGGAGAGGATAGGCTATTCAAAAGATAGTTATCTTTATTGGAAGCTATATATTTTCAAGATAAAAACAATAACAGTCTTGTTTTTGCTCTATTTTCTTTTAAGTAAGTTTGAATAAGCAAGCAATTCAAATTTCCTCACAAAAGGAGTAATTCAAAAACACCTGGAATGCATTCTACTCATTTTTAAAGTGCATGGACATAAGGGAAGTCTCAAGGGAAAAGATGGCATGTCAATGCCGGAAATGTTTGAGTGCCCCTGTGTTACCTAAACTTTATATCACCCCTTACTGCTTAGCAAAAAGCTCTATTTAGGGCAGACACTTAATAAGTATTTGTTGAATCTTGTTAATACTGGGGATACAAAGAATTCATTAATTCTAAAATTTTTTTAAAAAGCATTATCATACAAATCATACCTTGGAAGTACCCTCTGCCCCTGTAGAGGGTACTTCCCTCTAACGGGAGAGTGAAGAACTCCTCCCAGAGACATTTCAGAAGAGCACCCAGGCTGCCATCTTTTCATTTCCCACCAGGCTGCACTCCTCTGGACCATGTCACTCCCTTACTAGGAAACCTTCTGAGGTTCTCTATTGCCTCTAAGAAAACATACAAACTTTCCCTCTGGCATTTAAAGCCCCCCACAACCAGGCTCCAGCCCCTACTTCCAGGCAATTCTTATTTTCCCCTTCACAAACACTATGTTCTGACCTATACACCAAGGAAATGGATGGGGAAGGAAATTATATAAATTGCTTCATTTGACCGAGGAAACCAATACCTACTGTTTGACTTCCATCTCTAATCAAAACAATAACTCATTTGAATCAAGTGATATGTTATTTCATTTTCTTTTTAACATTTTTTTAATGAACAAAAATCTACCTTCTCTCCTCCTATCTCTCCCTCCCATTGAGGGAAAAAAAACCTACATCCTTGTAACAAATATGTATAGGCAAGCACTTAGGTTATTTCATTCTGGCCACTCAAAAATGGCTGAAAAGATAGTCATTATCATTCAAGACTCTCATATATGTATTGAAAAAGAGCTTCCTCCTCCCCTAGCGACCCTCCACTGTAATTTCCCCAGTAATGGAGAAGCATTTTTCCCCTCAAAGCTGGCTTACAAAAGTAAGTCTTGATTCTTTTAATCAGAAACGTAATCATATAGTAAATATTGAAATGTACAAGCTTACCTGTAAGTACTGCTGAATTGTACAATAATAATCCAGTACAGTGATCCCAGACCTTTAGAAAAAAAAAAATATATATATATATATATACATATGTATATATATATATACATATGTATATATATACACATACACACACACATATATAAATTAAAAAATATCAGAACTTGGAAAGCTGTCATACAATAAGATTGTGTAAAAATATTTACAACAAATACCATATCTTAAGCCAGTTGCTATCCAGTAGAAAAATAACGAGTCATAAAGAGAATTCATCAACAAATATTGATTAAATGACTACTATGTGCCAGGCAGTGAGTTATGTGTTAAGGATAAAGATAGAAAGAATGAAAAAAATGGTAAGAAAACCCAAGATAGAAATAGTAAAATCATAAAAATACTTGTTAAAAATTATGTCAAAGAATGCAAAATGGTACATCAGGAAACAGTAGCTTGTATATTTAGAAATACATTTAGAAATAGCAGGAAACAGAAGGACAAGATGAAAAGACTTAGAAACTTCCCAAATGGTGAATGAGTTTAATCAAGCTATACTACATTTGAAGTAGAATATAAATATAAAGTAGAATATAAATATAAATTTGAAGTAGAATAAATATTTCTAGGATTAAATAGTAAATGATAAATGGGAAACGTAAACATATGCTAACTCCAATTTGCTACTTTTTATTATGTTACCAAGGAAACCAGTTCAAGAACTTTGATTTGAGATAGATTCTGAACTAAATGTGTCCTTCTGAGTGGGTTTCATTCTTAAATTAGTTGTCCCAGGTAATCCAAATCAACTCTAACTATTCTCCACTCCCGTGGTGTACCTGCCTAAAGGAGAAACATTGTAGTAGCTCTTATGAGATAATGTATTCAGTATAGTCTAAACTTTCCAGGACAGTATGTGAATGAACTACAAAGAAAACAAACTCTCAGCAGGTTCCAGAAATGACCAAGTTACCCATATGTCCCTCAAATCAAGGACAGTCTTAACAATATGGATTAGGATATACTTAGGATCATTTCAAGCCCTAACACTTCAGCCAAAAACCTGCTCCAGTCTGAGTATGAATTTGACTCAAACTAGACTACTTTAAACAGAAATCAGACTGTTTAAATAGGTTCAATTTGACACATCCAGTAAATCAACTTCTTTTCTTATTATTTCATGTTTCTAAAGAGAAGGGGGAAGTCTCTTTTTTTGTAAAATCAATTTTAAAAGTACTTTAATGAGTCATTTTCTTACCTTAAAGCTTCTGTCTTCAGACACTGATATTATTATATTTGTTTGCCAGGTACAAAATTCAACAGCAGTGACTGGACCAACATGACCATTCAGTTCAGTTAAAATAGTTTCAAACTGTAATGTTTGACGAGAGAAACTTCATTAGCATAACTTATTTTTGTAATTCTCAGTATTTAATTGTATATCATATACCTATCAGAAGAAACATTTACATTAAAATTCTTATTCTACTTTGACTGCTATCCTAACTCCCTTCCCCAAATTCTCAAGTATTTAAATAGAGTCTATGAATCAGAGCTAGAAAGAAGCACCAGAGATCATAGGCTATAGATTATCAGGAATGATAAACTACTAACAAGGCTAACCTTGGGAAAGTTATGAAGCACCTATCACCTCAGCTCTTCCCTCAGAGGTCCTCCTGCACTACTTTTGCCCACTGCTCTCCTCTTGTCTTCGAGATTATCAAGGTATTTTCCTCACCGCCATCCTCAAGCTCTTCTCCATACTCTTCCTACCCCCACAAAACCATCAAATTATATTTAGTTCGTACCCCATTACCTCCAAAGACTTCTTTCAGGTAGGTAACTAAAAGTGAGATATCGCATAATAGTTTTATATACATAAAGAAGTAATCGTGATTATTAATCCCTTATGTATACAATATTTGCATTTTGCTGAAAGTTTGCTATAGCAATGATAATGTCATTTTAAAAAAAAAGGCCCTGTTCTATCTTCCTCGCAGGGTTGTAAAGATTCCCAAATCACAAAATTATAATTTTCAGAACTGTAATGGAATTCGGAGTCTATCTAACTGGTCCAACCCCCACCTTTTACGGATGAGGAAATTGAGGCTTGGAGAGGCTAAGTGAGTTGCCCTGGGTCATACAGATAGAATGTGAGGGAGACAGGATTCAAACCCTCTAATTCTAAATCAAGGACGCTTTCCATTTTACCACACTCCTCTGTGGTGGTATAGGGATTCTTTTTCAGGAGTCGACTGTACTAGGGGGTGACTGAGGTCCCTTCCAACTCTGACATCTATGAGCCTGTGATCCTCTAACTAGTATAACTCTACAGCCCTACAGGCAGATAGCATGGGGACATTTATCCCAATTTTTAAAATGATGAAACTGAGCATCAGATGGTTCAAGTGATTTGCCCAGGGTCAAAAAGGTCTTCGTGGCGGAGCTCAGCCTCAAGCCTTCTCTCTACACAGCTTGCCAGAATGGGAAGGTAACTTAGTGACCATTTCAGCCACCTCTTCATCTAACAAATCTCTTGGAATCTCAGTTTACTTAAACCACTTGTCTAAAGTCATACAACAAGAGCTAGTGTGACATAGTGAAGAGGCCAGTGCATTACCAATATTACCACACTATCTAGGGAAAAAAAAATGAAGTGCCCCAACTGAGGTAGGAACCAATGAACTCAGAATCTCACGTTGTTATAATAATAATATTATAGTAGTAGAAATTCATCTTAGCAATTCAGTCACAGCATTCATCTTCTACAAGAAACCTTTCGCAACCCTTCTTGATTCCAGTGGCTTTCCTCTTTTATTTTAATTTTTAAAATTATTTTCTATTTATCTTGAATCTAATTTGTTTGCACATATTTGCTTACTTGTAGTCTCCCCTGTTAGATTATGAGCTCCTTTAGGGCTGGGACTGTATTTTGTCTCTTTTTATTTACCCAGCATTTAGTATGGTGTCTAGGCACTAAATATATATGTTGATGGATTGATACAGCACTTCAAGGTTTGCAAAGCACTTTATAAATATTATCTAATTATTTTTTAATTTTATAATTATTTTATCCTCAGAACAGTCCTGGGAGGTAGGAGGAGAAGAGGAAAAGGAAAAGGAAAAGGAGGAGAGGATATTCTAGTAGTAGAAGTAATAATATAATAGAAGCAGGAGGAGTAGATTCTGTAAAGACTAGATGAGAATACATTTGTGAGCCTCTCGGTTTAAACTCTTCTTTAAAATATCATAGACTTTTTAATATACAGGGTCTTATATCCCTTGGATTCCATCAGATTTAAATGATTCTAATTATTATATAATGTTAAAAGTCTTACCTTAGCATCAAGCATGAGTATCTTATTTCCAGCACATGCTGCAATAATACGGTCATCTGGACTAAATCTCAAATAAAGCACCATTCCCAAAAGAGTTCCTATGACATCTCCTCGAGGAGTTAACCCTATGACAAGTTTTTATTGTTAATACCAATTCATAAACAGTTTTCAGTAAAAATTTGGATGACTAAATTATGAGAAAATAAGATTATATAATTTACTGATCCCAGTTAAATTTCTAAAACAAAAACATTGAGCCCCAATACCATTTCACATCCTGAGTGGAGTTATAACACAATGAACATGCAAAGCTTCTTCTGAAGTGAAGATATTCTAATTTAAGAACTCATCTTAGTTGAAGTGACTACAGAAAAAGAATTTTATTAGGGGCAACACCTTTGATAGTTCTTTCTAAATAAAATATTACACTCAGAAATTTATTTAATCAATCAACATGTTTAGAAAATGGACCATAGTTATAATCTTATTTTCACACAATGTTAATTAAATCTAATTCTCTAGGTTCAAATATAAATTCTGAGATGAGGGTAGACATAAAGACCTTTATAATCAGGCACAGATTTGACCCTTCATTAAATATGGCTTATCAGAAAATTCTCTTTCCAAATTTGATGTAAAAAGTATATCAATGAAAAATTAAAGCAAATTCAACTGGAACTAACCAACAAAACTGTATTCTAGGAGTAATACTCCATTTTAGCCTAAAGCTTTCCATGACAAGGCAAAAAAATTGTTAATAAAGTAAATTGACTCGGAAAATGTCAACATTTTTCCCCACTAAGAATTCCATTTCTTTTGTAAATGAAATTTCTTCTTATTTCTTCCTAGATGATTATGATCTCAATAAAAGCAGAGCTGACTAGGAACCATTATTGGTCACTTCATTTCTTGCCTCGGTTAAAAAAAAAATCACTTAAAACTCCAAAATTTTTAAGGAAATAAAGCAAGGCTTCTTAAACTTTTTTTTTTCTATTTTGTGGACCTAATGACAATTTGGTAAAGCCTGAACCCTTCTCAGAATACTGCTTTTTAAATTCACAAATTAAGGAAATGCCAAATTGGTTAGAGACTAATGAATTCAGAGATGTAAACTTTTTCCCATCCAAGTTCACAGACCTCTTAAAATTTATCTACAGACCTCTTACAGGATTCATGGACCCCAGGGTAAAAACCCTTGAAGAAAACTATTCCTTCACTTATTTACATTCCTTATATACAAATGCCAGCCCCTACACTCTAGTCAGACTACCAAAGAATTCTCCTTTCCTTCCCACAAGCATGACTGGAGATTTTCTTTCCTTTCCTAATCACCACTGTAGACTATGCCACTGCCTAGGACACCCACTGTTAGACTTGGTACTCTCTCTTTTCAACCTTGCCCATTAGACAGCATCAGGTAAGATGGTAGCAGGAGGAGGGAGTAGGGAGAAAGGTAGAAGGAGAAAGGGAGATTGAAAAAAGTAAATTTTATCCTACCATAGTTCCTTCATTTTACACCAATTACAATCATTCCTCTGCTTCCTATTAGGAAGGCAGCTGATAGAGTGCTGGACCTGGAGTCAGGAAGACTCATCTTCATGAGTTCAAATCTGTCCTCAGAACCTTACGAGCTATGTGACCCTAAGCAAGTCACACAACCCCATTTGCCTCAGTTTGCAATTCTGTAAAATGAGCTAGAGAAAGAAATGGAAAACCACTCTAGTATCTTTACCAAAAAAAAAAAACAAACCCAAATGGGGTCACAAAGAGTCAGACATGACTGAAGAAACTAAATGACAACAACCTTGTTAGAAGCAAAACAAGGAGAAAGGATGGAGAGAGAGGAGGAGAAAAGAAAAGGAAAAAATACTGAAAGAAAAAGAAGATAAAAATGGAGAGGGTTTTCTACATCCCAATTCTGCCATAAGACCCCTAATGTTGATGAACTATTCTACCTTTCCACTGCTCCAACCAAGAATTGGGTTCTACCTGATGGAAAGAGAGAGTTAGACCCCTTACCTCTATCATCCAGCTCATCCTTCCCTCCTCAAACATTCCCACTGCCCTTATTCCAGTTTCTTATTACCCATATGTCCTATCCAACAATTCAATCAAATGGTCCCACCCTAGCTCATGAACCCCCTGTCTCCTACCCCATTACCACTACCCCCGCTTCTCTCTAACTCCTGTCCTTGAAACCATGTTAAAAAGAGTGAACCATGACAGGGCTGGCAGCATGGAGACATATGTGGTGAATGCCAAAGTAGGCTTCTGAGCATATATTCCCATAGAATCACTGCTACATATGGTGGTTGGGTTCTATAAAACCAGCAATACTATGCAATCAGTTGCATACTTTTTTTGGATGGCCTGGAAATCTATCACCAAATATAACATTTTCTAAGAAGAGATTATTCCCAATTTGGATCAACTTTGGAATTCAACCCATCATTAATTTGATAACTCCCTATATAGAAATATCCATTTTGGTTTCACTGGATTAAATAGTTTTGATGATGTGCATTATTCAAAAACATACAAATTATTATTAGTTTAGATTATTCAATTCAGTCACACCATAGGTCAGAAATATTAATAGATTATTCATGTTGCCATCTAGGGTTTCCTGGCCCTTTTTTGTTGACAGAATCCTGCTTGCCCATGTTTTTCCATGGTACCACAAAATTACATGGTTCAAATTTATTCTGAAAGAAAATATGTAAAACTTGAAAGTCACAAGTCAATTTACATAATAGATAAACAAATTCAAAAGGTCAGACCAATCTAACTGGTATAGCATGCTTTCAAGATGTTGTATTCCTAGGTCAGAAGATGCATGTGTGTATGTATATGCATATACATACATACATGTATATACACACATGTATATATGCACTTGTATGTATATTTATGTGTGGATATATTTATGGATATATGTATATCAAAGCTTCTTTCTCAAATAATCTAGCTAACCACTTTAAAAGCGCCAAGAGAAATCAGTTTCAAGGTAGGTTGTAACTTTTGACTGAAGGTTTATTCTGTTTTAGATTATATCATGTATTTAAAAACTTGAGAGCCAAAGGGCCTTTGCTTAAGGTTTGAAAATTCAATTCTACAGCAAAGAATTCTATTTTGCTTCTCTTACTTACCGCTCCTATTCATATTTATCTTCTTGACCATATTGCCCTCTTCCAATATTAATTTTTCCAAGTATGCTCAGAGGCCTTCCACTACTGATACACTAGAGTGGGGAAGGAATTTGCAGTAAATCATTGTCCCCAGATCAAAGGTCACTAAGGAGGAGTGTATTTGAGTTGATGGAGTTTTTCAGGAAGATGAATTACTAAAGACAATACAAAAATCCAGGGTGGGAGATGAATAGGTGGCAGAGGTGGGCCCCCTTCTTAAATCTAGGAGGAGCTCTCCAATGGCCACCTTCTACCCTCTCCAATCGGAAGTGTTTATATCTCATCTTTCCAAATATACTATAAATTCCTTGAGTTGAAGATTATGGCTTATTTTTCTTTTTATCTCTCAAAATGACTTTCATATTGACTAAAAACAATGACCACAAAAAAATATGAAATAAGTACTTATGTCAATTCAAAATTTTTATAATACCAAATTACAGTTAAGAACAAATGAATGTCTATTTATTTTTAAATCATCTATAAATACATACATTATATATATATTATATATATATATTTACCTTCTAGTACTCTTTCTCCACATTCCACCAGGTTCCATACTATAACATAGTCACAAGATGCAGAACAGACAAGAAGTGGATTAGCTCTGTTTCCAAATGTCACAGCAGTAATTGACTGATGATGTCCTACAAAGTGTAATGGCTAAAAACATTCAACACATATCAATAATATTCATCATTACACAGGATGCAAAACAAAAAAAATAAGAATTTAAAACTCTTAAAATTTAATGTTCTCAATAGTACTTGATTAAACACTACTTTTAGAAGTATCTAGCATATACTAAGTACTTAATAACCAAATGCTGAATTGAATTCATATAATTCCCATTCATACTCCAAGCAGGAGCCATACGCCTCAAAATTCAAAGAGATCAACCATTGTCTGTAAGAGCTTTTGAAAAAACATCCTTTAGATTTCAAGAGCTCCATTTATTTCTTCCCTACTTCCAAAGCTACTAAAAAATTATACATTTTGTTAATCTTTAATACCATATGTAACATGTTACATACTATATATCCGTATGTTGTTGTGGAGTCATTTCCATTATGTCTGACTCTTTGTGTGACCCCATTTGGGGTTTTCTTGGTAAATATGATAGAGCAGTTTGCCATTTCCTTCTCCAGATCATTTTGTACATGAGGAAACTGAGGCAAACAGGATTAAGTGACTTGCCCAGGGTCACACAGCTAGGAAGTACTGGAGGTCAAATTTGAACTCAGGCCCTTCTGATTCCAGGGCCAGTACTATATCCACTTCTCCACCTAGCTGCTCATATCCCTTTGTGTCATACTCTATATACATAAAACATACAGCATAGATTTAAATACCTGATTGAAAGGGTTTTTAGTATTCCATAGGCAAAGTTCATTTCCATTTAAAGGGAAAGCACAATAATGTTGACTACAAGCAAGTTGAACATGAGATGCTGATTCTTTAGATTCAATTAAATGTCTTTCTTGAATGATATTACCAACATGGCCAACCTTATTGGAACAGATATCTTCTGAATCGTCCATATTAAAGCTGAAAATAAAAAGTTATATAATTTCTATTAAGGTACTTAATTTGTATTAGTGTGGTGGAATTTGAAGACTTGAGTTCAAGTCCTAACTCTTACTCATAACCTATGTCTAACTTTTTTAATCTACAAGTTGAGATGACTACCTACCTCCAATGGTTGGAAAGTGGAATGTATGCTTTATTAAGGAGTCAGAAGACCTGGATTCAAATTTCACCTCAGCTGTTTACTACTTTCATGACCTTGGGAAAGTCATTTAACCCCTCTTAACTTCAATCCCTCACTTATAAAGTGGGGGAGGAGGAACAGTTGGACTAAATGACCTATAAGATCCCTTCCAGTGCAGAATCTATGATCACTTAAAAATCTGATTTGCTATCAATAAAGTAAATGAATTATACATATAAATGTGAACTATTTTGATATTTTATTAGGATGCCATCAGTAGGAGGAGGAGCAGATTTGAAAGTGGAATATGAATAAAAAACATTGCTTATCTCACCCAAAATTACCAAAGAAGTCACCCTTTCCAAAAAACAAAAAAAAAGGCAAAATCACCTGCACTGCTGAAATATGCTCTTAACTGATAACCCCATGTCTATTTTTTGCTGTCTAATTCATTTTATACCCCCAAACTAATCCTCCTAAAACACAGTTCATATCACAGCACTCCCCTACTCAAAAATCTTCAATGACTCTAAAGTACCAAATACCTAGGTTCTAAATTGAGAATTTTTGGAGGCTTTTTATTTCTACCTAGTATTTAGCTACCGATTCCTAATTTAGTGTACTAAAACAGAATGGCTCTTCTCCACACATGAACTTTAATACCCTTTAGCTACTTTTAGTACTCAAAATTTTAGATTACAGGTCAGTAAATTATCTTTGGTTACAAGTTTTATTTAAATGAAATAAATGATCCTACTTACTCTAGTCAGGTATAAATAGAACTAATTTTTTTCTGCTTAAATAAGGGGAAAGGGGAACATGATTTGAATAATATTCAATTGTTCATTTTCTTAAATACACCACCAGGGTGAGGAAAATGTGACTTGATATCACACCTCTGTTAACAATATTCAATCTAGCTTTTTCAACGCATCTGTCAAGAGTGTAAGACACATCTGTCCAAAAATTCCCTTTCAATTTTTCCTATGAATCGAGACGGTCATTACAAAGTAGCTAGTGCCCACCCAACACTCAGTTTATTTCTTCCAACAAAAAAGCAATAGCTGGCATTAAATCAAATTCTTGGTCATCAAACGAGCAATATTTACTTAGAGTTATTTGTCCCATAATACTTGCTCAGTTTCTCTACTGCAGGAGCTCTTGTATTTACATTTCCAGCGCTTAACACAATCCCTAGCACACAGTAGGGCTTAATGAATGTTTTCTTTACCTACCCGCCTAACGTTAGACTGGAAAGGGGGGCGTGAACTTGTTTTTTAATAATGTGATAACTGGATTTCCATGTAATTGTTTTCCTTTGTAATCCTATGTATTTTATGCATTTAAAGACCTTATTCTAAGCACGGATCTATAGGGCTCCCCAAAGATCCAAAGCTAAGTCCCAGAAAAGATTAAGAGCCTCTGCTTGAGGGCTTAGGAAACCCTGCCAGCCGCAGGTTTGTGGGACCATACAAGCATTAAAGGAGCCAGACGGTCTAGGCTGGGAGAAGGGAGAGGGAGGACAGATAGGCTGAGACAGAGAGAGAAACATGGAGGGATAAGGGACGAACGGGGTCAGAGGATACCTAAGCGTAGGACTTCTTCATCGGCACCGTACAAGATTCTTCTCCCAAAGGTGCAGCCCGAGTGGGTTACAGTCCAGGTGAGGGGCGTGTGTGGTGAGAGAGTGCACGCCTCTGTATCCTAGGCAACCAGAACGCGCAGGATGGAGACGGTGTGCCAAGTGTGCCAAGCGGGACAATTTCCTTTGTGCTCAAGGCGACTGTTTCCAGGTGGTAGATCTGGTCCAGCCAGACCTCCGGGATTCTGTTCCAACCCGATGAGAACAGGGCGGAGGGGTGGGCGGAGTGGGGGCGTGGCTGCCCACAAACCTGCAGGAAACCTACATCGTAAAACCAAACCTACATCGTAAAACCAAACCCCCCCCGCACAACTAAATGGCTCGGAATATCTTGCCGGGGCTCATTTCTCCTAACAGGAGGACTACATCCTTCCAGGTTGAGAGCCAGAGATGTTTGATCAAAGTTGATGACCTCATCAACTCCCATGCATTCATTTAGCATCTCTATCCAAATAACATATTTCGTCTTCTCTGTCTCTCTCTGTCTCTGTCTCTCTGTCTCTCTCTTTCTCTGTCTCTCTGTCTCTGTCTCTCTCCTTCTCCCTCTCTGTCTCTATCTGTCTGTGTGTGTGTCTCTGTCTCTCTTTTGTCTTTCTTATAAAAAGAGGTTAGATAGATTGCCTCTTAAGTCTAGCTCTACATTCTGTGAAAAACTGTCATATCCTTGCATGTTGTTGTTTAGTCCATCAGTCATGTCTGAATCTTCATAAACTCTACTGTCCTTTGGGTTTTGTTGGCAAAGATGCTTAATTGCTTTATTTCCTTCTCCAGCTCATTTTTCAGATGAGAAAACTGAGACAAACAGGGTGAAGTGACTTGCCCAGAGTAATATAGCTGGTAAGTGCCTTAGTCCAGATTTGGAACTCCGGTCTTCCTGACTCCAGGCCCAGCTCTGTGCACTGAGTCATCTAGCTGCCTCATCTCCTTGCTTAGCTTCCATTATAACCTCAGTGCCACATGTATAACTTATATCAAATTGCCTCCTATTTTCAGAAGAGGGAAAGGAAGGGAGAAAAATTTGGAACTGAAAATCATGTTAAAAATGAATGCTAATAATTGTTTTGATGTGTAATGGGGGGTGGGGCGGAAATGCTGTTTTAAAAAAAGAACTTCAATTCCAGTAACACCCAAATACACACCTTCTGCCCTAACCTCTCACTAGAATTCTAGTACCATATTTCCAACTTCTCATATAGCATTTACACTTAGATATAATGTTCCATGGTCACCCTTAACCCAAAATCATCTGATCTCCCCAAACCAGCTCTTCTTTCCAAGTTCCATAATTCTGGCAATGTACTCTTCTGACAGTTTCCCAAGATGGAAAGCTATGTAGGTCTTCAAGTTCCATGATAAAGCATGCTGAAATGAGAGGCAAGAGACCAGGAGTCTACTTTTGGCCCAATTATCAGTTCACTGTATAGCACTGCACAAATCATTTAAACATTTCTGGACTTCAGATGCCTTATCTTACTGATATGAGGACTGTACTGGATGATTTTCAAGTTTGCTGCAATCATATCCACCCCTCCTACTTTCACAGCTTGTCTACTAGAAAAAACTGGCTTTACTCATTACCTCTACTTTGTCACCTTCTAATTCTAAACTCCTTATCTCATTTTTAACCCCTTTTCTTGTCCTAGCCCTGTTTCTGACTTTCTCTTGACTTCAACTATAGCCCTTTCCTGATGACTCATCCTGGAACTTCCCTCAATGCCTGGAATCTCCATGTCTGAAAATAATTCAGTGCCCCAGTGGCCCACAAACTGGAAAATCCATCAGCAAGTCCTGCCATCCTTCTCCCATGGACAAATTGGAACAACACTGACCCTCCTTCATTTTCCACCTAGCCCTATTCCTCACTTCTTCTAGACTTCTTCTAGGTTTCAAAACCATGCTCCCAGACAAATACCTTAAGCCCCACCCCTCCCTGCCCTGCTTTTCTGCTGCTTTTTGTGTAGTGCCTTCTCCAGTGCCTTCTCCCATTGGAATGCAGTGCAAGGTCGAAGGACTTTAGTGCAAGGGCTGTCTTTATTTTTTACTTGTATTTTTATCCCCAGCACTTTCCAAAGAACAAGTCCTTTTATTAACGGAATTTGTTCTGTGAAATTTGGATTTAGTCAAAGGGCCACAATTGAGGCCCTAGAGGGCCACATATGACCCTGAAGCTGCAGATTCCCCACGGACACATAGTAAACATTTGACAAATACTTATTTTTTTCTTTCTCTGCGTTTTTTCCTTCTTTCCTTCCGTTCACTAGATTGAAACTAATATTCCCAAAGTTACCAACCATCTCTTAATTGCTTATTCTATCAATCCTCTTCTCCATCCTCACCCTTCTTGACCTCTATGCTACATTTCACACTATTGACCACCTCTTTTTCCTGAATATTCCCTCCTTTGTAAGTTTTTGTGACACTACTATCCCTTCAGTTCTCGTACAGTTCTTGTACATATGCCAAGACTTGATCCTGAGTCTTTTTTCCTTCTTCCTCTGTACTCTATCCATCAGTAAATTTTCATCAGCTCCAATGGATTCAATGATCCTCAATATCTATGACTCTCAAAAGTTTCTTGTGACCAGTTGTCTACTAGAAATCTCCACCTGTATATCCCATAAGTATCTTAAGAAAATGGATCCTATCTATACTCAATGGATCCTATATCTCAAACGCAACATGTAGAAAATAGAACTCATTATCTTTCCCTCAAAATCCATTTTTCTTCCTAACTTTCTTATTTCTATTGAAAACTCCACCATCCTCACAGTGACCCAGGTTCAAAACCTAGGAGTTACCCTTCACTCTTTCCTCTCTCCTTCACTCCTTCCCTACCACATCAGTTACTATATCTTGTAGAGTCTAACTCCACAGCATCTCTCATATGAATCCTCTTCCCTCCACTCACACCACAGTCAGCCACTTCACCAGTTATCACCTGAATCATCACAGAAACCTCTAATAGCTCTTCCAGCATCCACCTTTTCTCTCTCTGCAAACCATCCTCTACATAGCTGCCAAATTAATATTTGGCACAGGGCTAACCATGCCACTTCACTGCTTAAGAAATTTCAATAGCTCCCTATTGCCTTGAACAGAAAATGCAATTTGTTTAGCATTAAAGCCCTTTACTATCTGGCTCCACTCTATCTTTCTACACTGAATATACATTACTCCCTGTGACATACCCAATACTTCAACGAAATTGGTCTACTTGCAGTTCCTCAAAGCCAATGCTGCCTCTCCTGCTTCTATGATTTTACATATACTGTCCCTCCTATCTGGAATGTTCCCCCTCCTGACATCTCCCTCTTGGAACTCCTAGGCTTGGAACCTTCAAGGCTCAGATATGTGGAACCTCCTCTTAGATCTTTTCAAATTCCCCGCCCCCACAGTTGTTGGCATGCTTCATGTCCTACCAAAAATTATTTTGTGCTTACTTTGTATCTACTTTGTATTGACTTCTTTTTCTACATTTCCCATTAGGAGAACACAAGCTTTTAGCATGCTCACCATATGGCACAGGTCCTAATAGATAACATTCAATATTTATTGAATTAAATTTGTTTACTAGATTGAAATAATAATGTGTTTCATATGGTTCTATGTACCAGAGCCAAATATTGAACTTTCTTGGAACAATAGAAGAGTGAGAAAAATTTAAAAAGCAATTCCTCAAAGATGGGACTTCCCTGAAAATTGTTCCCTCCCTGGAAAGTGGCATCCTTCTTTGTCAATTTGGTTAACCATAAGCCTGATTATATCCCCAACCTTCTGAAGATTCATTGCATGAATTGCATTCTAGAACCAAATTTACCCAGCATTAAGATAGTACAAAAGGGGAAGTGGAGATAAAATAGCATAACAGAAGGAAGGGTAACACCAAGCTTCCCTCTAAAACTCTTCCAAACAGATCTAGAAAATGCACCTGGCTGAATTCTGATGAGGTAGTAAAAGAAAAAGTCACCATGAATTACTTGTGTAGCCCAGGTCGGCACAGAGAGAGGTCCGCAGAGACTGTTGGGGTATAGCTAGGAGAATAACATGTGATCACACTCTAAACTAAGGAAAGGCTGTGTACCAGGGCAAGTGGGGAGTTTTCCAGGGCTAGGGAACCTGCGGCCTCAAGGTTACATGTGGCCTTCTAGGTCCTTGGGTGCTGCCTTTTTACTGAGTCCAAGTTAAAAGGAACAAATCCTTTCCTTAAGGGGATTTGTTCTATGAAGTTTGGATTCAGTTAAAGGGCAGTACTTAAGGACCTAGATGGCTACATGTGACCTCGAGGCTGCAGGTTCCCCATCCCTATAACCCATATGAGGTCCTCAGATCCATTCCACATGGAGGAGTGGCAGCTGGTAGTTTCACCACCCACTGCAGAGTTCCATATCACAGATCCAGAGCAAACTAAGAAAGCGATCTATACCCCTCTCTCTTTCATCCCCCACCTCTCAGCCCATGCACTGGGCTATTTCCTAAGGTGAGCAGTTTCAAATAAGCAAAAACAAAGTGGTTCAGACCCCACCAAGAGTGGAGCAATCACAGCTTCTAGCTCGTTCTGAATCCTACAGAGGAATAACCAAGGTAGGAATCCCAGACCAAAAGGAAACCTGCAGATCTATCATTTTGAACCAGCAGAACTTCCTAGCTGCCCAGCAGTCTACTACAACACTCTACTTTTGCTCAGACCAAAACCCAGTTCATAAACTAGAGCTCAGACAAGCAGGACAGCGATCGGATTTGGTCCTGGATCAAATCACTTAAGGGATACTGAACACATGCAAATCCTCAACCTGAACTGCCCCTAAGATCCTAAATCAACACAACATTCAATTCCCCCAAGGAAGAACCAGCTCAGACCCTCTCTCCAGAAGTACATAGAGTTTAGTCCTAACTAACATCAAATCCAGGAAGTAGTTTGGAAAAACAAGAGAAAAAGCATCTCAACATTAAAACGCTGTTACAATGACAGGCACACTCAAAACACAAACCCAGAAGAAGAGAATGACTCTATCTACAAGCAAAGCGTCAAAGGAAAACATAACTGAGGTACAAATTCAGCTAGAATTTCTGGGAGACATGAAAAAGATTTGTTGAGTTTTTTTCTTTCTGTTTTGGAATCTGTTTGGTTTTTAGAGTTTGAATGAAATGAGAGAACTGGGAGCTGGAAAGGAAATGAGAGGAAAATGACAGCATGGCTCAACTGGTACAAAACCTGCCCAATCATTAAACTTCCTCAAAAGTGTAATAAACAAACAAAAGCCAATGGCTCCACAAGACAACAAGAAATATTAAAAATAAAATCAAAAAACTGAAAATATGGAAGAGAGTATAATATATCTCATAGTAAAAAACAACTGGCCTAGAAAATAGATTAAGGAGAAAAAAATTAAGAATGATCAAACTACCTGAATGCCATGACCAAAAGAGAGAGAAAGAGAGAGAGAGAGAGAAAGAGAGAGAGAGAGAAATAGAAAAAATATATCAAGAAATCTTAAAAGAACACTGCCCAAATCTCTTAAAACAAGGGGATAAAGTAGAAAGAATCAAATGGTTACCTTTTTAAAGAGACCCCAAAATAAAAACTCCCAGGAACATGATAAACAAAATCCAGAGCTTCCAGATCAAAGAAAATATTGCAAGCAGGCAGAAATAAAGAACTCAAGTATTGAGGAGCCACATTCAGCATCATACGATGTTAACAGTTTCCACTACAAAGGAACAGAGAGCTTAGAATACAGTATTACAACAGGCAAAGAGTATAGGCTTTCAGCCAAGAATAACCTACACAGGGAAACTGAGCAATAAGGGAGTGGGGTGGGGAATGGCTCTTAATTGAAATAGAGAACTTCTTGAGGCATTAGAGAAGTCTTCCTTATGAAAACACCAGAGCTGTGTTGAAACTTTGAAGTTCAAACACAGTAGTTAAGAGAAACATAAAAAAGGTAAACATGATTTAACAATTTTAAGCAACTCAATGAGGATAAATTATTTGTATCCTAACATGGAAAGATGACACATATTCCTGCTGAACCCTATCACCATCAAGGGTCACAGAAGGAGTCTAGTTAGAAGAATGAAGGATGGTTCTGTTATATAACCAGGGTATGTAAGTAGGCATATATACAAAACAGAAAAGGGGTGACTAGATGACACCTAGTCATCTATACTAGTCCAAGGAAGGAAGAACAAATAGTTTAATACAAAAATATATCTCACTCAGCAGGAAAATAGGAGGGGAAAAGGAAAAGGCAGAACTAGAGAGAGGATATCCTAAGCAAAGCAAACTCTAGGGATATACAAAAGTATTTAGAGCTTTTTTTGAGGAGGCAAATAATGGGAATTTGAGGGATTATCCATAAATTGGGGAATGACTGAACAATTTATGGTACATAAATGTGATGGAATACTATTATGCTCTAAAAAGTTATGAAGGGGATAGTTTCAGAGAAAACTGGGAAGACTTGTATGAACAGATGCAGAATGAGGGGAACAGAAACAGGAGAACTATTTATACAAAGACAATGGTAAGGCAAAAACAAACAACTTTAAAAGAATTAGGAAATCCGATCAGTTTAATCAGCAACCATAATTTCAGAGAACTTATGATGAATCATTCCACCCATCTCCTAATAGTACGACAAAGGGCTGAGAAAGAGACTTTTTTTAAGACATAACTAAAGTGGAAGTTTGGTGTGCTTAATTATTAGTATTCATAACAGGGGCTTTGTTTTCCTTTTGTTTTCATTTGGAGAGGGGGGGGTCTGAATGGGAGGGAGATAAAGGGAATTTTTTTCTAGCTGGAAAACTATATATTTTTAAAAATACATTATTAAAAGAAACTAAGTCCAAAAATAATTATGCAAGGTCATTTTATAATTCTCACATGACTTGACAGAATACAATCTACAAAATGTCTTTGCTAACTTTCCTTTCTCCCACTCCCTTTCACAGCAGATTAGACTGGTCCTTGAAGATAAGTGTTCCATGATCTTTGGTGAAGCTATCTACTTTGTGCATGTAAAGAAGTAACAAAAGTTTGTTAAGATCAAACATACTGAAATAAAAGAGATGTGAAAGAACACAGAACAATTCTGTAAGATGGTAAAGAATGAGAATGAGAGCATTGTATTCTGAACTTTGAAAAATCCATCCTTATGTACAATAGACTATAGAAAAAGGAGTTTGGCTTCTACAGCTGGTCCTTTATCCTTTTCACCTCCTGCTCTCACACTGGGAAGGG
Organism: Potorous gilbertii; assembly: GCA_028658325.1. NCBI lineage: Eukaryota > Metazoa > Chordata > Mammalia > Diprotodontia > Potoroidae > Potorous > Potorous gilbertii. The sequence goes on from CM053770.1 coordinate 451,691,486, forward strand.
CAATTTCATGTATTCACTTGTTTGTTTTCCTTTTTCCCTCTTCTCTGGTTTGGAGAGAAGCTCAGAAAGCACTGCCACCCTCTCTTTTTTTTCTCAAAGTTCTTGCTCACACTTTTTCTGGGAGCTGTAAGACTCAAAAAATTCCTTCATATTAAATGCTAGCTTTAGCAATAAGAGAAGAAAAATAAATTGAAGGAATTAGAAGAGGAGAAGAAACTGAGTCATCACTCTTTGCAAGACAATATGATGATATACTTAGAGAATCCTAGAGAATCAAGTAAAAAACTACTTAAATAATAAACAACTTAGGCAAAGTAGCAGGATACAAAATAAACCCACATAAATCATCTACATTTCTATATATGACTAACAAAGCCCAACAGCAAGAGAAAGAAAGAGAAACCATTTAAAGTTACTGTAGACACTAAAATATTTGGGAGTCTACTTGCCAAAACAAACCCAGGAATTATATGAACACAATTACAAAACACTTTTCCCACAAATAAAGTCAGATCTAAATAACTGGAAAAACATCAGTGGGTAGGTTGAGCTAAGATAATAAAAATGACAATTCTACCTAAATTAATTTACTTATTCAGTGCCATACCAATGAAACTATCAAGAAACTATTTTATAGATCTAGGAAAAATTATATCAAAATTCATCTGGAAGAACAAAAAGTCCAGAATAGCAAGAGAATTAATGAAAAGAAATGCTAAGAAAGGTGGCCTAGTCATACCAAATCTTAACTTGTGTTATAAAAGCAGTAATCATCAAAACCACTTGGTACTGGCTAAGAAATAGAGGGGTAGATCAGCAAATAGGTTGGGTACACATGAAATAGTGGTTAATATAGCTGTCTAGTGTTTGATAAACCCAGGGACTCCAGATTCTGGAATAAGAACTCACTGTCTGACAAAAACTGTTGGGAATAATGAGGTGTATGGGTGATTAGGGGACCCCCAAAATACAGACCGTCCGGGTCATGCTCGAATGAATTCGACTCAACTCTTCTTAAAGCCAAAGAAAACAAAGTTTATTAAAGATTCGCCAAATTGAGTTGCCTCTTAACCTAAGCATTTGTGATGCTTGTATTCACAAGCAGGCCAGATAGAATCCCAGCTAGACAGAGTCTGAGCTGGATGAATCTGAGCCCCTTCATGGAGGCAAGGTGGGACTTAAATACAGAAAAGAGTATTGGGTGTGGGGGTGGTCTGGTAGTCTAGAGTGATGGGGGAAGAAGTTCAGGAAGGGCCTCCAAGAAGGATCAAAGGCTGGAAACAACTGGAGGTAATTAACAAACATCAGACAAGGAAGCACCGAGGTGGGAAGCAGGTAAGGCAATCAAGAGATGCCTGACAGTAGTCACAGATCTGAGTATGAAAGGCCAGATTCTGTGAAGGGATACAGGGAGAGCTCAATTTGTGTATGAAAAGTCAATTTAAGTAAGAAGATTCCAGGGGAGTTCAAGGAAGTTCCCAGAGTCTGAACCCCATCAGGAAGACTAGAAAATACCATATACTAGAATAAAGTCCAAATGGGTAAACAATCTAGGAATAAAAACTGATCCCAACAAAGAAATTAGAGGAGTAAGGAATAGTTTGTCACATTTATGGAAAATGGAGGAATTTATGACCAAACAAGAGATAGAGAATATTATAAAATGCAAAATGGATAATTTTGATTACATTAAACTAAAAAGGTTTTGCACAAACAAAGCCAGTGCAACCAAGATTAGGAGGGAAGCAGAAAACTGGGAAAGAATTTTTACAACAAGGCCTCATTTCTAAAATATATAGAGAAATGAGTCAAAGAGACAAGAATACAAGTCATTCCCCAATTGATAAATGGTCAAAGGGTATGAACAGATAGTTTTCAGAGGATGAAATTAAAGCTATCTACAGTCATATGAAAAAACACTCTAAATCACTATTGAATAGAGAAATGCAAATCAAAACAACTCTGAGGTACACCATCACACCTATTAGTAGATAGTAGATTGGTTAACATGACAAAATAAGAAAATGATAGATGTTGGAGAAGATGTGGGAGACGTGGAAATACTGATTCATCGTTGGTGAGCTGTGAGCTGATATAACCATTCTGAAGAGCAATTTGGAACTATACCCAAAGAGCTATAAAAATGTGCATACCCTTTGACCCAGGAATATCGCTTCCAGGGTTGTATCCCAAAGAGATTATAAAAATAGGAAAAGGACCCACATATACAAAAATATTTATAGCGGCTCTTTTTGTGGTGACCAAGAACTGGAAATCAAAGGAATACCCATAAATTGGGGAATGGCTGAACAAGTTGTGGTATATGAATGTAATGGAATACTATTATACTATAAGAAATGACAAACAGGCGTACTTCAGAAATACTTATATGAACTGGTGCTTAGTGAAGTGAGCAGAACCAGGAGAACATTATACATAGTAACAGCCAAAGTATTTGAGAGCTGTTTTTGATAGACTTAGTCTTCCAAAGCAACGCAAGGACCTAAAACATCTGCAAAGGACTCATGATGCAAAATGCCATCCACATTCAGAGGGAGAACTATGGAGTCAGAACGCAGAACAAAGAAAACTATTCTCTCTCTTGTTATGTTTGATTTTGTTTAGTTTTACTCATAGTGTTTAATAAGAATGTATGTGTAGAACCCACATACAATTGCATGCCATCTCAGGGAGGGAAGAGAAAGAGAAGGGGTAAAAAAAATTTATGGAAGTGATTGCTGAAAATTGAAAACAATAAATAAATAAATTTGAAAAAATATTTTAATTTAAATAGATAAATGAAAAATTCCTTGTATTACACCTAACCAGGAACTTCAATGCAAGGAACCCTAGCAAGAACAATCCAACAGATTTTCCTAGAAGTTCTAATCCCATTAATTAGCTCTAATGTTTTACTTGTGTGTGTCTTCTCCCTCTCATTACTCCTGTTTTTCTCCTTTGTATGTATCTGTTCCCTCTGACTATGGTATTTGTGATATTTCTATTTGAACTTGTTAAAGATTATTTCCTAATAAATTGTTAGCACAGTACTAGCACACAGTAAATGCTTAATAAATGTTGGTTGATTTTTTTTTAATGAACATAATCATATGAACATAATGAACATGATTGGCATACCTGTCTATAAGCTAAATGTTAATTCTGTATAATTAAAACATTAGACAGCATGGAATAAGTGGATTGGAGTCAGGAAGACCTGGGTTCAAGGCCAACTTTTGACACAAACTGGCTTTGTGATTCAGGGCAAGTTACTTGTTTCAGTGTTCCAAGAAACTTTCTAAGACTATAAAATTGCAAAGAAGGTGCTGATCTGCTTTGGTAGTCATTCTTCACTAGAACTCCCACTGGAAACAAAGATGTAGTCACACAAAAACAAAATACTCAACACCCTTATTTACATGTTTTCTTTTTTTTCTTGTTTTCTTGTTTTCCTTCTTTCCATCTTCCTTTCTGATTCTGGATCTCCCAGTCTCATCCAAGATGGAAGTGCAACAGTCACTCATGGGTCAGTCTCACTAATGAGTGATCAGTCCAGGAGTTTTGACCTGATGTTTCCAACCAAGACAACACCCCTTCTTAAGTTTCCTGCTCCCTGGGAACTCACAATATTGATGACCTAGTATGGAAACCCAATATACCATTACTGATCTTTGAAACTGAGTCTCATGAAAAAGCAACCTATTCTTACCCTTGAATCTGTTAACACTAGACATATCCCTTGCAGTTTTAAAAAAAATAAACTAAATAATGTTAACCTTTACACTTTCAAACTTAGGCTGGATATTCGTTCCACCATCTTACTATTTTCTATAACTCTCTCCACATGGATTTGAAGTAGCCCAAACTTCGGGAAGTAAGTTTAAGAAAACAAATAAAATATAGTTGACAGAAACTCAGGCTTTTATATATATATATATATATTTGATATATTTATTATATTTATATTTATTTGATATATATTTGATAATATATTTATTTTATATATATATCAAAGACTACTAAATAAGCAGTCTCTGCCACTGTTGTGAGTAAAAAACTCCAAGAGACAAAGTTTCTGGGTACTAATAATCAGTTTAACTAGCCTAACCTGTAATCAATAAATTGATGATCATTGGTTTATCTCATTAACCAAAGACCCCAAGGTAGATTGTGAAACACTTTAATAAAATCAGATGTGTTCCTTCTGATAGGAAAGTCCCCAAATAGGTGAAATTTGGCCCTGATTGGTGACCATTTAATGAGGAGGTGGGCTAGAAAATCTTCAGCCCCTCCTGCTGAAAATGTGACCTGATCATGAGACTCAGCATCCGTCTCCAACAATCTGGGCAGGGGAAGTCATTTCCATCCCCACCTCTCTAGCTAGTTTTTGCCTTCATGAGCCAGATTACTCCAAACACTAATGACGAGACCAAGGTCCCTTGTAACCTTTGGTAGTGAGAACCAGCTCAGTCTAGCTTCTGCCTCTGGGATAAACTAAAGCCAGGCTTCCATTTGGGTGGGGCCCAGCCCTACCTAGTTAAGGAGCAGATGCCTTGGGGGTTAAGAGTAATGATATCACTGAGTCATCCCCCTCAGAGACTGATAGCCTTTCCAGGAGTGAGGTCTTGACAAGAATAGGAAAAAAAGGATAGTTATTAATATAGTAATATAATATTAATTTCTTCCGTTATTCTTGGAGCCCCTTGGAGAAAATTTACTTGGTTGCCTATAATCCAAATTTATACCAGGAACAATATTTAATTTATACTTCCAAGTTTTCTTATCCAAATCAAAGATGAGACCAATTCTTGTTCTTAAGGGAGTCTAAAATGTTCTTGATGAAAATCTGTTCTGTCACTAAGTAAGTACAGCATGTAAGTTATCGTTGGCCAGGAACACATCTCTGTGCCTTTGATAGCTGATTAATAGAACATGTTCCAGCAGCCCCTACAATCAGTTTCAGCTTAAGAATAAATGTAACAAACAATTAGACACGATTCTGATTTATACCCACACTTTGAAAGGAAAGCATCCAACTTATATAATGATGGATCCCAATAGTTTGCAACAAGGAAAGCAGCACCATTTTACACAATCAAAGCTTGTAATTGCCTTGACTATTTAAAGGAATCATAAATATACACCTTGAACTGCTATAGTATAGGGTTTTACAAGGAAAGCAAGATTTATGTAACAGGAACAGGCTTATACGTCTTGCTTTTTGAAGATGAGGAGAAGAGAACTACTAAGAGATAGTAAAAGGGGCAAAGGAATGAGTTGGGCAGCATGCAAGGTCAGCAATATCTCTTAATAGATGGAATTAAAATTCAAATGACTTTGGTAAATCTGAAAATTCATTAGAGACAAATAAAGCTTTACTGAGATAAGTAATGTTAATAATACTACTCTTGAGGAAAAAATATGAATACCCCTGTAAAATTGTCAGGAATCACAGTGGAACATAGCAGTTATATATCTGCCTCACTGAAATGGATATTTAATAGACAGCTAGGTGGTACAGTGGATAGAGTGCTAGATTGGGGAGTCAGGTATGCTGAGTTCAAATCTTGCTCAGACACTTAGTAGAAATGTGACCCTGATCACTTAACTTCCATTGGCTTCAGTTTCACCACCTATAAAATGGAGATTATTAATAAGCACCTACCTCTCATGTTTGTTGTGGGGATTAAATAAAATCAAGCACTTTGGACACTGCACAATGCAATATAATTGCCATCAATATTGTCTGCAATAGGCTGAATTTGGTTTTTCCTACAAACAGATCTGAGAATGTTCCTATGAATGGGTACTTAGCAGTATTCAATTTATTCATCAATTTATGATAGTCTGAAGTAACCAGGAAAGTTTCTCAAGAATGTGAGGTGATGGATTCTGAGGGTAGTGGAGATGAGTACTGCTTTCCCAGTTCTATTGGGAAGTAGACTAGGAAGTGGAGAAATCCTCATTCTGGGGCTATTGAAATAACGAAAGCGTGATAGGATAATCAAATTGAAAAGGGGGTGAAGGAACCTGTCAGGAATAAAAGGGAAGTTGTTCTTAGCTGGATGCTTTTGTTTTTGGAATGAATCTACTTTCCAACATTATATAAAAATTGTCACCTAGAATCTACATATATAAATATATATATATGTGTGTGTGTGTGTGTATATACATGCACATATATGTATATGTATATATAGTCCTACACTGACAGGGAATTTGTTTCCTAAGGTTTATGAAAAGAGTCAAAGTATCTTAAGTACAGAACAGGGGCAACCTATATGAATATCTAGAAGCAGGCAAGAGATTGTGGAGTTCAGAGAGCAGCAAGTAGAGCAATTTGAATAGTCCATTAATTCTTAGGTCATTTCTTCTTGATGTTTTCCAGGTCAGTTTTTTTTAAAAATATATATTTCTTAAATTTCCTTCTGCTTTTTTTTCAATATTTTGTTTCATTTCTTCTAGGTATTCTTGTATTTCTGGTGGTCAGGACAATTTTTTCTCTGTGACTTTACCAGGATTTGTTGTGGGGTCACTCTCCTACTCTAGGTCTACCCCCTGGACATCTCTCAAATCAAGATAACATCTCAACATATTTGATGGGGCTTGCTATAAATTCTAAAAACAAGTCAGAAGCATTGCCTCCAGGGTATTGACTCAGGTTAGAAAATTTGAAGGATGTACATATTTAGTGTAGGCATTCTTTAGCTGAGAAGGAAAGGAGGGGGCCCGAAGCTCAGATGCTGGCCAGTGAGAGGAGGTCCAGGTTCTACATAGCTTTATGATTTAATAGAGGTGGAGAACCTGTGGCCTCAAAGTCACATGTGGCCTTCTAGGTTTTCAAGTGCTGCCTTTTGACTGAGTTCAAGTTGTACAGAGTAACCCTTTTAATTAAAGGGATTTGTTGTGTGAAATTTGGAGGTCTTAGAAGGCTACATGAGACTGGATTCTCTTCCTCCTTCCCATGAAGAAATCTCCTGCCAGACATCTCAATCCTCTATCTAGGGATTTCTCTTCTGTTCCTCATTTTCAAGTGAAATAGCCACTCTCCTGTTCTCCCTCAGTAAGCAGTGATCTTTTTCTTGTCACAAACCATTTTGGAATAAGTAGGAAACATTCTATCTTCACTTCAACTGCTAATAAGCCAGTATTCTCAATAGGCCATGACCATCTCCCTTCTCTCTTTTTCTTAGAGAAATGTCATTTATTTTCTAAACTGTCCTTCTTTGTGAAGTGACAGATTTTGGTTCAGTGTAGGAAAAAAAATCTTCATAATTAGTTTTGTCCAAAAGTAGATTAAAGATAGTGGGTTCTCCCTTTTCAAGATGAGGCTGGATAACCATTTGTCTGGGACACTGTACAAGGTTTTGACTATATAGTCTCTGAGGTCCCTAACAAGTAATACACTGAAAACTATAAAATATAATCCTACACAAGTGCGTTAGAGGTTAGATAAACAAAGGACTATGTGAATTCCAAAAGACATATGAAAGGAAAAAGGGAAGGTACTTAAAGATGGCGTTTGAATTGGGCACTTGAAAGGTTTGCTATTTAAAAAAACCAAACTATGAACAAAGTATAGCCTTTAAAAAAACCTCACTAGATCCCACCAACCCTTTAGGTTATCTATCATTTTATATCTTTCCTCTCTCCACCAAGAAAAATCGTTAGTTACATTTATCATCTCCACGTCCTCTCGTTCTCATTTAAAATAGCTTGCATTTATATAGTATAAAGTAATTTACAAACAGTATGTCATTTTATCCTTAGAGATAGGAGCTCTTAATTGTGCCTGTTTTGCAGATGAGAAAACTAAGGCTGAGAGACATTAAATGACTTTCCTAGTGTCAAAAGCTTTTAAGCATCTAAGGCAGTATTTGAACTCTGGTCCTGATTCCGGGTCCAACACTTCATCCACTAAGCTACCTTGCTGCCATTCAGCTACTTATTCCTTAATCTTTTGTAACCTCATTTCATGTTTCATCACTCAACTGAAGCTATTTTCCCCCCAAATTACCAATGATATGTTCAACTGCCAGATCTGCAGATCTTTTCTCACTCCTTTTCTTCCTTGACCTATCTACTGTATTAGAGACTGCTGATCACACTCTCCAGCTTTCTCCTCTCTGGGTTTTTAACAAGGAGATGGGTGGAGCAAGGGATAGAATGCTGGGCCTGGTTAGGAAGACTTGAATTCAAAGCCTTCCTCAGACACTTAGCACTGGTGCGATTATGGACAAGTCACTTCTTTTGTCTCAGTTTTTTCAACTGAAAATGGGGATGATAACAGTGCCTACCTCACTGGGTTATTGTGAGTATCAAATGAGATATTTGTAAAGAATCTGGCACACAATAGGAACCATATAAATGCTGATTTCCTTACCCTTTGGCGATATTATTCTCTCCTGGTTCTTGTCCTTTCCAATTGCCCCTTCTCCACACCCTCTAATTCTCCAATGCTTTGTTCTGAGCCTCTTTCATTTTTCTTTCTCTATACTCTTGCTCTTGGGGCCCTTATCAGCCCCCTTGAGTTTAATTATGAACTCTATGTGAATACTAACTAATCTATATATTTGTTCCCTTTCTCCCCTGAGTTTCAGAACCATTGTCACCAACTGGATATCTTGGAGACATTTCAAACTCAACATGTCCAAAATGGAATTTATGATACTTCCCCCCAAACCCACCACTTCCTATTTCTGTCTAAGGTACCATATTTATTCCAATCTCCTGGGGCCATAACCTCAGCATTTTCCCCACCTCCTCCCTCTCCCTCATTCCACATAGCCCATCAGTTGGCCAATCTTTTTCTTCCTACCTCCACATCTGTTGCATCTGACTTCTCTATTCATACAGGCAACCTCTGAGTTCAGGTCCCCTAAAGTGATTAGGAATCATCTAAAATAATGCAACTGCCTCTCTCAAGTCTCTCCCCACTCTAGTCCAACCTCCACCCTGATTCCAAAAGTCATTTTTCTTATGATAAGATCTGATCATGTCACTTGCTTACTCAATTAGCTTCAGTGACTATTGTTTCCAAGTCAAAATACAAATTCCTTTGTTTGGTGTTAAAAGCCCTTCAAAGTCTGGCCCCAAGCTATTTTTTCCAGAACTGGAAAAGCATGAAATGTTTTGGGCCAATAGTTCAATTTAGCTGAAGTAAAGGAAAAAAAAGTAAAGAAAAAAACCCACCTAAAATAAGGTTAGAAATGTTGGCTAGGGAGTCAAGTAGACAATGATTAAGTAACATTTTGCTCTTTATTTGGAAGTCAGAATGGAATCACTGTCATTTTGAGTGCGGAAAGGGCCAGGATCAGATCTACATATTAGAAAAATTTATCTGTTAGTAGTGAAAAGAATGAGGTGAGCAGTGTTGACTAGATTTAAGGAAGTAGGTTAGGAGGGCATGCAGTATAATCCAGGCTAGAAGTAATATGACTTGAACTGAAATGATGATGGTGGTAATGTATAGAGATAGTCAAATGGAAAGAAAAGAATTGATTCAAACTATATTATGGAAATAACTACTTGACTACATACTGGATTCAGGGACAAGAGAGAGGAAGGAGTCAGAGGTGATTGAAATTTCAAGAATCTGGGTTACTGGGGAAATGATATAGTCATTAACAGAAATAGTAAAGTTAAGAGGGGGACAACAACTAGGTGGTGCAGTGGATAGAGTACCAATGTAGGAGTCAGGAGGACCTGAGTTCAAATCTCACCTCAGACACTTGACACTCACTAGTTGTGTGACCTTGGGCAAGTCACTTAACCCCAACTGCCTCATCCTGGGTCATCCTGATGAATGTCTGGTCACTCGATTCAGATGGCTCTGGAGGAGAAGTGAGATTGGTGATCTGCACAGTCCTCCCTCACTCAAAACAAAGTCAAGTACAAGGCATGTCATCATTTCTCTGATGGCATGGTCTTCTTCAGCAACGAAAGACAAACACACAAAGTTAAGAGGAGAAATCAGTTTCAATGGTATTTTCAAGTGAACACTGGATGACCAGTTATGGAATAATGTTGAAGTGGGAGCCTTTTTCCAGTATGGATTGGTCTACATGGTATTTGAGTTTCCTTTAGACTCTGAATTCTGTGAACTGGAATTCATGCTGTGTCTACAAGACATGCAGTGAATTTTAGACAGTGGCATAGCCAGGATTTTCTATAACTAGGTTGAACATGTCACAGAATAACAGTACAAATTAAAAGTTGCTGATAGAAAGGCAAGAGTATGATGTTATCGGTCAGATCTCATGAACAGCCACAAGTAGGTGTGGGCAAGTTGCAAGAATTCAGAATCCAAAAGAGCTGTTTCTGAACTCTGACTTTGCCATTTTCTAGCTGGGTGACTGGGCAAATCACTTAGACTCTCTGTACTCTATAGTTGACTACTCTGCAGTTTCTCAGCTTCAGGAGCAAAGAAAGTATTTTCCCCTAACACCTCGCATGTTGTTCTCTAGCTCTATTTTCATGGTGGCCCATGTTGGCACATGGTGGTCTACTACAGTCTGCATCCTGTCCTCCACCTAAATTAACATTACCTTCTGGATCTAGGGACTAGAAGGGCACCTGCCTCTCTTTTCTATTTGCCTGTCACTGGCCCTGTGTCACAGCTGGACATGGTTAAAGAAATTACCTGGGAGGTGGGGCAGGAAGGAGGTGGGCAGGGAACCTTGGAGAGGAGCCAAGAACTTCCCCTACTTCTAGTGATTCATAATCCCTGCTAAATGAGTAATTAGTATGCATCTGTGCATGAACATGAACACAGCTGTCCATGAGCCCTTGTTTTCTGTTTCAATATGTTTTTAAAATGCCTGTTCCAACGCAGCTTGGAATTATAAAGCCAAAATCCGATTCTAGTAGAGATGGTTGCTCAGGAGACCAATGTCTTCAAATCATCCAGTAAACTTCCAGTACCGATGCACTTACCCCACGCATACACACCCAGGAGATCCCTGCTAAGGGGATAAAAGCTTTTCCTTTGAGAAGGGAAAATTTTCTTATGGGAAAAGTAAGTCGCAGAAATTCCCACATGCAGATACATTTCAAGGACATGATCTGATCCAAAAAAGCAGTTTTATTCTGGAGTTAAAGCCCATAGCAATCCAAAGACTTTCTCAAGAGTGAAAATAAAGCCACTAGGAAAAGAAAAGCTTTCAGGGAAGTTAGAATAGTCTTTTGAGATAGATAGCAGAACTCATGCTACTCCTCCCCCAGGGAATTACATCACTATTTATAGGGCATGCCTTATTTTTCTTGGAGAGATTATATTTGTGTTGCCTTTAACACACTATTTTCTGATCAAAGACATTTCCAGTCTAATTGAGACTACAGTAAAATGTAGTGGAATCAGGGAGATCCAGAATCTGTCTTTGGGGTTAGTAAAGAAAAAAAGTCCAGGAGTTTGCCTGAAGCACCTAGAGATGAAATTGACTTGCCTAAGAGATGAGATCCGTACCCAGGTATTCCTGACTCCAAGACCAGCATTCTAACTCAGTCCATAAAAATGAAAATAACATTACTTGAGCAATTTGTCTCAGAGGATTGTTTTAACAAATGAAAGCTGTTCAAGGTTTTACCCGAACTATTACTTTCTTTTTTAAAATATTTATTTACTTTTAGTTTTCAACGTTCACTTTTATAAGATTTAGAGTTTTAAATTTCCAACCTCTCCCTCTCCTCTTCCCTCACCAAGATGGCATGTAATCTGACATAGGTCATACATGTACAATCATATTAAACATATTTTCACATTAGTCAACATGTACAGAAGAATTAGAACCAAAGGGAAAAATCATGAGAAAGAAAAAATGGAAAACTAGCATGCTTTCATCTCTATTTGGACTTCAGAGCTCTTTCTCTGGATGTGGATGGCATTTTCTATCATGAGTTTTTTGGCAACTGTCTTAGATTATGGTATTGCTAAGATCTAAGCCTATCCAAGTTGGTCATTGCACAGTGTTTCTGTTAAAGTGTACAATGTTTTCCTGATTCTACTCACCTCACTCAGCATCAGTTCATGCAAGTGTTTCCAGGTTTTAAGAAGTCCACCTGCTCATCATTTCTTATGGAATAAAAATATTCTATTCCACTCACCTCAGCTTTTTCAGCCATTCCCCAAATGATGGGCATCCCCTCAACTTCCAATTCTTGGTCACCACAAAAAGAGCTGCTATAAATATTTTTGCATATGTGGGTCCTTTCCCCATTTTTATGAACTTTTTGGGATGCAGATCTAACATTAGTATTGATGGATCAAAAGGTATGTATGCCCTTTGGGCCCATGACCTAAGGCTTTCTGTGTATGAGTATATCAGGAGTTCTTAATACGGGTTCCATGAACTTTCTTTTTTAGATAGCTATTCCTTTATAATTGGCTTCCTTTGCATCCCTCTGTGTTTAGTTTTATGCATCTAAAAATAGTATTATGAGGAGTCCAGGGGCTTAAACAATCCAAGGGGCCCATGACACACACAAAACCCCTGATCATGTACACCCTGGGCTACTCTAGCCTGCCCAAGCCCTGATTTGGGAGAGGTTTTTCTAGGAGACGAGAGTTAGACAGAGATGACAGACAGACAGACACACCGACAGACTGGGCGGGGGATGGGGGTGGTCTGCAGAAGGCCCAAACATCCACCAGGCACGGGAGAAAAGGGGGCATTCTTGTTTGCAGTCTCACGCTTCCCGACACAAAGACACGCGGAGGAGGAGGAGTGGGGGCTGGGCCCTGAAAAGGGGACAACAAACTGAGCTCCAGGAAGATGCTGCAGTGCACGGGGCCTCGAGGCGCCTCGGAAAGTCTAAAGCCCTGGCCCCGGACCGCCCCGGCCCCGGACCGCCCCGGCCCCGGACCGCCCCGGCCCCGGACCAGGACAGCCCTGGCCCCAGTTCCGGGGTCGTGCTTGTAATCCTTGCCCGGGTCTTGGCTCCAGCCAGCCAGACCAGACATTTCTCCACCCCCCACTTTCTTCCTCCAATCACCGCCCATCCTCACCGGTCTCCCGGGGTTACCGAAACGCGTTCCTTCTCCCGCGCCCCACCCTCCGCCTCTTCCGGCCCCAGGCTTCCCTGTTTCTCGCGAGAGGTGGATGTCGGCCTCTCCTACTTCCGGTTCCTCGGTCTGCTGCTGCGGCCGCGGCGGCTCCTGGACCAGATGTTGCCGACGGGGCGCGCCGAGCTCCGGGGAGCGGCGGTGAGACCCAACCCGCGGAGGACCTGGTTCTCTGGGGTCGCTCTTGGGAAGAGCCCCCTCGCCCTCCGTGGCCCCCGAGCTGTTGGTGCCGCCAGGACGCCAGGCCGCCGCTTTCCGGCGTAAACACCCAGTCGGTCGAGCCGCGCCCACCGCCGGTCTGGCCTGAGCGGCCGCTGCCCACCCGGCCTTCTCCGAGCCCGTCCCCCGCATCCTGGCGCTGCCCGGGCTGGGCCTCGGCCCGCGGGCGGTGGCCATCCGAGAATCCTCCCAGTGCTGCCTGCGTGGAAAGGGAGCCGCGAGCCCCCCGCGACAGACTCTTCCTGCCGGGCCCGAGCCCTCCCACGAAGTCCTGCAGACCTCCCCCCGGGGGTGGGCAGCCCGTGCTCTCGTCCGGTGCTCGCAGCTGTCGGAGGTGAAGAGGAAAGTCCGCGAGCTCCCCCTCCCCCTTCGTGGTTGAAAGCTTTTGTTTCTAAAATGGAGAAACCTTGCCAGCGTTCTGTCTCCGTCCTCTAGATAATGTCATCGTGGAGGGAAAGTCGGCCAAGTGGTTTGGGGGTTTTGTTATTTGGTTTTTTGGCCAAATCATTCAGTTTAGCGTTTGTTGGTAACTGGTGAGTCGCTTATCGCTTTACCTAGGTTGTTGGTGATCGTTTTATTTTATATTAACAGGACGTTTACAGATGACAGATAAATTCTTTTGCTACTCAGCAATTATGGCAATACCCTGGAAGAAAGCCCTTCTGGTTCTCCTAACGTCCCAAGTCCTGTCCTTCGTGTATAGCACTGAGGAGGAGGAGGTACCTGAACAGTGGATTCTCCTGCATGTGGTTCAGGGTCAGATTGGAGCTGGAAATTATAGCTATTTGAGACTAAATCATGAAGGGAAAATAGTTCTACAAATGAAAAGTTTAAAGGGTGATGCTGATTTGTATGTATCTGATACCACCCTTCACCCAAGTTTTGATGAATATGAATTACAGTCCGTAACTTGTGGCCAGGATGTTGTTTTTGTGCCAGGACACTTCCAGCGCCCTGTGGGAATAGGTATCTATGGGCATCCATCTCATCTTGAGAGTGAATTTGAAATGAAAGTATATTATGATAGGTCGGTTGTAGAATATCCGTTTGGTGAAGCGCCTTATGCCACAGACGGTAAAGCTACAAGCCAAAAGCAGCCTTACACTCCAGAAGATACGTCCCAAGATGAAGAATCCATCGTTTGGACAGTAATAATTGGCATTTTGAAACTGATACTTGAGGTTCTTTTTTAGTATCATTGGACAGACATACGCACTGGAATACAACGCCCTTAACCTGTCAAGTGGTTTGTGGTTTGCTGTGAACATTGCTACTTTTTACATGTTTCAGGAAATAGGGTTCAGGGTACCTTTTTTTATGGTGGGTGGGTGGGGGAAAAAAAGCCATATTTAGTTTTGTATCGTAATTCCCCCCAAAATAAGAGCAGCAAGCACAAGATTTGTAGTTTTCTTTAAAGAAAGAAGAGTTCATATAAATGGAGAATGTACAATAAAAAAATGCTTAAATGAAGTCTTAAGTATGGCAGTAGCCGTCTTATGTAAAACAACTTGGAGTACAGATTTCATATAGACTTGCAAAATTTTTATTAAAATTTAACTTTCTTAAATTTTTACACTACTTATGGATCATTATAATGTGCAAGTTAAGCTGATCAGTTTTTAAATGCAGAGCAGTAATGTATCTGTGAAGTAAATCTCATTTTACTCCCACACTGCCCAAGAAAATAATGAACCTGACTACATATTTTGCTGCAGTTTCCAGGCAATTTACAAAGTAGAGGCATTAGCAACAGCTAAGTTCGAGAGAAGCTAGAACTACCTTTGAACCCAGCGTAAACTTCCAAACTTTCTCAGGAACCACAGAACAATAAAGCAACAGTTCAGCTCTGATCAGAGTTGTCACCTAGGGTTATTCTGTACAGTAACTGAAACAGTGCTGAGACTTCATGGAATCACAGTTTTAAAACTAGAAGAGGCCTGAGAGAGACAGTTTTCTATCTCAAAAGAAGCTAAGGGATTTCTGGGGAACCAAGATCACAAAGTTGCTTAGTATCAGGCCACTTCTACAGACCCCCAAGTCTCCATCCAGTTCAGTTTGCTTTCCCTTACACCAGATGTGTTAATTAAAAATAATTTTATTTAGTTTATGCTTTAAAAGTTGATCATTGAGACTTATTTTGTCTAAAAATTACAATTTCCTCAATTTTATCCTATTTTTTGCCTGTGACTGGACTACTGTTTGAAAATAGTTATAAATCATAGCTGAATTATTAAATTGCATATTTATAACTTAATTCAACTATTAGTCCACAACTGAATATCTAAAATAGGGGGAAAATGAGGGAAACTGTAAGTTTAGACTTCTTAATAAAATGTGATCAATTTCTAAAAATTAACTTTTTAAACGCTCATTGAATTTTCAGAAAGATTATTTTGTATATTATATAGAATTTATAGATAAAGTAAGGCTTACAGAGAAATATGCTATAACTTTCTAGAAGTAAGTCAACTCATAGAACTTAAGTACATAGTTAAAAATTGAAAAAATGCTTTATTGACAACAACATGAGGAAGTGTGTTTCACAAAGTGGTAATTGGCACCAAAATTTTCACAATGCAAATAACAGTATCAGTAAAAATTGTAATTTTATCCCTCCTTGCTGGTTTTTCCCCTTCTGCCCCCTCTCCTGGGTGTTGGGGGAGCTCTTTGACAACAATCACAAATCCAGCGACCTAGGAGAAAAATTTTTTATTAATATACAAAGAATTTTACTTGTAATAACATCTAATCAAAACATGTCTAAAATCTTTTCCCTTATATCAAGTCACTAATGATGGTCCTTGACACAAGGGAGAAAATATTAAGGAGAAAAATGTGAAGCTGCCTTTAAAGAAAAAAAACCCACAATTTTCAATATAACCTGAGTTTCTATAGTATAGAATTCATTACAAATTATGCAAACTGACTGAATTACTGATGCTACATTTAGTGCTATATTGTTGCATGCACCCAAAGGAATGTTTTAAATCTTTTCAGGAATTATCATTCTTAGCTCAGTAAATAAAAATCTTGGAATAAGGCTTTTGATTGAATTTCGCTTCAGCTGTCCTATTCAACTTTCTTGTGGATTACTGATATGCTCATCTCCATAGCATTCTCAGAGCATGGCTACTCTGTTTTTGTAATATTGTAACACATCCAATACATAACTACACCATAACAGTACCATGCGTGAATGTGCTGCATTCTATACTTGATATATCAACAAACTACAGTGCTTGAAATAATATACAAGTTGTTCAGCTCTTTAGTGTAATTTCTGGACATCTTTACTTTCAGTCATATTTTACACTGAAATTTTTTGAAAATTATGCAAAAAAGGTTCAAAAATTACACATGTATTTGTTTTAATTTGCATCAAGTTACCATAGTAAAAGGTGTCTTACTTAAGTTTCATTCTATCCTAACACCATCTGAAGCTACTGTGCTGCTTCAATAAGGTTTTCAAAATATAAAAGAATGTAAAATAGTATTGTTTCATTACATTACAATGAAGCTAAAATATTAAACTAGGTAAGTGAAGGTTTACAAAAATAAAATTCACAAGGTTTTGAAACTTCTACTCTTTTGGCGATTTCAAAATTGACATTTTTGAATAACATTTTAGTACTTAAACTCTATTTCTTAATAGATTTCCAGAATTGTTTTAGTATAAGTGTTTTTTATTTTGTCAGGTAAATTTCTAGTAATCCTTTAATGGAAATCTTACCAAACATACAGTTTAAGCAATTGCCTACAATGCTTCATGATAAATAAGTGAATAATATAATTTAATAAGCAGTCTTGATTTCATCACTGAATCTTTTGGTCAGTAATTCACTGAAGTGGTCATTATAGTACCTACTGAGTAAAATCACTAGATTTAGCACTGGAGGAGATACAAAGACATGGCCTCCACCTTCACTGAGTTTAATAACAATCTGTATGTTTCTACTTAGTTTTGAGCAATGTTGGAAGGTTCTATTTCAACAAAATGCTAAAACTGATCCTGTTTGATTACCTGATGGAATAGCACCAAGCCCCACACAAAAAGTGTGATAGCCTCTGTCACATACATCACAGAACATCATTTCTTCTTCGTGGTGGGGCTGTCCACATATAATGCATGTTTTACATTCCATACACTGCCATGGGTAGGTCTTAATTATAGAAACAAGCTCCATAGTCATGTCCAGGCAAGAAGGGTGGCCTAAATCAAAACCAATATTAGTAATATTTGACACAAATTTCATATTTTTCACTAAGTTTTATTAACAAATATTCAATTATAAAAAAGGATGATTTTTGCTGGAAAGCCATTATGTCAAGACTATTCGAAGGAAATGAAACCTTGTATGTACTTTTAAAGTATTCTCTATACTTGATACTATTAAGCTCAACTGAGACAGAAAACAAACTTTTTTGAAACAATGAACCATAGCACTTAAAAATTTAAGAGATACATCAATACTTACCACTATTCTCACATTGGGAGCAGTGTATAAGTGATTCAGCCTTTCCTTTCTTGTTGGACTCCTTACCCTTCAGACAAATCCCACACATAGCATTTGGAATGACCTTTGGCTGGAAGGGTAGAAGAGGGCTATAAATTCATGCCAGAAGAACTTAGTATGGGTTTAAAAGGAATTTTAATGTATCTCCTTACTTCTACTTTGGTAATTTTCTAAAGAAGAACTTTTTTTGTACAATATAGCTCAACACGAATAGGTCTGCAACATAATATGACCAACTAATTGAGGTCTTGGATTTTAATTGTAGGTTAATAATACGACACTCATGTTAAGACTGAATGTAGCAATTTACACTCCTCAAGTATCAGAGAAACTAATTGGTATCAAGGATTTGAAGGAAAATATAACATTACGTTGCGCTTTCCTTCTTCCAATTAACAATGTAAAATTTTGATAAGCAAATGAAAATGTTACCTGGAAATTATTCTTCCCATTGTAGAATAAAAAATATTAGGTTTTATAAAATTTCCAAGTAAATGATATTGCATGACTGGGTAATATCTAGGGTTTTTTTGGTCATATATCCAAAATTAATTGCAATCAATCTATATGAGAAATTAAATTACAAAATGAAACACTTTTTAACATTTTAAACTCAGAATGGCTTCATGTCTATACTGTCATTTGCAAAATGTCTCTTTATGTGAAAATTAGATGTGGGTATTGCACAAGTTCATTAAAATAAACTAAAAGGGAAAAAAAAGATTCAGTTCTGTGTACCATACATTTGGAAGGGAAAAAAGAAATCTTCAGAAAGGCAAGACACACTAATATTTTTAGTAACTTGTGATAAAAGCCCGTAGAAAATAAGCCAGTCATCCAACTTGCTTTCACAAAAAGAATGAGAACAAAAAAAATTTTTAAGTTGTTCATCAAGATAGACAAAGTAGTTTTAGTGTCAAAGTTTGTCCTACACTTCACTTTATAATGCATAATCCAGTGAAAAGTGTTGGGGATTTAAATATACTTTATAGTAATATATACATATATATACACACATATATACATATATATACATACACACATACACATACAGAATTCTCTATTTTTGTTCTGCTGCAATCATACCCAAAAAGCAGTAGAATGCAATTTAAATCTTTTACCAACATTTGTTGGTACCAAACAAACAGACAGTTGAAAATAAAGAAACATGGTCCACATTCAGTGGAAGAAGAAGAAAGGGAAGGTGTGACCAACTGGAAAAGGACAAAGTTGGTAGAAAACAAGTTTTTAAGCTTTAGAAAAGGTAAAGAAAATTATTAAATGAAAAAACTGTTTAAGCCCCTTTTGATTAAACTGTTCCAATGTCTTAAGTTTTTAAGTTCTCATTCATATGACACCAAATACCCTGAGGAGCTCCATATCTAGTCATTCCCAAATTTCCAAACTTAAGACTTTTTGAAAGACTTGTTTTGTCACCTTGATAAAGCTGAAAGGCCTGAAAAGTTGTCCATTGTTTAAAAGCTCTTTTAAATGTTATATTCCTTGGCAAAAGATGACAGAGGCATTCATAAGGAATTTTTTGCTTATTTATTTAAAAAAAGCAGTCAACCTGTATTATACATAAATATAATAAAAACAATAAAATAATCTAAACATTCACAAATGTCTCTACAAAATAATAAATATCATGGAAGTGAAAACATACATATAAAACTTTACTGTTACCTATTCTACATCTCCTCTATGTCTATTCTTTATACCCTGACTCCCCCCAACAAAAGGATAGTGTCACAGCTCCAACCTCAGTCTGGCAGTGTTTTACCCTCTGTTGTTACTGCTACATTCTATGCATAAAGTTATCGTATTTTCCTAAAGTGAAACGAAACAAAAACTCTAAAAATTAGCTAGCAAGTGCACTTCTCTAATCCAAATTCTAATTCAGATATGATTGAGTCTGTAACTGCCATAATATATAGCAGGAAAATTTCCTCTCAATCCACCAAAGCTAAAGAGAATTTTGGTTATTGTACCTGTTTGCTACATGTACCAGGTATGTTTATTTTTAATACTTGAAATTTAAAGTAAGATACTGGCATACTATTTCAGTTATCTCTAACATGTTTCACTAAAAACAGTGAAGTACTACCCCCATAATATTAAATTCTAAGAAAGGTTTCTTCAGTTATAGAAGCTCCTTTACAAAACAATGCAAAAGAAATAGAATGCAAAGCTAAATATAGTCACATTCCAGAGCAATTCAAGTTCTACAATCATAAAAATACATGAAAAAACTAGAAGACACCAGGAAAATTGTAAGTGTACTCTTAAGCTTGATGTCATCTTACCCAATGGTCTTCATCTTGATAAAAAAAAAAAATTTAAAGGAGGGAGGGGGAGAGAAAGTGATGAAAGAAAAGGAGAGACCATGAGAGACCAAGAGAATGAGAGCGAAAAGTGAGAGATAGACCTTCGCGGAGTGTTCTGTGCTGCTGCTTTAGCTTAGTCTCAATCAAATACTCTATGCATTCAATCATTCTGAATTCTATAAGAAGTCAGAATGCTTGCCTATAGGATTTTCACATAAAATGAATATAAAATGTTCTGGGGATCTAGTTTCTCAATGAATTGTAGGGGTGAGTGACAAAGGTAATAATGTGCAAAACTCTCCTGAAGATTTAGAGAATAGAACCCTATGGTGGCCAATTGGGATAGTAAGTCTTATTTCTACTAGTTGCAGCAACATCCAAGTTTCATATTAGCAACAAATTAAATGATATATATTCTAATAATCCTAAGCATCTTTTCAAGAGGCTTGCCTCCCTCCAAAAAAAGCTTTTCATAAATAACGTAACAGTTTTCCTGCTTGGGGGGAAAATAACCAAAAGCTAAATGGAAACCTTCATAGCAGTACTAACATAATATAGATTTTAATTATATACTTGTAGTCTTGTGTCCTAACAATTGTGATGTATTGTCAGGTTAATATAACCTAGAGAATACTTTCCTATAAACTAAGGATAAGCATGAGTGAAACCTAGGGCAAAACACCATAAACATTCTAATTTTAAAAACTCGCATCTTGTAAAGTCTAAATAGAACCTTCAGCTAAAAGTACCCCAACATTTAGGCACGTTCTGGCAAATCAATACTGGTAACATTTTTTTCATACCAAGGTTAACTTCTATTAAGCATGTTCATACTGAAATCTACTAAGTTTCAAATACTTATTATATCTTCAGAGTTGTCACTGAAATCAATGAACAGAACTCCAATCTTTTAAGTATCAGAAACATTAAGTACTGAAAGGTACAAAGAAAGACATCACATACATGCTCCATGATGTGTTTAACAATTTTGGGTGCTGAACCTCTGAGTTAATATGTAACTGTTTCTTAGTCATTAAACCAATGATAGTATTAAAATTAATAGGTCTTCATGTAATATTACATACATAGTTTAACATTTATTTCAAATCCCCTTTTTCTTACCCATGATTAGTCTAGTATTCTCCCTTTATGTTCAAAAAGATCACTTAAAATTGAGAAGAATTAGACTAAATTAAAATAGGACAATGAGCTTTTTTTTAAGTCTCTTAACTCTCATCTGAAGTTCTTAGTTGTATTGGACCAGCAGTACATACTTACTCATGAAAATTCACTTCTCTAAAATTCATCTTTGGATTTCATTCACTTATAATTACTGGGCAGAAATTTAAATCTTTAATAAATAACTAAATAGTTAAATTCTATGTGTTAAAATGTAATTGTTAAAAACTACTTATTTTCAACATGTTTAAGCCATCCCTAAAAGACTGGCTAAAGCTTAAAATATGTTTGTTAGAGACTAAAAACAGACACTTTAGTGGTCTATGGAAGCATTTTTCAATTACTTACAAAATAGCTGGTGGGTGTTTGGCTTAACAAAAAAAAAAAGGAAATACTCATAGAAAAGAGGAAAGCCATACACAGCTAAAACTTTTTCTTCTGAAATATTGACCCCCAACTCACAATCCTATAAAACAAAATTTAACAGCTCTACTCAATAAATCCTCCTGATCACTTTGCTCCCTATCTTTCCCTTCAGTACAACTTCAAATAAACTATTAAACACTGTGAAAAAAATCATGTATCTATTTTCACATTTCAGCTCTATTATCCAACATTTTGAAATATCTTTAGATAAAAAGCATTATGCCATCTTCCTTATCACTACCCTAAACTTAAAATTATGCAGTTAAACTCCAACTCCTTTTATGCCATACTTTATCTCAAACTACAAAAGAGCACCTAATCCTTCTCTCCCTCTACCCTGTCCTCTATCTAAACCTAATACTGATAATTCATTTTAGAATTTGAGTGTACTCAGCACTTTAGCTGAATTGTCATTCTGTATACACTGTTCAAAGAGACCACTTAGAAACCAAAGAATAGGACTAAGTTCAAACTGCAGTGATGCAGAACTATATTCCTATCAGACTGTATAACTGTTAAATTTTATAGAAGTCTGTCTGACATACTATAGCTATTTTGCCCCAGAGGTGGCTACACTTAGCTGGTGGATAAAATACTCTATAGACTAAATTAATTTTGGATTTTCTCAGTGAAAGGCACTCTAGAAATATAATTAATCTAACTATATATTCATCTGTATTATGATACTTTACAACATAGCATTGGTTTGGCTCTTCTAAATACTGATACGCAATGACGGGTATTAAATGCCAGGTGGCTATGACCATTACCTAAAGCAAAGATGAAATAAATGTAAAATTATTGCCTAGAAAATAAAAATTGTAAATGCATACTTGCCTGGATATTTTTAAGGGGAAAAAATCCTCTATTATAATCTGTTAAGATACAGAAACAAAAGCTACCAAATAGCCAAAGTAACAGAAAAAGCACCCAGTGAATAAAGCAAAAAGGAAGGAAGCAAACAGATCGAACACACCACAGAGGAGCAGCTAGTGAAGTACGGCAAGCAGAAGTTCCATATTTTGAAAACCAAAGTTAAATATTTCAGGGAGAGAGGCTGGTCAGAAAGAAGCTGAGTCAGGGGCTTTTTTCTTCTACCTTGTACCCAGGAACTGACTTGGCTAGTACAGAACGTTTGGAGCCCTCTTTTCTTGGCGTAGCAGTTTTATCTCTTGTTTTCTGTCTTCCCTGAAAAGAATCCTCCTGGTTGTCTGTAGGGCTTTCACCTTCAGATACATTGCCAGAGGAGCTGTCCTAAAATATAAAAAGCACAACATTTCTTTGGAAGGAAGATGGGTTCTATTTTGAATTTTTAATCTAATTATGAAAAAAGCTGTTCAAAAAGGATTAATTTAAAAACAAGGTGTTTCCCCCATCTTGGTAAGGTTTTAAGCATTTTAAATTCATTCAAAACAGACCACCTCCCCCCCCCCCCCCCGACTCCAACGGAAACTGAAGTAGTTCAGATAAATGAACTTTGCTTTCACTTCTTACGTGATTTAGCAAAAAAGCTAAATAAACATTTTGTCTGCTGGAAAACTTAATATATGATTCTGTTTTTGTTCACTGACTTAGTAGAAAATAAATTAGCAAAAAGAACTGAATTATTTCATGTGTTTATAGTTCACTTTCTCTACTATTCTTGCTATACATGTACTAAACTTTATGATTAGGTTATTTTTTACTACTTTAAAATAATGTTACACAGGTTTTTATTTTGAATTTAATAAAAACCAGTGGGATACAAGAAAGCACACTGGTGATTACGAAGAACTTTCTGAGGTTTTTATAAATTGTTAAATGTAACCTGAAGTAAAAGAAATGAGACTATAAAGGCTACTCTAATCTTTCCAAAACATCACAACTTTTTATACTTAAGTAATAATTAACTTCAAGCAGTAGACCTGTAAGTGACTAGGAAATAAATGGCTAATTTGGAGAGGCACACTAATTCTTTCAGGCCACTAGATTCCCTGGAATGGCTTATTTATGATCTGTTATATTACCTGGTTAAGATATGGTATAATGAAATCAAAGCAATGGACTCAATTTCTTTAACTACTCAGAAAACTTTGCCCTGTTTCAAAGTACACCTTAAACCCATGGCAAGTATATACCTTTGGTCCTGAGGCAAGGAAGTTCATAAGGTATACCTCAATGCTACCTGGAAAACAACTCAAAAGCCAAAAGATAGACTCAAAAACTCCATTATTACTACTATTTCATTAATGTAATTTTAGTGGTCTGAAGGTGTTACTGTGCCTCCAAAAGTGGAGCAATCTATTCTCAATTAAATACATTTTTTTAATCTCAAAAGATTTAAGCTTGTTGTGCTGAGGTATTTTTAAATGCTATTAAAATTGGATCTAATGAAATGGTAAACTATTTTTCAACAGCTTTAATGAATGTCTTCTATTTCTCATTTTACAAACAGGACTGACTTTCAAACAAAAATGTGAGGAAAAGGACTAAGACTCAAGATTTATCAGTTCTGCCCCATAGTTTGTGTATATATACATTTGTCAAACTCTCCAAAGTACACACAACCTACACTATTCAAAACTGAAAAATACAAATAATGACATTTGGACATAACATTAAACAACAAAAATGCCATAATTTTCACAGTAAAGCAATTAACAAACTTCAAGAAAGGAGAAGCATTAATCCACTAAAGAATCTTAATCTTACTGAAGTGCCTTTGTTTTTTCGTTTTTCATCGCCTCGACCATCTTCTGCATCATCTGAATCTCCATCACTGTCTAAAGCAGGCAGCTCAGGATCCAAGGGAGGTTCATAGAGTGCTGTGTTTAATGGTAAATAACGTAGTTCATCTGGTGAGTACCTAAAATTCAGTGACAATTCGTCCGTGTTAGTTTGCCTTCAAATATTAGTGGAATACTTACTTTAATTCAAAGCTTAAAAAAATTATTTATAGGACCATAGGACTTAGAGCTGAAAGGAACCTTGAATCATCTAGAGCAACTCCCACATTTTACCAAGAAAGAAGTTAAGGGTGGTATGACTTGCCCTGGTTACAAAGGTGCTAGATAGCAGAGCTAGCATGATCGGCCTCCAATAAGGCCACCTCAACTGCTTCTTCTACCGCACCAAGATGCCTTCATGGAAGTCAAAATTGTTTGAAAAGAGAAAATCCCAACAACATTTTGTTGACTGGATAATATAAAGTATGCATTATCTTATTATCAAAAGACACTATGGGTGGGTGGGGGGATCAGAGTGAAAGTGACATTCTGTGTTTGTAGGGTGTGAATTTCAATAACATATTAAACCCTTTCTAAGCCTGATAATTCCCCTTCAGAGAAATTTAGTGTTCTCTATCATAATCTGTTTCATCTAAATAATCTGTTTCATCTAAATTAGGAGCTCGCAAGACCTAGTTCTGCTGGTGTCAGTTACTAACCCTCCCCTTCACTCTCACTGGCAGAAATATTTCTCCCAAAGTTCAACAACAAAGCCTGCCAAAAGGGGAGGGAGGGAGGGAGGGAGGGTGGGTGGGTGGGTGGGTGGGTGGCTGTGTGTGTGTGTGTGTGTGTGTGTGTGTGTGTGTGTTTAAACCTATGCTCATTCAATTTCAATACTTCCATGGCTCTAGACTAAGGGGGGGAAAAAACTGGAATAATATCAAGAGTTTGTAATAGGAAAAAAAATTACTTTAGCCTCCCATTTTAATCTTTCTTTATCAAATTAGGAGAAACTAAACTAAGGGTTCAGTGCACTTAGGATGGGACTTGGAAAAGGAGGCCAAAACCACGTACAAGCTGTGCCTAAGAAGCAGGAGGATGATCTGGAGCCTGTGCAGGCTTCTGCTTTTCCCTTCACTATGAAGACTCAGGGAAAGAAAAAAAAAATGGAAGTGCAGGGTTATCCATGGAAAACAGAATAGGACAGCCAGTAGAAAGGAGAGCTAGTTTACAGAAGACCCTACACAGACAGGGCCCGAATACTTGCTGAACTCAATCTCCTTCCCTAGCATGACCTGAGAATACCCCTTAAACTGACATTTGAGGTAGAGATATTTCTTGCTAGTTTTAAAATCATATAAAACTAGTTTAGTTCAAAAGTCAGTCAATTCTAACAATAAGTAAAAGTATTAAATACCTTTTATAATATTCCTGGAACTGTCCTGGAATAAGGGCCACTGGATACGAACTAACTTTTGTTCGCTCTGTAGGCAATACTTTGTATTTTCCTTGAGGCACCTGGATAACCTGCATTGAATTTAATTAAAGAAAACATATAATCAAAGAAAATATATATACATCTATGTGTGTATTAATATCTCCAGTACTCTCATACACAGTTACATATCTAGTTATGCATAACTATATACGTGCTGTGTGGCCCAGAAGGTAAAAGACAAAGACCCAGGTGCCCCAGGAGCTTCCACTCTACTGCACAGCTGACAGCAGAAGTAACTCCTCTGAGATTCTTGGTACATTTTTCTGTTCCTTTTAATTGGTCTTTTATTCTTGCTTCTTCTTTTGCAACCATCATTATGTAATGTTATTTGCGTTTTAAATTTTATGAGGAAAAAGGAGAGGTATACTACCCTCATTCCATTACTGGAAGCATGTGGGGCTTAAACCATAAAGAAATACTATCAGAAAAGTTCATTAGACAAAGACAGGAAAACCAGAGAAAACCTCTACTATATTAAGGACCTATATTAATTGATCAATCAATTTAAACTGTCCTACATGTGTCTGTAAATCAAAATAGGCTCTTCTTTCTTCCATCCGTTCTCGGTTTAAATTGCTGTTAAATTCGGCAGCCTTCTTGGCAGCTTTCTTAATGTACTCCGGCACTTTACTGGCTTCCACCTTCTGAGTGTTCTGTTGTTGCATTTGCTGAAATAATGGTAATACTCCAAGTCAAAACAAACCTTATAAAAATCTTACCTTTCCACAGATTAAAGCAGCCTTTAATCAGAGATCACTTACAGAGTATTCTTTATAATGATCTGTTATTCGTTGACGCTCTTTTTCTTGAAGAATAACGGAATATTCTGCATGTTTAGCAGGGTATTCTTTTATCATTAGATCAATCACTTCATCACTACGTAATGCTGTCAGACCTATTTTGGATAAAAAAAATAATAATGCTAAAGGGATGCACCACTTTGCTAATAATCTCATTTTCCCTTTAGCTGCCAACATTTAAAGGGTTCCCAAATTTTCATTATTACAAATACTCTTGCTAATATTTGCAAAATAAAAATCAGCCATAATGTAAAACTAAACAAACCTCCAATGATTTTTAAAAAATTAAGCCTATTGACAAATGTCCAAGTCACATAATTTTAATTTTTTTAGCCAGGTTCCTTTTTAAATTTTATGCTTTATAAAGACTCACCACTCTTTTACTTTAACAGTTTAAAGCAGGCATCAAATACAGAGTGTTGCAGGTCAAATGTACCCACAATACCAGAGACCCCCAAACAGATTAAAATGTAATTGGGAAATAGTTAATAAATAAAAAAAACAATACATAGGTAACATTAATGTGTGGTTTTCTAAGTCAAAATGCAGCAAGAGTAATCTTTACATATGCTTGGTGGCCCCCATTTCTACCTGAGTTTAACACCACTAGTATAAAGTAGGGAACTCCCTCTACCTATACTGAAAGATCATAAAAGATCATAGCCTCTCTATGCCTTCATAAATTTCTATTGCTGAAAAAATTCATCACTTGGTGATCAACCTTCTGGGGATGAACCTTTAAATGTAATCAGATTAGTCCTCACATAACAGGTAAGACTATAGGTCATTGGAAGAACTCTGTTCAAACTGTTCAAGCTTACTAGCACCCACCAGAACTTCTGTTCCACTAGCGCAGTCTTTGAGATCTCAGTGTTACTTACCTACCACAATGAGCTATCAAAAAAGACTAAAGGAGGAAAATTTTGCACTCATTTACATATATGTAGGAAAAAAATTCATCTATACTTTCAATGAACTGGATATGCTTGATACTGGATATAAGATGTGTAATTTTCACTGATTTTTAAATATCTTATGAGTAAAATCCTGAAAATAGAATTGAGAAATATTTTCAACACATTTATTTTTCAGTCCCCTAAAATGACTGTCAATTCAAATTCAAGCTCCACAAAAATGTATTCACAGAAAATTAAAATAAATCCGTAAAAGTCATTTCTTATAAAGTTTTGGAAAAGATTCCCATGGATCTATCCTAAGAAATCTAACAACTAGAGAAAAAAATATCTTGGAATATGACCTTAAATAAATCTAAAGTAAAATTAAGGGAAAAAAAAACCAGATGATTCTACAGAACTTATAAAATAAGTGCAGTCTGTTTACCAGTCTAAAAATTAGATATCTGTACAATAAGGACTTGTTTTCAAAACATTAGAAGTAATTTTACAAACAGAACAAATGAGATATTATTCAAAAAAATCCAAATACTAGTATCTACATGATCCCTTCAAAACAACTTAAGAAAATTGTTGTATTATATAATTTTTATCAAGTTTTTCCTTTAAATTTCTAATAGCAGTGAGATTTTATTTTAGAATCTTGATTTTTTTTATCTAAGTATTACTTTTTGCCTAGTATTTTAAAAAGGTAAAATATTATCCAAAGGGGGAAGAGAGTAGAGGGAATGAGCATTTACTGAGCACCTGGTACGTGCCAGACTGTACTTCACAAATATTATCTCGAAAACACTTTGTAAATATTGTTAATAAGTACTATAATTAAATTATAATTAATAATACAATTAAAATAATTAAAATCTTTTATTACCTAGAGTGCATTGAGTTTCTGTGATAACATTTAACTCTCTAAGGTAGAGTTTCTCCTTGTGAGACAAATCACGTCGCTCTAAATCTCCAAAAAAAAACAAAGCGCTATTAAAAATTGTGAAATTTTATCTATTTCAAATATCAGGTGCACATTAAAAGAACTTTCAAGAAAAAGCTTTGAAAATAAATTTCTTTTTAAAAAATTGGTTTTGTATCAAGGAACCAGTGACAACATTCTAGTGACAACATTCTAGTGACATGATTTCACTATCATAGACTCTTAAGAGTTTAGAAAGGTTCAACCTATCTCTGACTGAAAATCCCTCTACAACTTAACAGGTGGTCAATCCAGCATGCACTCCCAGCCTTCACCACTTCCCCAAGGCAGCCCATTCGACTTTTCAACAACTGATTATTAGGAAGTTTATCCTGACATAAATATGCCCTTTTGTAACTTCTAACCTACTGTTCCTAGGTGTGCTCTCGGGTAAAGTCAAATAAGTGTGGTTCTTCTTCCTGGTGACAGCCCCTCTTCTCTTCACTAACTTAAATGTTCCCTTCAACCAAACCTTCAAGATATGACTTCAAGGCCCTTCATCGCCCTTGTCACACTTCTCTGGATGTTTTCCAACATGTCAATGCCTATCTTAAGATGCGGAATTTAGAACTCCACAATACACTCCAGCTGTATTGTGACCAGGGCACTATCATACCTAGTGGTTTTCAATACCATGTTTCTCACTGAAGTTGAAGATCAAATTCACTTTTGGAGTTACTGTAACACATGATGGTGGAGCTGGTACTCTACTAAAACCCTTCAATCTTGTCCTTTTTAAATTGATTATTTTAAAAACCAAAGTGTAGGACTTTAAGATAATGAAACCAAATAGGAATATAGATTCAACTCAAAGTTCTTGCAAGGTGTTGTCTCCAAAATATTTTTGTTCTCACTTTTGTATAATCTGAAAATTTGATAAAATATATCCTCCAGGCTCTTACTGAAGTTAATGCAAAAATATTAACAGCAAAAAGCCAAATACAGATCCCTCAGGTTATTTCCTAGAAGCTTCCCTTCCTTCCTAGGTGACATAAAACCATTTAGTGATCACTTTTTTGGATTGAACATTTGACCAAATTCAAATCTAACTGTAATAGCCTTTACTTCATATCTCACAAGTACATGAGAAAGTTTGTCAATTGATTTGCTAAAATCTAAGTAAACAATATCTACGGCATTCACTGATTTACCAATTTAATAAGTCAAAACATCCAAGTCATTAACAAAAATGTTTAACCACACAAAGTCAAGGTAAGATACCTGCGATCTTCCTCTAGAGACCCCTTTCTACACATATCAACCCATTAATGGCTACACTTTGAGCCCAATTAATTCTACCAGTTTGAAATCATAAATTAAAATTTAAAACAAAAAATACATATACAACAATCCTAGTGTAAGAGGATATAATGTATAACTGCCTGAAATGATAAACTATTTTAATCTTTCTCCAAGGTAGAACCGTCTTATATTGTCAACTTAATTCCATGCAGAAAGTGTGGAAATAATGGTATGGATAATCTAAAACAGTGTCAAAAATATCTGCACAGCTAATGCTTACAATTTTTTTTGATTGGTTTTCTTAATTAGGTTTTAATTAACATTTTCTTAGAACATACAAACTGACAGTGGAGGAAAACATCCCAGATTCTTGCTGATATCAGTGATTAGATAATAATTAGCCAAAAGGAAATTGAAAATTTATTGTGATTCACCCACATGATGTAAAATATAAAACAATATAACAACAATATAAAATTAAAAAGTTATTTGCTACAGATAAGATTTGGTCTCTTAGATAAACTAGGATTCTAAGTACCTGGATATTTTCGTTTAAAGGAGGTCACACCCAAGTATTCACTGACTTGCTCCTGAAGCATATAGTACTCTCCTGTTTCATCAGGTGGCCATTTGTATTCTATGAGATTTTCTGCTGGAAAGTAGCTAAAGCTAAGCACAGACACATTAGAGGAAAAAAAATTAGGCCTTAAATAAATAGCAAACTTTTTATTACTTTAGTGAGTAATATTTTGAAAACACTACTATTAACAAACCAAATTCTAAGTGCTCTGTTTCCTATAACTCTGCTACCATGTGTAAATTTTCTTGGTTCCCAATGAATAAGGATAAATGAGGAGAAATAAAGGAGAAAAACACTACACTAAACAACAAAGCCTAATAAAGTTAACATTGTTGTCTACAGTACACATTACCATACATCTTTAATTTTATGTAACAGACCTATTTTCATAAAATATACTATGCAAAAAGAAAATAACCATTTGTATCAACTTTTGGTCTTGAAAATACAGTCACTGTATTGATTTGTACATATATATATATACACGGTAGTTATTCCAAAAAAAAAAAAAGATTATTTTTTTGAGCAAAACAGTTCACAGAACAAAATAGCTAGAAACCACATAGCTCTTACCATATGCCCAACACTGTGCTAGGCACTTCACAAATATTATCTCATTTAATCCTCACAACCATCCTGATAGTTACTATCCCATTTTACAGTTAAGGAAACTGGAATAAACAGAGTAAGTGACTTGTCAGATAACAAAGCTGGTCAATGTCACAGGACAGATTTGAATTCAGGTCTTTCTGACTCTAGACCAGCACTCTATCAATTGTGCCACCTAGCAGCCAAATAAGACCCATTGGCCTCTCAGTTCCATTCTTTACATCTCACTTCAGCACCTACGTAAAGGTCAAGGTTGATTTAACACCTAAAAAAGCACTGTTTATCCTTCCTCTCCTTCCACAATCTATTAGACAGAAAACAAGAACTTAGCAATTAATTACACCACAAAATGGCTCTGTGAAATGAAACCTGTTGTTTTGACATTCTGGCTCACCAAATCCGTAAGTCAAATGTGACTTATAAGTAGATTTATAAGTACTAGTCTTATCAGTAAAAATCTGGGACAGATGAAGGAGCAACAATCTAGTTTTCTGGGTGCATACCAACTCTAATTTTAGTCCTGTTCATAGCTAGTGGAAAAGAAATCCAACACTTTCTTAAAATCTGCTTCACATCTGCCCTTTAGACAACGTGTAGTCACAATGAAACAAGTTGAAAATGCACATTCACTTATCAGATTTACTGAGTAGTAACTGCAAATACAGTACTATACTAGATTCCATAAGCGACCCAAACAGGCAGAAGTTTCCTGTCTCTACAAAGTTAATAAGCTTATTACAGCAATTATATTATTATAGCACTTAAAATGTTTATATATACATGTGTGTACTATATGTGTATTGTATATGTTTTATGTATGTCTGCATATAGACTAAATTTCTTTGTACTATATTGTTGATTTGTGATTAACTGTGTATTATTCACATGTGGATTTTGTATATATATAAAAGTAGCTACTCATATAGAGATACAACTGACCCATTTCATCCAAATAAGGAACTTCCTATACAACCTCCACTAATGTAGATTAACTAAACTGTAACTTAAAATCTTAAAGAGCTTCCCAGGAGAGCTGAGGGCCTAAAAGGACTTACTTGCCAATGGTCACACTAATACAATGTATCAAAGGAAAGATTTGAACCCAAGTTTCTTGACTCCAAGGAAGGTCTTCAAACAACTACATCATAACACATATATACATAATAATATAAAGCATAAAAACATTATGTGTGAACACACATATACCACAAACCTTCTATATCCAATGACTCTCCATTTAAAGTAATTACTTTGTGGGGCTAAAAATTTATTCCAAAGACATTGCCAAGGCTCAAAATACTTGGATACTCACTCTTCTTTGGAATTACTTTCCAAAGCCAGCTCACAAATCACCAAAGAAAGGCTTGCACCATACAATTTGACTAAAAATGTGACTAGTTAGCTTGACCAGTCACTTTACCACTCTTGACTTGAAATATTTGGACATTTCAAAAAAATCAAATCTTCCCTCAAAGAATGAAGGTTTGTTACCAAACTATTTGCTATTCAAAAGTATATGCCACAGGCCATTTCACACCTTACACATGAAATAATTGAAGACAATTAACGGCACAACTTAACTTATATAATTTACTCCAGTTATATGTACAAGGTATAAAAAAATAAAGTCTATGTCCTCTGCTTGATTATTTATGTATAAACAGGCATAAAAATATAATGCACAATAAGGTGAAAGGGAGATGCAAAATGTTCTTAGGACATTTGAAGAGGAAAAGAACATTGTCAGCAGGTGGGAGTTGATCTGAGATGAGTGGAAAATATGGCAGTAGGTCAGGGAAAGTTGGGCTCTGAAAGAACACAACAATTTTAATAGGTTGAGAAGTGCAGGAAGTTTATCACAGGCATGAGTAAAGTGTTCACAAATGCATGGAAGCAGAAAAATATACAAGACGACTATCTGGATCAGAGTACATGTCAAGGGTAGTGTCAAACACATCCGGGGAAAAGAGGTTGGAGTCAGAGTATAGAGGCCTTTGGATGCTAATAGTTTTTATTCTGACATTATAGACAATGGGAAGCTACTAAATGTGTCTGAGCCAGTCAGTGATGGGAAAAGTATTTTGGAAGCACCAAGAGATGGTAAATGAAAAAGATCTCAGGCAGGAACACCAATTAAAAGACAATGACATATTACAAGACAAGATGAAGTAAATGCAGCAACCCACCTGAACTCTCCCCACAATCCCCTCCAAACAACTTTAAAATAACTCCTCAAATCAATTTTTGAGTGGTAGAGCCAACAAAAGGTCAGAAAGAGACATTTTTCCAGCCTAAGACAATATGGGAGGTCTACAGGAAAGGTCTGTGGCATCTGAGGTCTAGCCCAGAGCATGGCAGCAGCACCAGTTATGGAACCTGAAGGTGACCACAACAGCAGCAGCTTCAGGAGTTCTCAGCCCAGAGATAGTGAAGGAATCTGCAAACTAGCTAAAAAATCACATAGAACCCTTTGCTGGTCCTGGGTGCAGCTGGCACTGATTGGCAAAATCTATTGCCCATATGCAGTTCTGGGTTGCAGTTCCGGATTTCATTTCCAGGATGGAAAGGTGAACTTGTGGTCAGTCACAAGGAAGAAAGCGCCCTGGTCACAGTTTTGCAGCAGAAAGGAGCATTAGCACTCACAGCTGCAGGATAGGAGACCACCTGGCCACAGCTCTAGGGCCAAGAGGAACACTAGCCTCAGGACAGCAGTGAACACGCTGCACAGGGGATCACATCACCTTGAAAGCACCAAAAATTTGCAGACCCTCCAAACTAGTTCTGAACACAGCAAAACAAAAAACCTGACCTGAAGCTTGGCACACAGCCTCTCCACCCCTAGGTGAGCAAAGCCTATTTTTAATATAAAGGACAGATGAGCAAACAAAACAATAAGAACTTGACCATAAAAAGCTACTACCATAGCAGGGAAGACCGAGACAAACTCTGAATAAGATACCAACATGAAAACAGCTACATGCAAAGCCTCAAAGAAAAATGCTAATTGGACCCAACAAGAATTCACGGAAGAGTTAAAGAAAGAGGTAAGAGTGGTACAGGAAGAATTGGGGAAAAAAACCAAGCTTGATAAAAGAGGCATAAAAAAAAACTAAAGAAAACAATACTTTAAAAAACAACTGGTCTAATGGCAGAAGAGGCACAAAAATTCACTGAATGAAAGAACTCCTTAAAAAGTAGAACTGACCAAATGGGAAAGGAAGCACAAAAGCTCACTGAAGAAAATGATTACTTAACAATTAGAACTGAGCAAGTGGAAGCTAATAATTCTATAAGGCAAGAAGAAACAATAAAACAAAATCAAAAGAAAGAAAAAATAGAAGAAATAGAAGAAAATGTGAAATAGCTAATTGGTAAAACAACTAACCTGGGAAACATATCCAGGAAAGAGAATTTAAGAATTCTTAGACTACAGGCAGCTAGGTGGTGCACTGGATAAAACACTAGCCCTGGAGTCAGGAGAACATGAATTCCAATGTGACCCCAGACACTAATTAGCTGTGGGACCCTTGGTAAGTCACTTAACTCCAATTACCTCAAAAAAAAAAAAAACTGGACTACCTGAAAGCCATGATCAAAATAAAAAGCCTAGATATTATCTTTCAAGAAATTATTAAGGAAAATGCCCCAATATCTTGGACACAGAGGGTAAGGTAGAAATTGAAAGAATCCACTGTTCACCACCTTTAAGAAACCAAATCTCCCAGAAACATTATAGCTAAATTCTGGGGTTCTCATGGCAAGAAGAAAATACTGAAGGTCCCAGAAATAAACAATTCAAATACTGTGAAGCAAATCAGGATCATACAAAATATAACAGCTTCCACTTTAAAGGCTTGGATATGATATTCCAGAAGGCAAAGGAATTAAGATTCCAGCTAAGAATGCCCTACCCAGCAAAACTGAGTAAAATTCTTCAGGGAGAAAGATGGACATTTAATGAAATAGCGATGCTGATGAAAAGATTGGAGCTGAACAGAAATTTTGACTTTCAAACCCAAATCTTGAAAGTAAAACTGGTTACATTCCAATATGAGAAGATAATATATGTAACACCTAAAAACTATTATTATTAGGGCAGTTAAAAGGCGAGTTCATAGACCAACGGCATGAGTATGGGTCAATGAGAAAGACAAGGAAAGGAGGAAGGGGGAGACAGAATGGGAAAATTTTTCTCACAACAGAGGCATGCAAGGAAGAGCCTTTACAACATAGAGAAAAATGAGGGGTGTGGTGGGCAATGAGTGAAACTAACTCATGGGAATAGGTGCAAAAAGGGAAGAATATACACACATACTCAGATACAGAAATCAATCTTGCCCAATGGCAAAATAGGAGGGGAAGATAAAAGATATTGTGGACGGGGAGTGGGAAGGTGATAAAAATGGAAAGTGGATTAAGGGAGGCAATGGTCAGAAGCAAACCAGAGGGTTTGAGGACAGACAAGATAAAAAGAGACATAAAAGGATAAACAGAAGAAAATAGGACAAAGGATAGAGGAAAATACAGTTAGTAAATTATAAATTTATATTTATAAATTATAAATAGGAACTCACCCATATAATGGTGAATTAGAAGCCAGAATCCAATAAAATGTTGTTTACAAGAGATACAAAGACACTCAGTATTAAAATAAGTAAAAAAAGCAGGGGTAGCAATCATGACTTCAAACAAAGCAAAAGCAAAAAGACTTAGTCAAAAGAATCAAGGACACTACATTTTGCTAAAAGTTACCATAAACAATGAAGTAGTAATAAAAAGTTTTACAGTATCTCTGATAAAGGCTTCATTTCTCAAAAACATAGGGAACTAAGTCAAATTTATAAAAATAAATGCCATTCCCCAATTGATAAGGTGTCAAGGGATATGAAGGCAGTTTTCAGAATAAGAATTCAAAGCTATCTATAGTCAGATGAAAAAATGTTCTAAATTATTAATAATCAGGAAAATGTACATCAATATAACAGTGAAGTACCATCTTACATCAATCAGAAATGACAAATACTGGAGGAGACAAGGGAAAAAAGTAAACTGTTAGTGGTGTTGTGAACTAGTCCAATCATTCTGGAGAACAATTTGGAAACTATGTCCAAAGGGTTATAAAACTGCATACCCTTTTACCCAGCGATGCCACTACTAGATCTGTACCCCAAGCAGATCAAAGAATAAGGAAACGGACCTCTACGTACAAAAAATATTTACAGCAGCGCTTTTTGTGGTAGCAAAGAATTGGACACTGAGGAGATGCTCATCAATCAAAGAATGACTGAACACATTGTGCCATATGACTGTAATGGAGTACTGTTGTAATGTAAGAAATGACAAGGGGAATGGTTTCAAAAAAAAAACAAAATATGTTAAGATCTATATAAACAGATGCAAAATCAAGTGAAAAGAACCAGCACATCACTGTGCACAGTAAAGCAATGTTGTAATCATGATCAACTGTGAAAGACTTGTCTGCTCTTAGCAATACAATGATCCAAAATAGATGAAAAATGCTGTCCACCTCCAGAGAGAGAACTGATAAAACAGTGCAAACCGAAGTACAATTTGCTTTCCTTCTTTATCTTTTTTGCAACATAGCAATGGTTTGTATAATTTCACATGTATAATTGATATTTTGCTTGTTTTCTCAGTGGAAAGGAAAGGGGTAGGATGGAAGGAATTTGGAACTCAAAATTTAAAAAGGATTGCAAAAATAAATGAACAAATGTGGGGGTTTTTTTGGTAAAAATATCTTATAATGACAAAGATTCAGAAAAGAATTCAGAAAATGCACCTCTCTCTTCACTGCAGGAATGGAGAAAACTATAGGTGTACAATGTTGCATGCAATTGGAAAAGGCCAATGGGGTGGTCACCTTTGCTGAATTATTTATCTTCCCCCTTTCTTTTTTTCCTATTGGTTACAAGAAAAAGTTCTCCTAGACAAGGCACTTGGTAAGCATGACATATTTGGAAATTAATGTTACATAAAAACAAAAGACATCAATAAGGCAAAGTAACAAAACAGAAGTTATTCAATAATAGTTCAGGTGAGAGGACCTGAATTAGAGTGGTGGCTGTGAAGGTGGGAAAGAGGGAATGGCTATAAGAAAGGTGAGATAGAATAGACAGGATGTGACTGGTATAGGCAAGAGGGGGAGGGGGTGATAGGATAACTACAGGCTTACAAACTTTGGTTACTAGAAAGATAATGGTATCACCAAAAGAAAAATTTGAATGATACTACATTAAATATTCAGAAGAATGCTGAGAGGAACAAGGGAAATAATCACTATGGCATATATTCCGGGCAACAGATAACATGTAAAATTACTACCTCTGTAGCAGGATGAAATGTTATTTCCATTTTTCATGACATAGATGAAATCTGGCATGAATTTGCAAGTGTAAGATGTGCAAACTCAAGACATCATGATAATGTCTTATTGAGACAGAAACTTTGTAGTGTAATTGAATTCTATACCATAATAAAATCTTGTTTAAGCCCCAGTTAACAAACCAATGAAACCGACTTCATATCTCAGAAGTCCTTACACTTCAATCCTTTAACTGCCATCAGTTCAATCTCCTTAAAATCTTCGTTCTTGCCCTATCTACATCAAAGCGTTCTGGATTGAGAATCGTAGAATTAAGAGTTACGCAGGACCTAAGAGGTCATGGCGTTCAGCTCCATTTTACAGATGATGAAACTTGAGGCATAAAATGGTTAGATGACTTGCCCACAGTCACAGACTTAATGTCTGATGGAAGTTATGATCCCAGGTCTTCCTAACTCCCAGTCCAATGTCCTTCTATGCTGCTTCAATCCAAGGATCTGAGTCAGGATCAATCCTGTGGCACTTACTACAACTGTGTGAACTTGGTTAAGTAATTTCTATTTTTGTTTACTCACCTATAAAATGAGAAAGTTGGTCTCAATGATTTTTAAAGGTGTCCCTTCTAGCTTCCAATCTATGAACCCAAAAACCCTTTATGGAAATTCCTTACATTTCTTCTTAACCAAACCATGTCCCTCATCTTTCAATTCAAGAAGAGCCTATTTTTCTAAGATGTCTTTCCCAATTAAATTTCACTCCACAATGACAATATTCATTCAACAAGCAAGAAATTGTGAAGACAATGTGAATACAAAGACAAAAATGATAATAGTCCAGGTCCCCAAGAAATCTTACATCCTACTTGGGGGTGTAGTGGGGAGAGAAG
This sequence comes from Potorous gilbertii, assembly GCA_028658325.1. Classification (NCBI taxonomy): domain Eukaryota; kingdom Metazoa; phylum Chordata; class Mammalia; order Diprotodontia; family Potoroidae; genus Potorous; species Potorous gilbertii. Next base: position 451,729,755 of record CM053770.1, read on the forward strand.
AACATGCACATGTAAGACAGTACGAAATGTATACAAAATTAATACCATTTTGGAAAGGGCAGGTAGTAACAATGGGGGCAAAAATAGGAGGAACATTTGAACTGAACCTTGAAAGAAGATAGGGATTCTATGCATTCCAGGCATGGGGTCAGCCTGTGCAAATGTAGAGTATGGCAAAGAGAGTATGTTCAAACTGCAGAGTGTGAGACAGAAAAGTGTGCAATCAGTCTGAAGGACATGTGAGTCAGATTGTGAGAGGCTGCACATGCCTGAAAGGTGTTTGTATTTTATCTTAGATGCATTAGGGAACCTCTCAGACTTATTGAGCAAGGGAGTGACAAGGGCAGGCCTCTGCTTTAGGAAGAAGTTTGGAAGAAGGATTTGTTGGGGTCAGACTAAAGACAGAGGGATCAATTAGAAGCTATTATAATAGTCTAAGTGAGACTGCACCTTGCCTGTTACATATGTTAAAAATAGAACTTTCTCAGGGATTATCACTGATTATCAATATTTTTAAGGTTGAGTTCAGATGAGTCTAACACCTAAACCAGGTAAACATAACAGATTAATGAAAAACTATGAAAATTTGTGGCTCTTCTAACTATAGTATGATCTTCTATGACTCCTAAGCACAGAGTCTTTGAACTAGAAGAGTTCAGAGCAGCCATCTAGTCTAAGCAGCACCTGACCAAGAATCCCTTTAACACTTTCCTACCCCCAATAAGTGGTTAGGCAGCCTTTAGCTGAAGACCTTAAATGAGGAGAAACTCCTATCTCCAAAGGAAAGTCATTCCCTTCCTGGAAAGCTCTGAATGTTAGCAAAATTTTCCTTATGCTAAAGCCTAAATATACCTTTCTGAAACCTCCAGATCCATTGGTCTAAGTTCTGCATTATAGGTCTAAGTGTATTTTCTACATGAAAGTCCTTCAAATGTTTTAAGACATACATAATGATGATGTGTTTTAAATTTCCCTCTGAGGAACAAAAAGGGGCATTAAACTGATTAAAGAAGCAAAAGGCATTTCAGAAAGAATAGAAGAGCAGGGACAGTATTCAGCTCACTGCAGACATTTAATAAATGTTTACTGAATAGAAATGAGAATGTGCAAAGGACAGTAAAGAGACCAAACCAAAACCATATTATAAAGACTACGAAATTAGTGAGAAACAGGAACAGAATGCTAGTGACTATCATCTAACTAATGCAGAAAGAACAAATAATACACAAGCATAGAAAAACATAAAACACCATTGAAATATCATTATGTAATAAAATGTCAATACCCAAGGTCCTGACTTGAAGTTTCACAACTCCGAGAGCTGTCTCCTGAGCCCATTCGCCTCCTTTTGGATGGCTGGGTGCCATCATTGGAATTTTCTTCAGTATCATCCTATAATTCAAGATTTAAGAAAGGGAAAAGAGTAAACAAGGGACTTTAGGACTGAGGGCTTTCTAAAAGACATGTTTCTATTTTGATAACTGCCTGGCCCAGACTTGGGTCTACCCCCTAACTTTTGAATTGCAAAGGTTTCTCAGGAGCGTCACCATCAGTACCAATAACTGATTTCCTGATTAACGGTTACTGGACAGCTTAAAAACTGATATGTGTGTGTGTGTGTGTATCAGTAATTCCCTTCATACATTTTCTTCAGTGAATGACACTCTTTGCACAACTACTTAGCAAAACTAGGTCAGAGCTGGACAAAGGAGAATAAACAGGTTTTAGACTCTCAAACCTAAAATGGACAGAGAATTTACGTCTCTCCCTACTCCTTCAAAGTTTAATCTTTGATTGACTGTTCTTGTATGTTACTCAAGTCTCTTCCTTCCATCAGAATGCTATGTAATAAATTTGTTTAAAGACTCATTTATTTATCTGTCTTGTTCAGCATTAGTTATTACTGTAAATGTAAACACAATTTATATTGTACCCAGCTATGAGACTGTAAACTCCAGGAAGACTGGGATCATGTTTTATTTGATTTTTGTATCCCGCCCCAGTACCTAGAACTGTGCTGCGCATATAGCTGGCAATGGTTTAATAAATGTTAGAGCACTTAGCAAATATTAGCTAAACTGAACTTTGTTGACCTGCAAAGCTGGGTGGCAAAGTAAGTTCCGCAAGTGTTACCTTCTTGTTCACCAACATAAGTAACAGGGTACAAACAATTCATGAATATTAATAACCTTCCGTTAAACTAAGAACAATGGGTTCCCTCATTATAAACAGGATGCTGGGAACTGGAACACTAAGAGGGGTTTAAGAGTGGTGGAGGAAAGAAATCTTCCTTAGGAAGAACTAGAATAAACCATAAAAACAAATAAGCACAGTACATACCTAGATGCAATACACATGTACATACCTATGTTCCTATTGAGTTCAAAGCACTAATGGGATTAAAGATCAGAAGAAATTAAAATGAAAATTCTGTCACTTCTGGGGCAGTGTGAAATGTCCAATAATAGGTAGTCTGTGATACAGAACTCAGGAGAGAAGACCAGACTTGTAACACTAAGAGTCATCTGCATATGGAGACACTTAAACCCATGGGAGCGGAATAGGTTGCCAAGTGAGGGTTTAAAAAAGAGGATCCAGAATGAAAGGTGGGGGGGAGGGGTATCTTAATGGTGATACTGTTAATGATCCAGCAAATGGGCAGAGATGGAGACAGAGTGGTGAAACAAGAGAAAATAATGATGTGAAAACTCAGAAACCAAAGAATCTATGTGAGGAAGGAGTGAATCAATAAAGTCAAATGACGTTTAATTCTGCAAAGAACAGTTTCAATTAAGCCATATGGTTGGAAGCCAAATTAGAACAAGAGAAGTGAGAGGAAGCAGAGGCAACAAGCATATGATTTTTTTCTAGGAATCTGGCCATTCAAGTTTACTGAATCAAGGAGTGACTTGCCCTGTATGGAGGATGGACCGGAGAAGAAACAGTCTTGAAGCAGAGAGAGCAATTATGAGACTGCTACAATAGCCCAAGCACAAGTGATGAGGACTGGAACTAGGAGGACAGCCATGTGGAAAAACAAAGGGAGAGATGAAAGATGTTATGTTTTACAGGATCTGGCAACTGACTAGGTGTGAAGAGAAAAGAGTCAAGTGTAAGTACTTGGTACTTCCAAGGAAAGTACCTGGTACTAGAAGGATGCTAATGACCTTCAGCAAAAATGGCTAAGTTCAGAAGAGTGAGCTTGGAGGGAAAGATAAGAGTTCTTTTTCAGACATGTTGAATTTTAGTTGCCCAAGGGGCTACAGCTTGATGATTAATATCATCAATACCTTTTAAACAAAGACTTCAGAAAAGACTGAATTAGAAAGTTCTATTTAAGTACTGCAGTTAGTATCAAATTTTAGACACTACATTTTCTTGGAGATTATACAAGATTCAACTAAAGCACATAAAGTCGTATCCTGAATCCGTCTTCTTCTGCTCCACAAGTGTTGAATCAAAAGGAATGGCCAGAAGAGAAGGTTTTTATTTGTGCTTCAACCTCAAAAGACCATTGATTCATTAATGTAGGCACTTTCTCCATCACTGAAGACCATAACCACTTTATGTCTTAAAGTATAGTCTTCATGAGTTACTTGTGCTCAAGATAACTCAGTGGCCAAATTTACTATCATAAGCCTCTACAAATTTAACTAGGCAGCTTCCTGAATGACACATACACATACAATTTGTCGTCAGAACTAGACAAAAGCTTTCTAGATTAGAAAAACTTGCCAAGCTTGTACTTACTGATGGCAGACTTTAGAAGAGATTACTGCCATGCCACAACAAGATATTAGGGAAGAACTTTGGTGGAAAGAAATATTTAGGTAATAATAAACAAGCTGCATGGCAAGACATACAAATGCCTGTATTTCTATTTTTAAGTAACCTTATCTATATAGTCCTTTAAAGAAGTCTTTCTATGATGCCTCCCTGTGACCATAGGTTCTCAAAAGCTATGCCATCAGGGTCCAAAGTTTGGCAGGTTCTACCATGCTAGCAAAGTCTTGAATAAATCTTCTACTAGAATAATTATAGAACTAAATTTAAATAACTATCATGGGACCAACCACCAAGTAGAGAATTTTTGTTTTCTGTCTAAAGATATATGCCCTAAACAGGCAAAAACAAAAAACCACAAAATGGTTATCTGTACCGTGCAGCCCCTTTCCACTTCACAGAATGGCAACTGGAATGTAATTGGCCCAACATGTATTTGAACAAGAATTCCCTCTACAATATACTCACAAATGATTACAATGACTTCCAGTGAAGGGGAAGCCATGATCTTCCAAAGTGGCCTATTTTACCTTTAAAAGGTTCCAGCTGTTAACGATATTTTTTATTACCTACATGGTAAAGCTGAAAGAGTGATGGAAAAGAGAAACTGGTGCTAAAGATAACAGTTGCTAGATCATCTACAGTCATAAATTTAACTGCAAGTACCCAGGAAGTGGTACCCATTGCAATGGATCACTTGAAGCCTGAGAACTGAGACAAGCAATTACTTTAATAAAACATACTCGATGACTTCCAGGTAAAAGCCCTACAAGAAGATTGCATGAAGTCTTACAAGCCTGCTGCTTAATCCATAGAGGGGTCCTTGCCATAAGGGCTCACAGCTAAGTTTGACATCAATCTACTTGGAAGTAAAGTTAATTCAAACTAACCTGGATCTGTTTCTGAATCCCTGGCTTACAACAAACCTGGTTAGTTGCATAACGCTCAGAGGATTAATTTAAGATACCGCTGTGAATCTACTAGTATTTGGCTAGCACTCTTTAATATTAGATTTTGGTTCAAACATCTGACTACATCACACTGTTAGATAAACTGATTCATATCCATACTGACATTTCCAGTATAAATGAAAAAAGACATAAAGAAACTAAACAGAAGAATGAGTCATAGGGAAAACAAATAGTAAATGAGTTTGCAGAACTGAATTAATCATACAGATAAAGCCAAAAGGAAACATTTCACAGGACACTTGATCCCCTTTGCAACATAAGTGATGGTGTGAGCAAACAGACCAGTAGGAAGACAATCTCAGTCTATGTGACAAAACATGTTGAAAGATGAAAAGAAATTCTATTGAGAACTTGACAAGCTCCTCCAAATTAAGAAAACATTCTCAAAAACATTGCTGAATTCAGTGCAAAAGTGGACTCAGTAGAAGTCAGTGAAAAATATGTTGAAAATATATATTATAATCCAGAAATAAAAGAGGCCAAAGACGTAGACAAAGATGTAAAATGGAACCTGTAAGTCAGTATTTTTACAAACAACTAGTCTATGCATGAAATGAAATTATCTTTGATGAAAATGTGATAAGGCTAATAAACACACAGGCTTTCAAAAATGTTTCTCTACATCCAACCACTTCTCTGATAACAAATCTGACATAAAAAAACAAAATCTAGCTATATCTTTTACTGAGTTTCAAAAGGCATTTAATACAATAGAGAAAAATGCAGCTTTGAAGGCCCTCCTCAAAGTATGATAAGTCAATAAGACTACTTTAACGATCTGAGAATTTACAGGAATACATATGTTTTCCTAAGGTGTTTGCCAGTGTCATGGTCTTGTGCAGAGCCCAAACAAAAGATGTGTTATTAATGACAAGGTTCTCCAAATATACTTATTCACACATGTGACCACTACACTGTACATTGTACTAACACAGCAAGCCCAAAATTCCTGCCTAAACAGCACTAAGGTAATAGGAAATGTTTTCTTCAAACCAACCTTTCATATAGCTATAGAAAGATTATGCCCATTTTACAGGTGAGAAAATCAAGTAATATGCCCATATCTAGGGACAACCTAAATTTCAAAACAGTTCTTGACTACAGAACCTGTACTGTTTGTCCCACCACTCATCCCTAGCAGAGTTCAGTCATACTAACATATGGCCCAGACTATGCCAAGCAGCTACATGAAAATCTGAAGAAGTCAGTATACCCATATACATATCTTGGACTAGCATCACATGTGGAATAATTAATTGGCACCAAAAATGAGGAAGAAGTCAGAGCAGATCATATTTGGAAAACTGAATAGTGTTTTTTTTAATTTTTTTTGATTTTTTTATTTTTACATCAACTAACTTTCCCATAGGATCCCTCATTTCTACCCCTCCCAGAATAATTTTTTAAAAAAAAGAAAAAAAAGTTCAACAAAACTAACCAACAGATGAAGACAGGTAGCACAGTGGATAGAAAACTGGACCTAGGGTCAGAAAGATGGACTCAGGTATGTACTAGCTGTGTGATTTGGGGGCAAGTCACTTAATCTGTCTGCCTCAGTTTCTTTCTGTATCTGTAAAACAGGGAAAATAACAGTAACTACCTCCTAGAGTTGTTGTGATGGTCAAATGAGCTAAATGACACCCAAGCTCTCATTTCCCACCTGACTGCACTACTTCTGAGATTTCTCCAACTTCTTCACCATGCTTCCACGCCTGTTACCTCTCTATCCTTGTTTTCAGTTTTCTTTTCTGTGCAGTCTTAGATTGTAAGCCCCTTGAAGGTAGGGACCATTTTTCCTTTTTTGTATTTCTATCTCCAGAGTTTAGCACAGTGCTGGCACACTGTAGATGCTTTAATAAATGTTTTACTAACTACTGAAAACTTTAAAGTGCTACATAAATGTTGGTTATTTTGGAACAGTCTGACTTCTACATTGCATTCCATACCCATGATCCCCCATCATGACAAAGAAGCAGATGAAAGGGTCTTATCCTGTATGAGCAATGCTTTGAACCATTACAAAGTGCTTGTGCCGCAGTGGATAGTACTATCCAATAACTACCTACCTATCTGTTGGTTACTTTTGTCAAACATTTTTCCCCTTTAAGACATGGTTCTCTGGAAAAGTAAATGATGTAAAAACAAATTAAATCAATAAAAACTTGTTTTAAAAATTAAATATTGTCTGGTTTTCCAAATATGATCACGCCTGATCTTTGGCAGATGTTCTAGCAAACAGGTGTGGTGAACCTGCCATGCATAGCCCTCTAGGTTCTCAAGTGTGGCCCTTTGACTGAATCCAAACTTCACAGAACAGATCCTTTTATTTAAGGGGATTTGTTCTGTCAAGTTCAGATGCTAGAATGTAGCATCTCTTGAGCATTATACATTGTTCTCCTGATAATGCTATACAAATGCAAATCATGCACACAATAATATTAGTAAAATTAAAATTACAAGTAACTCAAAGGGCAATGAAGATCTTGCTAATGGTTATAAGGTTGGCTTCAGAATATTACCAAGATGAAAAAATGCTATAAAAGATATAAAGATCAAGAAACTATAAAAGGTGTCAAGTCAGTGATTATTGTGAAAATCAAAAGTGATTAACAGAAAATCTCTGTATTACTATATACTTCTGAGATCTTAGAAGAGCCAGAGGAAGTGCGTTAGAAAAGTTCAGGGGATTTGTGATTTTCTCATACCAATAAAATCATCATTTCAAAGTAAAAGAATTCCAGTTTAAAAAAAAAAATTCCAAATCTAGAGTGGTTATCTATACTATCCTTAATCTTGAGATGACTGACTTTATTATTAGTTCATAGTTATTTACAGGTTGGCTCTCCCCTTAGGTTAACTCCTTGAGAGCAGGATCTGTTTTTGCCTTTCTTTAGCCTGAAATACAGTGTTTGTTCAATGTCTAACTGCTGTATTTCAATTTTTTTTACTAGATCTCAAAATGAATTTTTAAAAGTATTTGCTTCTCTTTCAACATTTAATCATGATTTTTAAGCCACAAAATATTTTTAACTTCTAAGATTATATATGCTCATTTGGATATTTTCTCTGCCCTTTCATTTAAAAATATTTAAATTCTTATTTTGTCCTTAGTTCTTCCCCCTTGCAAAATAGGAAGATCTCCATTTTTCCAGTTTGTACTTTAAAAATCCATTTGAAGAAAAAATGAAAATAAAAATTGTCAGAAATATCAAAATGCCCCTAGTTTTGTTTCCATTTTTTGTATTATCTTAAGCATATACTTTATTAATTTTTAGTCAAAGGCTGGTTTATTTTTTCAAGATTGATAATTTTTTTTAGTCAACTTCTTTAAAAAAGAAAAATGCTGACTCAGATTCACAGTTTGAAAATCTAGGCAAATGTTTAAAAAATAAAGTAGGTTGCATTTACATCATAGTGTAGATACAATATGGTACTTTGGATTTAGATCTATCACTGTCACAGCTGAAGTCTCCCTTCTTTCACTAGCTAGAGGTAAGTTAGAACTCCTCAGAACCTTTTCCTCATTTGCATTTTATTTTCCTGAAGGGAGGAAGGAACTTCATCTTTCAATTTCATTGTACAGGGACCTCCTAGTCTGAAAACATCTTCCACTTAAAGCAGATCAGCCCCCAAACGTATAACCTAAAAAAAAAAAAAAAGGTGCCTAGGGCACTTAAAGTTAAGTGATTTTATCCAAGGTCACAAAGCCAGTTAGAGGTGGGGTGGGTCTTACAAACAGAAAGGCTGTCTCTATACTTAAACTGTGTGGAGGTCATCCGTAGTGGGAGGGTTATAATACTTAAATTTCCTAATTCAAATGGCTGTGGATTAAGCAAAATAATGCATGCAAAAGTGTTCTTGTAATATTCTATTCATATTTCCAGGAACAATTTTCATTCCAATTCTAACCCTAACCCTAAATGCCTTTGCTCAAAACAGCCCATTTCCCATTTGGGTATTTCTAAGTTTTCACTAACATGAAATCTAAATTTGCCTCTTTCCAAGTTCCACGCAATGCTTCTGCTAGAACCAAGCAAAACAAATCCAATCCCTCCTTTTCAAAAAGAGGCAAAAAGGTTATTTTGTAAACAAAGTTCTGGAGTAAAACTGAAGGTGTCTTGGATGAAAAAGGTCTCCTGAATGAGATTCTTTTGCTGTGGTCCTACATTCACTTCTCCAGTAAACTAGTGACTCACTGTAAATTTAATAACTTGAAATAGTTACAAGTATTACTTCAATACTCCAATGGCTTGGTGACCGCACACATGTGGACACGCCAAAAATAGCCCTAGCTAGAAAACCTTTCCACTTTCCAGGTCTGCAGCATTACCCGGGAGCGTAAAACCTCTTGACAGTGCACTCAGGATCCGAGTTCATATCCGGATACCCTGGGCAACCCCACAGAAACAGACCAAGTCCTGTCCTTTCCCGGCAGCGCCCTGAACTGCGCAGACTCGTGCCCGGCCCGTGGCGACCGAACGATCCCGAGCCAGCCCGCAGAGGCCCGCCCGGGCCGCCAGGGGGCGAGGCGAGCAGGAGCCGCGATCCAGGAAGACTTTCTTTCCGGGGCTGCCTGACAACTTTTTGGGGAGGGGGTGGCTTAGAAGTCGCTCAGTAACGACCCGCAGGCCAAGGGGGGTAAGCCCCGTCTGGTTCCTCCTTCCTCTCCCGGGTTTTCGGTACCCAGGCTCGCTGACAGCTTGGGGCCGGACTTTTCGGGGAGGTGGACGGGCACATCCCGGGCAACTTCACTAGCTTGCGGCCCTGACTCGGAAGCGCAGACCCTCCCGGGACCCCGCCGCCCGCACCTGTTTCCGGGGCACCCCGACCCCGTCCAGCCCGCGAGGGGGCTGGCGTTCCCCGGGCTAGGGGCCGCCGTTGGGGGCTCCAGAGGCGGGACGGGCCCGGGGACCCCGCAGGCCGGAGGCTTCCCCGTTCGCGGGCCCGCTCACCTTCGGGGACTGGGCTCCGGGCGTAGCCGGGTTGCTGTCGCACAGGCGCGGGGAGAGCACAGCCCCCGGGGTGGCGGCCGCCGCCGCCATCAGCCCGAGCCCGAGCCCCCCGCGCCGCCGGCGCCGCCGTCGCCGCCGCCTCGTCCTGACCGCCGCCGCCGCCGCCGCGCGGAGAGGCCTCCGAGGCGTCCGCTCCCCCGGCCCCGCCCCCTCCCCTGCCCCCTCCGCCCGCCCGCCGCCGCCGCCGCCGCCACTGCCGCTGCCAGGCGGCCGGCCCCGGCCCGAGCCCCGGCCGGCCCCGCCGCCGCGCGCCCCCCGGCTCGGCGCCGCCGCCGCCACCGTCACCGCCACGGTCGCCGCCAGCGCTGCTGCCGCCGCCGCCGCCGTCACGGTCCCCGCCGCCGCCGCCGAGGCTGCCGCCGCCGCTGCTGCCCGGAGAGCGGGGGAGCGGGAGAGGAATGGGAGCGACCGCGGCTCGGCCCCCTCCTCACGTCACCCCCTTCCCCTCCCACCGCAGCCCGGCTCCCCCGCCCCCTGGCCCATCCTGCTGCCGGCTCCGCTCCCCCTCGCCTCGGTTTCCCCACCCCGCCCCCTCCCCTCCAGCCTCCCTCCGCAGCCCCAGCCTCGGCGGCCCCGCCCCCTCTGTTGTGCGCTCCCGCTGCCGCAGCCCCGCCGCTGTGCGCATTGGCCGCCGCCCCGCCCCGCTTTTGTGTGGTGCGCGTTCGGGGCCGGCGCGTCCCCTCCCGCAGGCTCCCCCCCTCCCGCAGGCTCCCCCCCTCCCGCAGGCTCCCCTCCCGCAGGCTCCCCTCCCGCAGGCTCCCCTCCCGCAGGCTCCCCTCCTTAGGCTGCCTTGGGAGCTCCGGGGCGGAGCGGGGCCTTCTCGGGAGGGCTCTGCGGGGCGCGGGCCGCCGGCTTCCGGCACTGCCGCCTCCTCCGCCCGCGGGCTGCCTTTGTCTCCCTGCTATTGTGTCCTGTTCACCGGAAAACACCCCGGGAAGGGGCGGCGGCGGTCGTCCTGGCACCGAGAGGGCGGTGTACGGGACTGCACGTGGGGAGCCCTAGCAGCCGTGGGGGGCACATGTAACCGGCAGACTGGGGGTCCCCAAATACAACCAGGCCCCAGTCACCCGGCGCTGATTGACCTTGCGTCCATACCCACGTGCATCTGCACACACGCATGAGAGGGTGGCTGAGTGGGACAGAGAGCCCGTGTGTAATCCCGTCTGTGTAAATGTAATCGTGTGTGTGTTACATGTATGTATGTATAGTTGGGGCTGTTCCAACCAGTCAGCTCAGATTGGGATAGAGATAGCTATCTGTATGCCCCCCTGGGGTACACCCTGGGGTGTACACAGATAGATTGCGCCGGTGATCGATAACCTTCATGCTTAGCTGTGTCCCTGTTTTTCCTCTCTCTAGTCTAAACTACCTTTCTTCAGCTTTAGCTACATCTAGTTCTTATGGTGCAGTGATAGAGCACCAGTGCAGGATCAGGAGGACCTGAGTTCAAATCTCACCTCAGACACTTGACACCCACTAGCTGAGTGACCTTGGGTAAGTCACTTAACCCCAACTGCCTCCTCCTGGGTCATCTCCAGTCATGTTGATGAATATCTGGTCACTGGATTCAGTTAGCTCTGGAGGAGAAGTGAGGCTGGTGACCTGCACAGCCCTCCCTCACCCAAAACAAAGTCAAGTGCAAGTCATGTCATCATTTCTCTGATGGAGTGGTCTTCGGCAACGAAGGACCAACATACACATCAGAAATTATCAAGGGAGTCAAACCATGATGGGTGATCCAACAAAGAGAGAAGCCAAAACTTTTTGCATGCACCTCTGAATCAGGCTGCTATTCATCATGTGGTTAGCAGAACAAAACCCGTTTTGGAATGTCTACACATTCTTCAGAGTCCTTCCAAGGCACTTGAAGCTCCTTAAAGTTCCCCAGCTTCTTTGAGGAGAACTGTGTTGACCAGGCTGCTGCACTCGTAAAGGACTCAGAAGAACTGAGCTTATTGGTCAGTCCCTCATTACACATTATAGAAGAAGAGATAACAAATACATATAAGAACATATTCTTTGAATTTACCTAAAGATAGGCTTAAAGTGCCCCCTCACAGGTCTAGGTGCACCCTTAAGGGGGTCTGACATGTTTCTTCTTTACTGCTTTCTGCTTGAGCCCCATCCCTACCCCACACTAACTGCTAGTGATTAATGTCACAGTTGTATTAATGTTGACTTTTACAAAGTGATTTTTACTTTGATTTTTAAAGTACATTTTATTAATGTCTCCTGTCTTTGTATCTATCATTTCAACTTTCACCCTTCAGATTATCCTCCCTGTGATTAAAAAGACATCAGAACAAAGTAAAAACATCCAACTGAGTAACATCTGAAAATGTATGCTATAGTATACTATCGTCTTCCTTGGTACTGTGGAGACATGTCATCTGTTTTCCATCTCCTTTATTGGTTTTTCAATTACTCAATACTTTCTTTTACTGATCTTTTCATTTTAAGTTGTTGGAGTTATTATATGTATTGTTATCTCAACCAGTTCATGTAAATCTTCTCTTGTTTCTTCAAATTTTTCATGTTTCTTAACTGTACCATAATCACATTTTTTAAAGATCCTCCTTTTCTCCCTAATACCATCTTTTGTCCCACTGAGAAAAAAAGAAAAAGAAAATCTATGTCATAAACAGGAATAACCAAGTAAAACAAATTCCCAAACTGTCTATGTCCAAAATAAAATTGATCTTACTTTGTACTGAGTCCATCACCTACCTGTGTATTAGAAGACAGGTAGCATGTTTCATCAAAAGTCCTCTGGAATTGTGCTTTTTCCATTGTGCTCATTATAGATCTTAAATCTTTCAAAGTTGTTTGTCCTTACAACACTGTTGTTAATATAGAAATTGTATTTCTGTTTACTTCATTCTGCATCAGTCCTAACATACAACGCTTCCCAGGTTTTTCTAAAACCATCTTCATTATTTTTTTACAACGCAATATTATTCTATCCCATTCATATACTATCACTTGTTCAGCCATTCCCTAATTGATGAGTTTAATCTTTTTTGAGCAGTTCTTTGCTACTTCAAAAAGAGCTGCTATAAATACTCTTGTACGTATGAACCCTTTTACTCTTTTGTATATCATTGGATCAAAGAGAATTCAGTTTAGTAGCTTTAGGGGGATAATTCCTAATTACTTTTCAGAATGTCTAGGTGAGGTCACCATCCAGAGCAACAATTCACTAATGTTTCTGTTTTTCCACAATACTTCTAGCATTTATTTTCCTTTTATCAACTTTATCAGTCTAATGGGTGTGAGTTAGAACTTAAGGGGTATTTTCATTTGCATTTCTCAAACTAATAATTTAAAGCATTTTTATATGACTTGACAACTTGGATTTCTTTCTCTGAAAACTGGTTATTTATATCCTTTGTCCATTTATCAACTGGGGAATGACTCTTAATCTTAGAAATGAGTCAGAGAAACTTGCTGAAAACATGTTTTCCTCATATCTGCTTGTCTAATTTTAGCTGCATTGCTTTTGCTTGTGCAAAAATTTTTAATTTTATGTAATTAATATACAATTGGCAATAGAAACCTATCTTGCCCAATGAGAAAATGGGAGAAGTAAGAAAAAGGGGCAAGAGAGATGATTAAAGAGAAGACAGACAAAAGAAAGCAATTGTCAGAAGCAAAACAGACTTTAGAAGGAGGGATATATAAAAAGAGAAGCATAAAGAATAAAATAGAATGGAAGGAAATGCAGTTAGTAATCATAACTGAATGTGAATAGAATGAAGGCACCCATAAAACAGAAGTGGACAGCAGAATGGATTAGAAATCAGAATCCAACAATATGTTGCTTATGAGAAACACACTTGAAACAGAGAGGCATGTACAAAGTTAAAGAAAGGTTGAAGCAGAATCTGTTATACTTCAACTGAAATAAAAGAGGCAAGGGCAGCAATAATCATCTCAGATAAAGTAAAAGTCAAACTAGACCTGATCAAATGGTATAAGCAGGGGAATTACATCTTTCTAAAAGGAACTATAGACAGTGAAGTAATAGCAATACTAAAATATATGTGCCAAATGGGAACCCCAATGTTCCCCTCTCAGAACTAGATAAATCTAACCATAAAATAAATAAGAATTCAAGGAGATGAATAGAATGTTAGAACAGTTAGATAAAAGACTTCTGGAGAAAAAATGAATGGGAATAGATAAAAACATACCCTTTTCTCAGCTATGCATAGTTCCTTCACAAAAACTGACCAAGGATTAGGGTATTAAAAACCTCCAAACCAAATGCTGAAAAGCAGAAATGTTAAATGCACCCCTTTCAAAGCATAAGGCAATAAAAATTACATTCAGTAAAGGCCATGGGAGAATAAAAATTAATTGGAAACTAAATAATCTATTTGTAAAAAAACTGTTGAGGTTCCAAGTCTAGGACACCAAAAGCTGTTTTGGTTTCCTGATGTGTTGGGGTAGAACTGTATCAAAGAGTTCAGAGGCAAAGCACCTCTAACCCAAGTAGAGGCATTTATTGAGATTGTTACCTCTCAAAAAGCTGATTAAGTTCCAAGCGGAACCAGCAACTTCTGAGAAAGTAAGATGGACTTTTGTAGGGTAAAGATGCAATTACATAACAGAAATTTACATAGAATATAGGAATATGATTAATATTAACAAGGCAGAAGGAGTTTGTTAAGGGATTAGGTAATAGAGGAGGGATCCCATCTGTGGTTCAGTGGTTAAACATTTTGGTCATGCTGCCCTCCATTTGGCTAGCTGTTGTGGTCCTGTCTGGTCAAGATAGATAGTTAAGTACTGTGGTCCTGTTTTGGACTGGATGGTGATGTGACTGTGATTGAGTACAAGAACACACCTGTTCAAATATGTGGGAATGGGTCTAGGGGCAGTAGCTAGGTAGAGGCAGTGGTTGGGTTCCCATCACATGGACATGCCTGCAGTTTCTGTGAGAACTATGAGTTTCGGGGACACACCTGTTGTTCTAGTGAGCAGTGAGGCCTATATGAAGAAGTTAGGACATTGGTGGGGGAGTGGCACTAGATTGATACAGTGGGCCTATAATGAAGTTAGACTACTGGGGCTGGGGGCAGCTCTATTAGGACAATATGAGAATGAAGGGGTTAAAAAAAACACCATAGAAACAATAATTTCCTTAAAGAGGAAATAACATTCCAAAATTTGTGGCACGTAGTATATAGGGGGGAAAAGCAGTGTATAGGGGAAAATTTATATCTCTAAATGTGTACATAAAATAGACCAGATCAGTGAATTGGGTGTACAACTAAAAAAACTAGAAAAAGTACAAAATTACTTAAACACCAATTTGGAAATCCTGAAAACCTAAGGAGAGATTACTAAAACTGAAAATAAAATAGCTCTTCAACCAATAAATAAAGTTAGAAACTGTTTTATGAGAAAATTCAATAAAGTAGATGAACCATTATTTAACTTTATTTTTAAAAATAAAGAATAAAAGCTAATTATAATTATAAATAAAAGCAGAAAAGATGAAAAGGATGAATGCACCACAATGAAGATGAAATTAAAGTAATTATTAGGAGTTCTTTAAGTATATGCCAGTAAATCTGACAATCTAATTGAAATGATTGAATATTTACAAAAATATAAATTGCCCAGATGAACAGAAGAGGAAATACAATATTTAAATAACCTTTCTTAGAAAAAGAAATTGAATCAATGAGCTCCCTAAGAAAAAATCCCCAGGACCGGATGGATTCACAAGTAAATTCTACCAAACATTTGAGGAACAATTAATCTCAGTACTATATAAACTATTTGGGAAAATAGGGAAACAAGGAGTCTTCCCAAATTCCTTTTATGATGCAAATATGGTTTTGATACCTAAACCAGGGAGAGAAAAGAAAACTATGGAATATTTTTCTTACTGAATATTGACCCAAAACTTCTAAATGAAATACTAGAAAGGAGATTAGAGTAATATATCACAAAGATCATACACTATGACCAGGTGAGGAAAACTCAGCATAATTGATCATATCAATAACAAAATCATATGTCAATAGAGGCAGAAAGAGCTTTTGATAAAATAAACATTCATTCCTATTAAAAATACTAGACAGCATAGGAATCAATGGAGCCTTTCTTAAAAGAAAAGGTAGTATCTTTTGAAAGAGAAAAACATTATCTCTAATGGAGATAAACATGAAGCCTTACCAATAAGATCAAGGGTGAGGCAAGCATGTCCATTATCACCTGTATTGTTCAATATTGTACTGGAAATGCTATCCATAGCAATAAGAAGAAAAAGAAATTGAATGAATAAAGTACAGAATGAGGAAACAAAATTATTATTCTTTATTAATTAATGTGGTTTGCTTAGAGAACCCTAGAGAATCAACTAAAAACTCTATGATTTCATCTCATACCCAGATAAAGGTAGTCAGTGTTGGAGGACTTACAGAAAGACCAGCACCTTGATGACTATTGATGGAGTTATGATTTGGTCCACCCACTGGAAAGCAAACAAAGTGACTAAGATAGCCATACTTTTTGATCCAGAGATTCCCCTGCCAAGCACAAGTGCCCAGGATAGGCATTAGCCAGAGAAACAGGCATCTCCCCACATGTATGCAGCAGAATTCTTAAGTGCAGTTTAAAAGGATTTTCTCCTTTCTGATCACCCTAGTATGTCCTGTTACATAAATGCTCACTCATAAAATCTGAGTTGGAAAGCACCCCAAAGTCTATCCAACTGAACCCATCTTTCATACACCTGTCAGAGTAGTTGTTCTTACAAACAGATTTGATTATGTCATTCCTCTCCTCAAAAATCTTCAGGGTCTACATTTGCTTACAGAGAAATCATATTCCCCTCCAAAAAAGGCCAATGTCTCCCACTGCATCCTGGGCCATCCACAGTCATCTTAACTGGATTCCAATGACAATGGAGGAGAGAGTGAGCGTGTTGATTTTGCACAGTTCTGCCTCACTTAAATCCAATTCACTCATAAGTCGAGACATCACCCACATGTTGTTCATCAAAGGATGAACAACAAACAAACAGTTGAAACAACAACTTCAGCAAAGTTACAGGATATAAAATAAACCCACATAAATCATCAGCGTTTCTATGTACTACCTACAGAACTCAACAGCAATAGAAAAATTCCATTTTAAATAACTGCAAACAATGTAAAATACTTGGGAATCTCCCTAGCAAGACAAATCCAGGGATTATATGAACTCAATTACAAAACACTTGTCACACAAAGATCTAAATGATTGGAGAAATATTTTTTATTGCTCATGGGTAGGCCTTGCCAATATAATAAAAATGACAGTTCTACATAAATTAATTTACTTATTCAATGCCTCACCAATAAAATGACCAAAGAATTATTTTAAAGAGCTAAAAAAAATAATGACAGAATTAATCGTGAAGAACAAACATTCAAGAATATTAAGGGAATTAATGAAACCAAATGTGAACAAAAGCTAGTAGTTATAGATTTCAAGTTATGTTACAAAGTAGCAATCATCAAAACAATCTAGTACTGGCTAAGAAACAGAGTGGTGACTTGGTGAAATAGATTGAGTACACAACACAGAGTAGCTAATGACCATAGTAAGGTAGCATTTGATAAATATAAGAATCTACACTTTGGGGATGAGAACTTAACATTAACAAAATGCTGAGAAAACTGAAAAGCCAAAGTTTGGCAGAAACTAGTCATAGTTCAACATCTCATGTTGTATACCAAGATAAGATCAAAATGAATAAATGATTTAGACAACAAGAGTGATATAAGTAAATTAGGGGAGCATAGAAAAATGTAACTGTGAAATCTGTGGATAAAGGAAGAGTTTATGATCGAGAGAGAGAGAGAAATAATCATAGGAAATAAAATGGATAATGGTGATTACATAAAATTAAAAAACTTTCATGCAAATAAAAATAATACAGCCACAATTAGACAAACTAAGAAATTAGGAAACAAATTAGGGGACTGTAACATCAAGCCCTTTAGCACACCTAGGATGACCTGCTAGTACAGGTTCTTGAATCTGCTTTTCTTAAAGAAAAGCAACTTTTAAGGGGTCAACCATCTTACTTTAATCAAACACATGTATCATTCACTTAGTTCAAGGGAAAAGGTTAGCACCCTGAACTTCAGAGAAAATATAAACAAAAATTACAAGCAGAAATTACAAACAGAGAAAAAGCATGAAGACCAACAGACAGGACTTCTAACTGTCTGATCATAAGCAAAACATATATCACAGATCAACAGATAGATCCAACTATCTGACCATTACACACATATGTAGTTACCAAAGAGAGAAGCACCACTATCTGAGTTTTCAAAGCTGGGCACCTCCTTAATACCTACCCAGAGACTCATTTGGCCAAATCACAGAACACTCTTCCAGTGAGCGACCCCCAAAGCAAAACCTCTCTTCAGAGTACATATAGAGCCAGAAGGCATCACAACCCACATGCTCCAGTGCCTAATTACCAAAAGGTGTGAAAGTCTTCAAGCAAGCCTCCCCTAAGCAAGCTTCCCTTAATGGGCTCCACTTGAGGCCTATTATTGGTAAGGAAGATCTTAAATCCCATTAACATTACGGAGACTAGGGGAAAATTTTACAAGTTTGTCTGATAAAGATCTCAATTCTCAAATATATGGGGAATTGAGCCAAATTTATTTTAAAAAAAAAAGTCATTCCCTAGTAGATAAATGGTCAAAAGGTATGAACAGTCAGTTTTCAGAAGAAAATTCAAGGCTATCCATTGTTAGATGAAAAAAAGTGCTCTAAATCACTTCTGATTAGAGAAATACAAATTAAAACAAAGAGCACATACATTGGCACTTGCTAATTCCTGAATAACTTTCCCAAGGACTTTAGTAGGAGGTTATAATCTGCTGAACTACAAGAAATTCCCAGTCTTTCCTATCTTGTCTATGTATATCATTAGCAGGAACAATACTGCAGACATTGCTTTGACCCTCTGGCAGAGTGAAATGCCATTTGGGTCCCTGCAATTTCAGAGATGCTTCTTTAAATATTGTAAAATACTCTTTAGAAAGGTTCTTTCAATAATGTTAGTGTTTCTGTAGCCAAGCACTCCTCTTTTGAAAGAATTTCCTTTCTTTCCTTTTTTCTTTTAACCTTTGCAGAAGGTTAAGAAAATGGTAAAATTTGTTTTGTCTGTTGGGTGCTTTGATGGCCGGCCTCCTCTGTATTTCAATCTCGTAGAAGCATCCTCATTAAAAACACTGGCATTTGTCTGACCTGCGGAGATCTTGTCTGAAGCAGAATCTATCTTTGGAAAATTACAAAGGGGATTGTTGCAGAAGTTTCTACAGTATTAATAGATGACATTTTCTCTTTGTTTGTTGGTTTGACTTTTTTGGAGTTATAAATGAAGCAAGAGAAAATAGCTTCTGTGTAACTAAGAAATCTGTTGATTCATTCTGCAATTCGAGACAAGCCAACTTTAATGTCTCAAATGTTAAAATGCTTTAAGTGTATAGTAGTGCTGTATAGTATATTATGGTATCTATGCTATATCGTATAGTAGTGCTATATAGTAGTAGTTTCTTGTGTGTGTCTATGTCCCTGAGTTTGGGGTAGGGGGACATGTTGTGGACTAGACATGATTCAGGCAAATATGATGCTCAAGGCTTTAGAACTGGAATGAAAAGAAATGTTCATGGATCAACAGTTAACAAAAGGTTTACTGAACTGGGTAAGTGTATTTAGTGAGGACCTGGGATTGACTTAGTTGTGCAGAGAATCCCTGACTGTGCTGTCTAGTGAGAAAGTTAGGCTGTTAGAAGTGCTGTCGTTGGTTTGGGACTTATAGGTTATGTCTCAAGGACAATTTTAATTCCTTTTAAAGAAAAAGTAGCGTAGCTGATGTGGGATAGGGCCTCAGAATGTTGTTCCAACCAGATTGTATGTATGAGTGTTTATATGTCTGTGTATATGTGTACATGTGTGCATGCATCTTTTTCTCTTTCCCACTGTAAATCAAAATGAAGCTCTGATGAATAAAGACTGTATCCTATCTTGTAGATAATAAAAACCATAAAATTGTTCACACAAAGTAGACCAAGAATTTGTTAATAAAAATTCAACAAAGCTGTTTGCAATTTTTTTTCTTTTTAAAGACCTTCCATGTCTAAGGGTATTCAAGGAGTGCACTAGGGAGACAAACATGAATAAAACAGGTCCCTACTGTTAAAGAGGTTAGAGTCTTCCTTTGGGGGACATGTGGCAAAAACTAAAATGCAAATTAGAATATGGTTTGTGCAGTGGGAGATCTGAGGAGGGATAGATTGTTTTTGTCTGGATGTATCATAGAAGACTATGAGGTCATATTCAAATTAGGTTTAATATATAGGCAAGATTTCAGCAGGGAAAGATGGAAGAAGAGTTTTATTCAAGGTGTGACAAGCGACTATTCAGAATCTTTTAAATTAGCTCAGCAAATGGAACCATACGACACCATCTAGTCTTTTATTTTTAATTTTTGTTTTAAACTAATTTTGAAATGCATTACCTTAATTTAACAAGTATCACATGCTTATTGATAACCTAGACATTCTAGTCACATTTACCAGAAGACTTATCACTTTTGAATAATGACTATAATAAGCTGATAAATCAACTTATATTGTGTAATATTCTCTTTCCTGAGTAACTCTAAAATCCTATGATCTAATCATCCTAAATTCTCAAATGGCTACATTTTTTGTATCAAGAAAGCAGATCATTTGTAGTGTACACCTAGCAAAGCCAAGTCTGTCATAGAAGAGACTCAATCTGAATAATTCCTTTGTCATGACCAATATGATCCTCCATTTTCCTTGCTCCCTATCCCATCATCTAAGACAGAAATGACTTGGTATGCTTATAGATTTCTGTTTCTCTCTTTAATTTCTACCCTAGAGGTAACTATAATTTTGTGGAATATTTTAACATGGAGAGGGCTCTAGAAATGTTCGTTTATTCACTTCATTAGGCTGGATGAGGTAAGCTCATCATATCTCTTGTATTACTTCATGCTGAAGTCTAGTCATGGTGGTAGAAATTCTTCAGGGAAAGCATTGTGTGATCCTTATTTGTACTCTGGGAAGTGGGGTTCAGTATGGACCAGTCAAAACTGAGAACAGGGCCATGAAATAGAAATCAAGAGTTGTGAGATGCTTAACCAATAATCTCAGAATTTCCAAATTTACTCTAAAACATCAGTAAGAGGCAAGGTATTTAATTCCAGTTTCCTAAAATATACTTGGGCAGGTCTCATGACTACTTTTACAGTTTACCAGTTTTACAGGTTACTAGTTTTACTAAGTCATATGCATGCTGCCAAAAAGGAAAAAAAGATTTTCTCTTTTGTGCCTAAAATTTGGTTGTCTATATTAAATTGCTGTTTCCTTATTAGGATATCTATCTAATGTATGTCTTCACTCATACCTGAGAAATTAGCTTTGCAATTTGCCTCTATAAAAGTTCCTAAACAAAGTCCCTCATCTTAATTTGAATTCAGTATAGATTATATGTTTTCTCTGATATTTTCCCAACAAGTACATGCACCTACAACAGCTTCTATTTTTTCTGCAAAGGAGGCTATCAAGATGTTCAGTCAGGAAAACTCAGAGTACAGTGCAGCACCTGTAAACAGGCAACACTGACTTTGGACCAGGTAAGGAAAGGCAGTGTCCAAAAGAATACTGTCTGTAAAAGAACAATGCACTTTCCCACAGGGTTTGTTTTTATTGTTTATCATTTATCATAGGTCACTAGCATCCAAAGATATGTCTCTTTATGATATTCATCTCTACTTAAAGTTTTACTTAAAACAGGCAGTTCTACCTTTTGGAAATAACCCTCCCATTTAAAACCAAAGGAAGTAAGATAAGATATTTCTTTTTCTTTCTCTCAAACACAGTGGTATCAAATGCACATGTAAGTGTTTTTCCTACTTAAATGTTTATGACTAATAATTGGACATATGAGGACACATAAAGTTTCAGTTGGAATACAGGGTAGAATTTGGAAAGAGAAAGAAAGAAAGAGAGAGAGAGAAGGAAGGAAGGAAGGAAACAAGGAAGGAAGCAAGGAAGGAAGGGAAGGAGAGAGGGAGGGAAGGAGAGAGGAAGAAAGGGAGGGAGAGAGAGAGGGAGAAAGGGATGGAAAGAGGAAGGAGAAAGGAAGGAAGAAAATGAAACAGGAAGGAGGGAAAGGAGGAAGGAAAAGAAAAATCATATGTTAAAGACTTAACATAGTCAATCACTGTACTAAGTAATGAAGATACAAGTACAAAAAGAATGCCAGTCCCTACCTTCAAATAACTTACATTCCAATAAGGGAAGACATTCACAAGGGAACAGTGGACAAGAAAGGGTGTTTTGGACTGGAAAGTCATAGGAATGTTGAGCATAACCAAAGACAATTAATGTACATTTATTTTCCATTAATGTTAATATTGATCTATTCTCTCCAGATCTAAAGTTGAAAATGGGGAGGGTACACATGTGATATTATTGCATCTGTTATTGCATATGGACAGTGGTGGTTAAGCATAGATTAGGGACAAATTGTGAGAAACTCTCACCAATTAGGAGCACAAGGACCAGCCAGGAACTGAAGAGCTGGAGGGAGGTGAGGAAGCATGGCATGATGATGGTCAGAGAGCAACAGGAAGGGTGTTTGGTTTGAGTTGGGCTAGTTATGGAAGACTAAAAAAGGGAAGTAATATTTTTGTCAGGGAGATAGCAAAAATAAAGTCATATAGTGAATAACATTCATGGAGTGGAATATTCATAGAGGGGAGGAGTAACAGGTAAACTTGAAGAAGTAGATCAGGGGTATACAATAAAGGATTCAAATATTTTGTCCTTTTTTCAAAGGGTGAACCTCACTCCCCAGGCAGAGGAATGCTGATGAAAGTTTTTGAATGGAAGGTGATATGTAAAGCAGTGATTAAGGAAGATCACTCTGACAGTGTGTACACTCTATGTAGAATGGATTTGATAGAAGAGTGACTGTAGGAAGAGATTGGTTAGGAGAATATTTCAGTAGTCCAGACGTGAGATGATGGAGATCTCTATTGTAATAGCAGCAGTGGGAGTAAAGATGAACAGCTAAATTTAAAATAAAGCATTCTGAAGACAGAAACAATGGGGCAATCACTGGTGATAAAATGTAGGGGAAAGTGAAATGTCAAAGATGTTTCTAGTTTCTAACTAAGGAAGAACATTAGTAACATTGGAGGTCATAAAGCCAATTTCATATATACTTTTTCTAGAAAATAAGGTAACCTATTTGGAAAACCTAGTTAATATCCTAAGTGTGATCACATGGGAGAGACTAAGTGAGAAAGATGGATAGTTAGATTGACACAAATTGGTGACCAGTTATAAAACAGCTGAGATCTCTAGACAGTTTAGTAATTTTATAGAATAATAAAGATGATGAAAATAATGATAACACCCATCTTTATATAGAACTTAAAGGAATGTAGAGCACTTTACCAATATTATCTAAGTTATTCTTAACAACAACCTTCAGAGGTAGGGGCTAGTATTATCCCCATTTTATGAATGAGGAGGCAAACAGAAGTTAAGTGATTTGCCCATGGTCATACTGCTTGTAAGTATTTGAGTCTGGATTTGAACTCAGGTCTTCTGGACTTGGAGTCCAATATTCTATCCACCACATCATGTAGCTACTAAATGCTCTATGAATTTCAATGCCTTTTGGTGATAAATTTTCTTTACTTGTGTTTTTTTTCTTTATTTAAAAGATCATTTTAAAACAATGGGCTAAAATGAAAGATTATCTAAATTTTGCATTCTTAATCCACGCTTATGTAACAGTTAACTCTAACAAAGAAATTTATGTTGAACATCGTTGGTACATAAAAAATGGCAAAGTTCCAGTTATTAATATTATTATTAATGTTATCTGATAACATATATGCATGTATATGTGTGAATATGTATGTGTATACATACACATACATGTGTGCTCTACTCCATCTATGTTCTTTTTGGACTATGGTTTCCAGAAGATTTAGTGTAAGTTTCTCTAAACTGTTCGGACTTTTACCTACACTAGTAGGATATACTCTGGTTTGTGTCTAGGACATAGATGCTAATTTTCAATGACTCCACATGTTTTCATAAGCTGTCTGCTATGCTTGGAAAGCTCTCTATCCTAATCTCTGTCTCCCAGCTTGCCTGGATTTCTTCAAAATTCAACTCAAATTCACTTTCTGAAAAGATACCTTTCCTGGTTCCCTTCATAAGTGTCTTACTTCTGATATTACCATCCCTGTACCATTACCATTTCCCTGTACATATCTTGAATGTACATCATTGTTTACTTGTTGTCTCCCCCATTAAAATGTAAACTCAAGTTGAGGCACTGTTTTTGCCTTCCTTTGGGTCTCTAGAGTTTAGCACAATGCATAAACATCATTGATTTGTCTTCTTGACTTGAAGACCTGTCCACCTCCTCAGGTATCTTTAAGCTCTCTAGTGGTAGAAACAATATTTTAATCTGTTGCCCCATGCAGATGAAGTTGTTTTTCTTAAAAGATACTGAAACATTTCTCGAGACAATTGACTTAGAGGAATAAGATCAGCCTATTGACATCACCTTCATCACTTGTATGCAAAGAGGCTATAAGAGGCAAGTTTGGCTGGTATATAAGGATGGTTAATACAGGAAAGAGAACTTTATTTAACTGAATCAACTTGAGGTGTCTATCCTTAAGCCCTATGCTTGTTGAATATCATTCTCCTGCTATAATAAAGTAAATCTTTTTTTTTAACTGTTGAATAACTTATGAGTCATTTTGTTCCATAGTTAAACCAATACCACTGAAAGACTGGTATAACTCAGACCCAGTCTAGAGCAACCTGTGAAGTTCCGTCTTCTCTTTATAATTCTTTCTGACCCAAATTTGTGCTAGGTAATACAAAGTGGTAAATTGCAAAGTTCACACAGACTTCTGAAAAATGCAATCCAAAGAGGATATCAAATCTGCAGTTCTCTCCCTCCTCTTCAACAAAGATGATGGTAATTTATTATAATACATTAATATGTAATACAATAATGCTGCATATGCGTTTATATCATAAAAATTACGTTATCTATAGATGCTGCATTGTGGATATCATGAAAAAGAACACATTTACAATTGCAGTGAATGTCTTAATTTTGTTGTGACTGCTCTAGTGCTAGAAAAAACACTATAGCTTCCTTTGTGGTAACCTTAAACAGTGTTAGATAATTATAGCATTGCACAATAGTGTCTTCATATGTGAAAGTAGGCATCGTGGCAAGAGAGCAATGTTTGTTTCAGAGTTCAAATATGCTTTTTTTCTATTATTGATATAAATTCAGCAAATCATTTTTGTTCTTGGTGTATTGGTCTCCATCTCTGTAAAATAAAGAACTGAAGTAGATGTTTTCTAAGGTTCCTTCTAGCTATAAACTCTATGATTCTAATAAGGCACTGAGCTCTTTCCTAATTCTGACTCATTTTGTTTTGCATCATTCAGGTATTGGCAAGTAGGGAGAAATGCTAATGTTTACAGGGACAGTGTTTTTTCACTTTTAGAAATTTCTATAAGTAGTTATTTGCCCTCACTACAAACCTTCAACAAAAGCAGGATAAAAATGTGTTTTTGGAACAACAGTAGCATCCCCTAAGTTTAACCAACAAAAAGGACTTACACACATCATCCAAAAATTATGAAGCTTATAAATCCTCTATTCCCAGGTATCTTGCTTAATTGTATATGAGAATTTCAACCGGCCTATTTCTACTGTCCTTATTTATCTTGAAGTAAGAGGACTGTATGGGGATGCAAACGTGTGATGCATTTACTTGATTCAAAAAATGTTGTAAGGGAAATATCAGAGGAGTGATTAGTGGATCCTTAGTCCAAAGTTTCTAAAACATCCCTCATGGCTGATTTATCTTCAGCTTACTGCTGTTTGTGGTTGTTTGAAGTGTTTTACATGTTCATCTAGGCTGCTCAGTTTTGTTAGAGCATCATGCTAATTGAGGTGAAACTGTGGATTTCAACTTCTTTATTAGCAGAATATAGCCTGACTGCACCCAACAGTCTGTCTTTCATTCATTATTCATTCCTTTAAGCAACAACTTTCAGTGTCTACTCTGTGTAAAGCCTTGTGGTAGGTACTGTAGAGAAATACGGAGCTGAATAAGGCATAGCTCCTACCTTCAGGAAGCTTATTTGTGGTCTTTGAGGTAAAGTAAGATACATATAATGAAGGCAGGATAAGAAAGTTTAATGAGCTATTATACAGGATGAGAAAAGAAGGCTGGGTAACAGTAATATTGACTCAGTGGAACTCATCAATTTGGAAAATAAACACATAACTTTGCAAATAGTGGCAAAAAGTTTCTTTATGTATGAGTGACAGCTGCTTCTTTTAGGGATGAGTTTTCCCAATCTGCTTATTATTAATCACTTTCCACTATTCCAAGGAATAATGTCATCAGGGCACCTCATATATCTGCACTGGGGGCCTCCATATCCTTTGCCTCCCTTAGGATATTTTACATAAAGCAATTCACTGTCAATTTGGGCTGCTTCTCCACTGGCTGCTTCACTCAGTCCACTCAGACATTTGTTCCAGTCACCATACAGTTCTAGAAATTGAGTTTTCTAGCTATTGCCTTCCAATTCCCCAAACCTTTCGTGTCAACCAGAAAGTTTGGTTACAAGAGGCAAACAGGCTAGGTGATAGATAAATTCATATTATTTAGTCCCTTAAGCTAGTGAACATGTATACATGAAGTCAGATCTTTAATTCTGACTGACTGATAGAAAGGATGTCTTATATATACAGTTTAGAGTAATCCCAAATCAGGATGCTTGTGTCCCTCAGATTTATGGTCTCCATATATTTTTAACCGTTGTGTGAGAAAAGAATTTTCTTAATTGTAAATACAAAAAGAGAGTTGACAAAGTATCAATTTAGATTAAAACCCAGGATATCTTTGTTTCTTCTATCATTAACAAAACATAGTATATGTCCATAAAATATTAAAGTAAGTCCTATTTTTCAAGATAATGTCTTAAGGTGCTTCATCCTTAATGCCCATAAACAGAGGAATGCTTTTGGTCAGAATCTGGTCTTGTAGTTGTTGACATAGGAAGAGGCATTCTGGGTTTACCAAGAGAACAAAGAAAGGCATGTCTGTTAAGCTGAGGTGCTGTTTTCTGATTGATTAATTCAGGCTTTGACCCTTATTGGGGTACAAATGATTTTAGATTATCACATGGAAATCAGATGCTGGGAAACTATATTTGGCTCCTATTTATCCTGAATAAAACACCTTTTCTTTAAAAGACTGCTTTTTCACAACTTTCTCACAGTTGTCCTTTTTCTGTCCCTTTCCAGTGTCAAAATTGTTCATATCCAAAAGGGCCATTCTCTTGTAGACACACTGTCTCACTTCATTTGCCCAGCAACTTGGTGAAATAGGTAATATTTACTTCCATGCTTCTTTGGATTTGTGACCTCATTAATGCAGGTGTTCCTTGATCAATGCAGACTGCAACTCACCTTTTTTTTTTAATCTTCCTTCACAATGCTATGTCCTTTTATAAATCCTATAAACCATATTCCAGGTGACACTTTCTTCTTTAGCATAGATGTAGCATATCTTCATACATTTAGGAACTTTTCTCTAGGCCTTTTAATATTCTCTCTTTACTGGTACACCACAAAATTCTTTGGAGATAGTGATTTATAGTCACATAGCAACTGATTATACTAGAAAGGCCTCTAGTTTATTGGCATTACAGGTAATACTTGCTCATGTTTTAGATATTACTTATATTAAGGAAAGATCTATTTATTCTTGTGCTTTCTAATGTTTTGTTTCCTCTCCTGCCCAGCATTTCACAGCAGTCTTCCCTGTTACTTGAAAACCACCAAAGAAGAGAAAATCACAAAAGTGTGGGGGTCCAAGGGTGAGGGGAAGCTATCAAACCTTTTCTGTTTCAGTTCTAGCTCAGTACTTAACTGCATCATCAGTACTTCTATCTCCTTAGCTAACCACAAGACTCATTGTTTCCCCACAACACAAATCTCCTAGTCACTCATGGCTAGAAGTAGGCTACTCAAACCTCCACATGTTAGGTTAGAACCAGGAATAAAATATCTGAACATGTTTCATATAACACACCAGCATGATCAAATACAAATAAGCTCTAAGGACTGATTCCTTATTGACTACTTTCCTTATTTCACTTCTTCCTATATAGCCATTTAAAAATGTTTTTATTGAAGTCTTTTGTTTGAAATAGCATGATAATTTCCCTTATTTTCACTCCCACTCCTCTTGAAACATCTTGTATTTTTTAAAGGGGGAGGTTAGGTGGCACCAGTGCCAGGCCTGGAGTCAGGAAGACCTGAGTTCAAGTCCAACCTCAGGCACTTATTAGTTGTGTGATCCTGGGCAAGTTACTTAACCCTGTTTACCTCAATTTCCTCATCTGTAAAATGAGCTGGAGAAGGACATGGTAAGTCACTCCTGTGCCTTTGCCAAGAAAACCACAAATGGGATCATGAAGAGTTTGACATGGCTGAAATGACTGAACAAGTCTGGATTTGTAGTAGATGCAGAAGGTATGGCTGTGTGGCTTTCCTCAGTGGCACTGAGCAGCATGAATGCAGAAGTAAAGGCTGAAGGATGGTGACGGTGACCAAAAGTTGGTAACTTACAGGCAATAAATGATAGGACAAGTGCCCACTTGAACTGGTCAACTATTTGGTCAAAACTGTTCAGTGAGTCCAGAAAAGGGGTGATATGTGGGAGAAGAGAAAGTGATAGAGATACTGGAGATCATGGGGAAGATACAGGTTTATGAAGAGGTAGATAGAAGGTTGGGAAATTTTTACCACAGAAAAGAATTTCAGTTTGAGATTGTGGAAGTGGTAGTTATGGGCATGGATAGCTAAGGTGGAGGGAAGATGTAGGTCGTGAGATTTGAAGAGGTCAAAAGGTAGGTGATCACGGATAGAGGTGGAGTAATCAATCAGGTACTAAAATGTTTGAGAAAGAAGGAAATGTCACCTGAAATATGGTACATGAAAGCCATGAGATTAAAGGGTAGGTGACAGAGACAACAGAGATTGGATGTGGAAGTAGCATGTAGCATCTCACTTCCTGGCCCAGTGTGCTGGGAAGCATAAGGGAAGGAATGAGCTATTTTGGAGACAGTGGTCAAGGATGCACTGTCTTGTGGAGAAAGCCAGCTTCCTCAGAACCAGAAAATAGAAAATGACACAAGTAAGTCCAGAATTATGTAGTCTTTGTCAATGTATGGTGAGAATCAGAGCCTGGGAATGTGATCTGTGACTCCATAGAGAATGCAAACTGCATTGCGTAAATGTAGAGAGCTAAAGAAGCCGTATCTATCCCATGGGAAAATGTGACCATGAACTACCCCTGCCATCATGCCTTCTATATTGTCTCTATTTGATACCTGGCCTTGGCCAGAGGGCAGGTGTGTGCCTACATTCTGTTCTCCTAATGCCAAGGACTTGGGTCTCATGAGTAAACTCCCTCAATTAGCCCTAATAAAACCTATTTACTACCAAGCTGGCATCAGCCCCTCTTTCTTTGGTATCTCAGTATTCTCTTGGAGGGTCTGTCACCCTACAATTGGCATAATCAGGGCAGAACAGATCTTGTATCCTTATAACCAACAATAGAGTAGGAATTCTAAAGGATATGATGGAATAAGATGGGGTAAAGGACAAGATAGGGATGATGGAAAAGTAAGGCTGAAGTGGATAGGAATCAGTGCGCAAGGAGAAATAGCAGGAGAGAAGAATTTTTGTTTCAATGGATTCTGAATCTCATAAATTGAGGATAGATATTTGGTGTGGATACCTATGTGCATGAAAGTGGATCCAAAAAGATCTCATTGAACTATTACAATGGACTAAATAAAAAGAAATTTAAATAGATTAATATAAAGTCTTCCACCTGGATTAAAGAAATTAAATTTCACATTTATATAAGATGGAGAGGATATGGCTAAATAACAGTCTATGTGAGACTGATCTGAATCTTTTAGTGGACCTCAGGTTCAATATGAGTTGACAGTGTGGCATGTGACATGGCTCTTTTAAGGAGAGAGATGGGGTCCAGAATAAGGGAATTGATCATTTTATTGAAATTTGAAAGTGTAAGCAATTGGACCATATCTGTACTGACCTTGTGATATAACCTGGAAGCTGATGTTTTGAAAAGTAAATCTCTATCAGATTACTTTTTGTTTCTGTATAATTATTCATGTTTTAAAGTTCTGTAGAAAGGGAAGTAAAAGTTAACTGATGATTAAGAAAGTCTATTTGAAAGTACTTTGCTTTGGAAGACAGTACAGGGTTACCATTCATGTTCATAGAGTGATCATATTTAAAACTGGACAATTTCTCCCAAAAGTCAGAATGTATAAAGTGGTATGCTGTGAGACAGTTTTCAAAATATATCACACAACTTCAGTTGTCTCTCGTTAATATTTTGCTACTAATTTCCATATTTAAGCAGTAAAATTTCAAAATCTGAGAAAAATGTTGAACTTTGTTATGTAACATAAACTAAGAATTTTCATTTGTAAACATGGGAATCTTACAGTTAGAATGTAGTAGAATGATAATGAATATAGTGTGCCTCAAAAGATTTAGTGCAGTTTTCAGTTTTAATAACTATATTTAATTAATAACCATTTAATTGATTTAATTAAACATTAATAGCTGTTAAAAACTGAAAACTGCACTAAGACTTTTGGGACACACTAGAGAACTATGTAAGGCAACTAGGTGGTACAGTGGATATAGTGCTAGGCTTGGAGTGAGGAAAACATCTTCCTAAATTCAAATCTGACCTCAGGCAATTACAAGTTGTATAACCTTGGGCAAGTCACTAAACCCTGTTTGCCTCAGTTTCCTCATCTGTAAAATGAGCTGAAGAAGGAAATGGCAAATGACCCCTTTGCCAAGAAAACCCCAAATGGGGTCACAGAGGGTCGACACAACTGAAACAGTCCAATAACAACAAAGATAACTATATTTTAAAAGGTAGAAAACAGGTAAAGAATGTTTTCATTTTAGGGAAAAAATTAAGGAATTCCAATTGTAAAAAAAAATCACTAAAAATGCTTGCATAAAACACTGCTGAATAAATGTTATAAACACATATGGAATTCTTGTATTTATTTATCAATAAATGTGATAAAATAGTAGATATGATAAGCTATTCAAAATAAAGTGCATATACTAGGGCCAATGCAATATAAGATTCGGCTTCATGTTTAGCTTCTAGCCAGGTGTCCCAAGCAACATCCCAGATCCATCTGCTACAAATCTGTGAAATGAAAAGACCAAATACCATTTTAGATTTAACATTTTTTCAATTCAACAAATATTTATTGAGGTGCTTTGGGGGGAGAAGAATACATACAAATTAAACCACAGATCTTATAAAATGTTGAAATACATTTTAAATATTATTTTGGGGTATTGGTGACAGTAGAGTTATACCCTTTATATACTCTATGCGCATATTATTCCCAATATGATCAATATAGGCAATTCTTTTATTTTATGAAATTTGAAGCATCATCTTATTACTATTTACTATGATTTGTAGAGGGTCATATTTGTTCTTTTTTTAAAATTAATTTGTTTTCAGTTTTCAATAATAAATTCCATAAATCTTAAATTTTCTCTCCCTCCCTTTTCTCTCTCTCCATGAGATGGCATGCACTCTTATATGGGTTCTACACATACATTCTTATTAAACACATTTTCACATCAATCATGTTGCAAAGAAGAATTAAAACAAAAGGGAGAAACCATGAGAAAAATCAAACCAAAACAAAACATAACCCAAGAGAAAATAGTCTGCTTCATTCCACATTCCAATTCCTTAGTACTTTCTCTGGGTGTGGATGGCATTTTGCCTCGAGTCCTTTGGAAATGTTTTAGGTCCTCACATTGCAGTGAAGGGTTAAGTCTATCGGAAATAGTCCTTGCATATTGTGGCTGTTACTGTGTACAATGTTCCCCTGGTTCTGCTCATTTCACTCAGCATCAGTTCATTGTCTTTCCAGGCTTTTCTGAAGTCTTCCTATTCGTCATTTCTTATAGCATAATAGTTATTTTTTAATATATTGCCAAATTTGTGATTTCTTGAATACTTGGGGTAATGACTAACCCTGAGCTTCCAGTTCCTCCAATAAACTGGAGAGTCCTCCAATAAATTTAGTAATAAGTGACAAGTGCCTCATCTGCACTGGATATTGTGTTAGGTGCTAAGGAAACACAAAGGCAAAAATAAAAATCTGTCCCTGTCTTCAAATAACTTACATTTTATGTAGAGAACATGTTCACAGAACATCAGGTGCAAAATAAATACAAGGTAATTTTCTGATGGGAAAAAAAAATCACATCTCACAGATAGGATTAGCCTTTACTAATGCCAGAAGGGCTCCCACTACTGTGGCCCTTAGGCAGAGGAAATATACATACTCGTGTATACTGCAGCATCTGGTCAGCTTTATAGGGATTTTGTTTTGACCTTTTAATCTGCTTCTTGTCTAGTGATAAGGAACTTCTTGGATGGTTCCACTGAAGCTGGGCACTGAGTCTTTTTCTGTTATGACCTCAGAATGTGTTTTGTACCAGATCTAGTCCTGGGAAGAACCTGGCCTCTAATGACAAGGGGCTTTCTGTTTTCAATTATTGGCTTAAGTCTTCTACCTCTGGAAACAGGTAATGATTTTGCTTATGGCTCGTAGAGGGCCTCCCCTGAAAAGGATGGGATGGGGAGTGTATAAAAATATATTCAACATACAATAAATATGAATCAAGTATGGGGAAGAAAATTTATTCCTACAGATACAAGAATGGCTAAACATTAAAAAAAAAACACCCCAACAATTCTGCAGAACACACTGAACAGGATTAAATAATTTAATCGATGACTTCATGGTTCAATCTACTTGAAGGATGATACAAACTTCATTAGAACAAAAACCAATTTTTCTTCATTAATGCAAATGTTCTGCATTATTCAGCTTAGCTTCCTCCTCCCCCGCAACACACACACTTTTTAATTTCCATCAGAATAGCAAGGATTATCTTTCTACTCGAATTTGCATTCCATTCACTTCTTACCAAGTCAGACACAGAGTAAGCACTGAACAAAAGCTTCCTGACTGACTCCTACCTCCAAACCTTTGTAATGGATATCCCCTATGCCTGGAATGTGCTTCCTTTTCACTGCAGCTGCCTCTGAATCTCTAGTTTCCACTGAATTATCTCCTTATATACAATTATATATATTATGTAATATATAATTATGTTACATATAATTATATATCACAATCTCCACATATAAAACCTTTTAGATCTTCCCTGGTATTGATCGTGCCTCTCCTCATTTAATTACCTCTTTTCTGCATGTGTATACATGCACAAAAAAGTACATTTGTCTCTCCTGATACAATGTAAGGTCATGAAGGGCAGGAGTTTTATTTCGCCCTTGTGTTCCCACAGTGCCCCAACAGTCAGTACTCAATAAATGACTGGTTCCTCAATCCACCTACTATAAAGCTGGGTGGTGCAGTGGATAGAGCACAAGTGCAGGAGTCAGGAGGACCTGAGTTCAAATCTCACCTCAGACACTTGACACTCACTGACTGTGTGACTTTGGGCAAGTCACTTAACCCCAATTGTGCCTCATCCTGGGTCATCTCCAGTCATCCTGATGAATATCTGGTCACTGGATTCAGATGGCTCTGGAGGAGAAGTGAGGCTGGTGACTTGCACAGCCCTCCCTCTCTCAAAACAAAGTCAAGTGCAAGTCATGTCATTATTTCTCTGATGGCATGGTCTTCTTGGCAACAAAGGACAAACACACTGCCTTTGGTATGGTTTCACTACCTTCAGTCTCCACACAAATACACACATATAACACCTCTCCAATTAAAATGTTAATTTCATGAGAACAGGATGTTAAATATTAAGCAATACAGAAAGCATGACACCTGGCATTATCATGGCTTTATTTAACAGTCATGTTAAATTGAGTTAACCAAAGGGATTACTAATTTTCAAGAAATGCCTTAAATATACTTAAAATCATTAAATAAACAATATGATGGTAAATATGTAACAGTTGACTCTCCAGGAAAAAAAATGTGCAATACATTTTTGAATTTAATCTGTATTAACATTTCTCCATCATTTCATGTCTTGAAATCAATAAAACAATAAATTATGCTTATTTGAAGTGTTTACTTATTTCCTAGGTGTAAATGCTAACACTGAAAATTTAAGCAAGCCAGGACAAGTTGAATCTTGCATACCCCTAAATAAAAATTATACCAAATATAATCTTCATTTGATGATTCAGAATAATGTAGTATTCAATTAGTGTCATTAAAATAATCTAAAAGTGATTTAATCAGCATCAAGAATTTCAAAATGTGAAAACTCATTCACTGAAACAAATCAGCAACTCATGTCACTTTTAGAATTAGAGAACTGCCTGGGACACTAAGAGATTAAGTCATTTGATTCAGATAACCTAGTATGTTTTAGAGGCAGCACCTTGAACTTTGGTCTTCCTGACTCTAAGACCAGGTTTCTATCTATTATATCATGTGGCCTCTCAATGATCATCATTGACAGAAATTAAAGTGTTATACATGTATAAACTGGGCAGTCAGGTGACGCAGCAGATAGAACACCAGGCTGAGAGTCAGAAAGACATTTACTAGCTGTGATCTTGGGCACATCACTTAATTCTGTTCACCTCAGTTTCCTCATCTATAAAATGAACTGGAGAAGAAAATGGCAAACCACTCCAATACCTCTGCCAAGATAACCCCAGACAGGGTTATGAAGAATCATGCATGGCTAAAATGACTGAACAAGATGTCTAAAAATATCAGTAGACAAATTTTTCTATACTTACATTTATTGACTGGCCAGTTTTTTGAATGAGTATTATTTTTATAATGTATTTATATCGAGAGAAAGCAAATTCTTTGACAGCTGCTAATATACGATCTGCCAGTTCAAGAGACAAGGAAGAAAATGTGCCTTCATCATACTTGAGATTCTTAAGTTTATCCTATTAAAAGAATTTTAAAAAAGCAACCCTTAATTTCAATCTAAAAATGTGTAGCATAAAAATTATAATTTGACAAATTAAAACAAAAAAATGGAAATATATCTATCTGATCTCCTTTAAAAGTCCTCCTCTGAGAGCAGAGGTGACCTTGGCTACTTGGAGGCTACTTAGAGAACTGATGCAGTTTCTACCAAATATGAAAAGGTTTCAAAAAACATATGACATATTAAGTTTACTGTCTAAGAACTGGCACAGACACACCCATCATCAGGTTAGCCACTAGGTAATGAATCTTTTGCCCTATAATATGGGGAAAAAACCCAAACCCCACAAGATGTCCCTCAATCTTGTTTATGCACTTTATTTCACTTCAGTATTAACAGTGACTTGAAGGATTTCGATTTTTAGATTGTCTACAAAAATTTATTTAACTGTTGGCACTCCAAACATGAGAACTCTGCTCAGTGGCAAATAAGCTGAACTGAGCACATGTTCAGTACAGTGAAGGGCTATCATTTCACTTTGCCTGGTACTGTTCATAATGAAGATAAGCAAAAAGATCACCATGAAGACAACTGCATCTTAAGTACCACCATAATTACAAAGTTTGAAGGAACAAAGAAACTCTACAAAGAATTTGACAAGCTCTTCCAAATCAAGTCAACTAATACCTAGATACCTGATAACTGTAATACAAAATGGGTACAGGAGGGTAAAGTAAAAACTGTTGGTGTAACAGGACTGGCCCTTAGCCAGCATTAAACTGAGTGCGCACAGTGAGTGTGAAGAAGGTATGGATAATGAGTCAAGTCCTTATAAGTATAAGTATAAGTCCTTATAAGTGCCTTTGAAGCTGTCCCCTCCGTGGAAATGGATGGAGAACCTACTTCTTGAGAATCATGACATGTAATAGGAGTGGATAGCCTTTGGAGCATGAATAACTAAGACTCCATAATAGGCTCTGTTCTGATAACCACCTTGTGAATAGGAGCCTCTTAATTGTCTGCAAGTGCACAGCCAGAATTAGGGGTTTATTTCACTTCCAATCTGTCAGAATTCTTGTGAGAAAGAATTCTATAAAAGGAAAGAAGCCCTGGGCTTTCTCCACCAAGACTGACATGTGATATGTAAATACTAGTTATTTGCCTCAGTGTCTATTCTTTCATTTTAGGTGTAGGAGGCTGGAGATGACAGTGATAATTTTATGAGTTTTGCCAGGTCCAGCACCCAAGTCCACAATGGATTTTGCAGGCAGTTGGTTTAGCATTGATGATACCCTGAAAAGCAAGGAGAAATGTTCAGGACCCGTGAAGTGATAGCTGAGACAAGAGCTCATCTAGCAGATATGCCACAGTTATACTTGAACTTAGTAGGTCCAATGATTTGTAGACACTGCAGTTAAGTTTATGCCCACTTTCTCCCAAAGTCTAAGGTGGTAAAGGTGCCCCATAAGTGTGTATGTGGGGGGAAATGTTTAGACTTTTGTTTCTGATATGTCTTTATATCACTATGTAAAAGCTAACTGATGCTATCTTATTAAATGGAATTGAAAGTGCTGGGCACTGGTAGATAACTGTGAGGATATTATTTTTGAATTGAAGGCTTGAATCAGTAAAGAGGAATTTCAAGATTAATAGTATTTTAGAACTCTGAAGGGGCAGCAGCTAGCCTTTCTCAGAAAGCAAGAACTTTCTGAGAGTAAGCTCACCACACTGGAAACTATATTCAAAGATTAAGAAATAAATTGCAAAAGATTTTGATTACTCAGAAGTCCTCCCCATTTGTATTTGCTTAGAGATTAGTCAAGAACGGCACAATTACTGCAAAATATAAAATTAATTTTATCTTTAAAAAACAGAATGATTACCAATATTAGAAGACAATAATAAACTGGTTACAGAAAAGTTTAATTTAACAGTAAACTAGAATAGGAACAAGAATGTGCTTTATACAATATTGTAACCACATCAGCATGACCTATTTAATCTATTAATGATTTATTGAGGAGCTGTTAAGCGTCAAACACTGTGCTAGGTGCTAGTGATGCAAAAACACAGAAGGAAACAATTCCCATTCTCAAGAAACTTTTATTCATTTGGGGAAGTCAATAAACAATTTATTCACTCTTTTTAAAAAAATCAAGTTTTAAATTCTGAACATTAAAAATGATACTCCCATATAAAAGGCAGAACATAAAGATTATATGTACAAATAATTTTAAACAGCTTACTTTTTAAAAGTACACAAAAGGAAAGAAAGAATTTACTATATATCTACTGTGTGCCAAGTATAGAGCTATTTAAGGATGCCTTCAACCCAATTCACTCTGCCTCTTACTGACTGACCAGTAAGAAGTTCCAGCCCAAGCCTCAGTTAGTTATTGTTTGGGCTCAGAATAAGTATCAATCAATCACTTCTGTTCTGGGCAGAAACATCTCCCAGATTGATTTTTCTTTTTGACTAGGTAAAAGGTCAAAAGGTCTTTTACCTCATTTCTTACCTGGCCTTAATCCCTGAGTAGGTATTGCCTGCCTCAAGACAAACCGGTACTTGGGAAAGACCTTAGCTTAAAAAGGCCAAGGTCTCCCACTGTATCAGGGGCCATTTCCAGTGATCCTGATCTATGTCTTCCCACTGGACCCAAATAGCTCTGGAGGAGACAGTGAAGATGGTGACTTTGCATAGCCCTAACTCACTTAAATTCAATTCACTTGCAAGTAAAGACATTACTTCCCTGATGTCATTGATCCTTTTGAAGAATGAAGAAAAACAACTATGTGCCAAGTACTATCTTAAGTGCTTTACAAATATCTCATCTGATACAACCACCCCGTAAGGTAAGTGCTATTATGACTCCCATTTTACAGCTGAGGAAACTGAGGTAGACAGGTTAAGTAACTTACCCAGGGTCATACAGCTAGTAAGTGTCTGAAGCTGTAATGGCACTCTGAATCCTGACTCTAGACCCAGTACTTTATCCACTGTTATACCTCTATTCAACATACTGTTTTCATTATTTTATTTTTAGGCTGTGCCCACCCAATGAACTTTATTGTGCTTATCTTTATATGAGGCTGAATCCAAAGATATAGTCCATGCTTGAATCAAGCATATACATCAGAGTTCTTAATCAAAATGTGTTTCTATTTGGTGTTATTTTTTAAAATTCTATTTTACTTTTTAATTCTGAATTCTTATACTCCCATTCCCCCTCCCCAACTCATTGAGAAAGCAAGAAAAACAAAACCCATTACAAATGTGTATAGTCAAACAAAACCATTCTCTATTAGACAGCAACATTTTATTTTCAATGCATCCAGTTTCAAAGTTGTACTGCTTGTCTGTTTTCTTTGGAAATTCCTTCAGTTCTCTTCTGTGCATTTTGAAAAAAAAAAATCTTAAGTGATTCTCTCTTTTTCTCCTCCCCCTTTTTTTGGTCAATACTTATAGCTGGTTCTTCTCCCCCCAAAATTAAAAAATAAAAACCCCAATACACTCTTTAAGTAACAGATAAGCAGACTAAAGCAAAATAAATATGCACATTTGATAGATTAAAAATGAATGTCTAATTCTCTGCCTTGAGTAGACCACCAGGGGATAACACACTTCCTAATCAGTTCACATGGAATTGTTGTTGGTAATGGTCAACATTCATCAAAGTTCTTAAGTCTTACAATTTGTTTTTCTTAAATAAGTAAATTGTTGAATTGGGTAATTTGGTCTCTTGGTTCTATATAAATTGTTCTAATTCTTTCACTTCACTTTGGATAAATTCACAGGAGTCTTCCCAAGTTTTGCTAAAACCATTTGTTTCCTCATTTCTTGTGGTGCCATAATATACCTTAATTGTTCAGGACCAGTTTAGCCCTCAGTTATAGTTTTATTAAAAAAAGAGGAAAAAAATATTAACATTTAAGCATAGTTAAGCATAATAAATTCTCAGTGTTCATGTCTGAAAATGTCTTTCAGTTCTTTATATGTCAAGAAGTGGGTCAGTTTCTTAGCACAGAACCTGTGGAGCTATGGCTGGTCACTGCATTGCTAAGAGATCTTAAAGCTTCCAATATTGTTTTTCTTTACTATCTGTTACTGTTCCCTAGTTCTGCTCACTTCATTCTGAATTAAATCATGAGTCTTCCCAGAATTCTCTGAAACAATCCCTTTCCTCATGTCTTATGGTGCAATAATAATCCATTCTAGTGACATGCCATATTTTGTTCAGCTATTTCCCAAATGGTATGCGCCCCGCCTCCCCTTCCCCCCACCCCCATCAAGTTCCATTACAACAAAAATATTGTTGTACCTATGGACAATTTCCCTTTTTGTTTTTACTGGTTTTAGTATAACTTTCAGCAGTGGTCAAAGTCTGGGTCAAAGGACATGCAAAGTTTAGTGTCTTTTTGTGTATAATTCCAAATTACTTTGTGCAGGGGCAGATCAATCCAGAGTCACCAATATGCATTAATATGCCTATCCTCCCAATAGTTCTCAGTATAACTGTCATTCTCTTTTTAGTCATTTTAACCAAACTGATAGGCAGGAGGTAGAACCTCAGTTGTTTTAATTTGCATAATTATCATTAGTGATTTGGGGTGTTTTTGTATATGATTTTTGATAGCTTAGATTTCATCCTATGAGAATAACTTGATCATATCCTTACTACAAATATCTCAAAACTATAGTCTGGGATATTTTATGAAACTTTGTAGAATTAATATACTTTTGGTGTCACAAAATCATGCCGCATGATAAAAAGAGGTAAGAATAGCCATTTCCCAATAGTTAATTTGTCATAGGATATAAATAGTTCTCAAAAGAACTGTAAACTATTAACATGAAATAATGTCACAAATCACTAAAAATGACAGAAAATACAAGTGAAAGTAACCCTGAGGTTTCACCTTATACTCTGCTAATTGGCAAGGAAGAAAAAAAGTATCATGGTACATTTCTGGTGGAGTTTTGCATTGGTATAACCATTTTAGAAAGCAATTTGGAATTGTTCAAATAAAGGGACTAAAATGTCCATACACTCTGACCCAGAAATTTAATTACTGGTCTTATACTACAAAGAGGCCTTTGGTAA
Source organism: Potorous gilbertii (assembly GCA_028658325.1). Taxonomy (NCBI): domain Eukaryota; kingdom Metazoa; phylum Chordata; class Mammalia; order Diprotodontia; family Potoroidae; genus Potorous; species Potorous gilbertii. The sequence continues at coordinate 451,769,796 of CM053770.1, forward strand.
AGTTCCTGTATACACAGAAATATTTTTTAGCACTGCTTTGTGTGACAGCAAAGAATTGAAAAACAAAAAAGATAGCAATAGATTTGGAAATGGCTAAAATGGCGGCACATGAAAGTAAGAGAATTATGATGGTAACAACAATGATGACAATTAATAGCTAACATTTACACAGCTCCTACTGTGTGTTTCAGATGGCAGTGGCTTCTAATCCTGACTCAAGTATTAATAGCTATTTCATCATAGGCAAGTCATTTTATTCTACAAGTCTCAGCTTCCTCCTCTTACAGTAAGGCAACGACCTCGGAGCATTTTTATAAAACTCTGAGATAATATATGTAAAGTGCTTTATAAGTGTTAAAGTGCTATATAAATGCAAACTATTATTCAGTACAATTTTGAATAATTTTTCCTGTATTTCTTTGTATTTTCATTTCTTATGACAGTATTCTATTGGATTCATGAGCCACGATTTGTTTAGCCATTCTCCAATTAAGGGGACACATTGGAACTACCATTCTATAACATATTATTTTAAGGCATGGTTTGTGAACATTCAAAAAGGTAAACAGTGATCACTAAGAGTCAGCATATCTTTATCAAAAATAGATCCTATCAGAGTACCTCACTTTTTTTTTTGACAGGGTTAATAGACTGTCATGACTGACAATCAGGGAAAGGCAACAAACAAAGTATACATGGAATTTGACATGTGGTCAAGATGGAGAGAACTGGGCCAGATGATGGTATAATTAAGTAGATTCAGAAGTGATTAGACCCTAAGAATAATCACTGACATCTCAATGTCACTTTAGAGAGAAGTTTCCAGTGGAGGGCCCCAAAAGAACGTGTCTTTGGTCCTATTTTTTATCTATGGCTTGGATGAAAGCACAGTTGGTAATTTTATCAAATTTCAGGATGACATGATGCTAGAAGGTATAGCTAATACACTGGATGACAGTGGGGTTCATCAAATATCTTAAAAGGCTAGAACCTCCAAATCTAGTAGTATGAAATTTAATAAAAATAAATATTTTGTATGTAGGTTAAAAAATTCAATTAGGTAAGTACTGAACATGAAAAAGGTCAAATCGTAACAAAAAACCAATTTATTGTACTTGTCAAAGTAGGGCAGTAACATTCAGTAATACACTTTGAGTTTCTTAGAGATAATTAGTACATAAAATTCCATCTTATTGTAGAAATCTATCTTATCAAATATTTTAGAAAAAATATATTGCTCTAACCGTTAGTATCTGTTGAACTTTTCTTTGTACTGTCTGAGCTTGGAATTTCCTGGGTGGCTCCATTTTATAGGTGTTAGCATATTTTACTTTTCCCATGGTCTTCCACTGATCTTTACCTATATCAGCAATTGATTCATCAAATGGAGGTTCAACATATAGAACATCATGTACTGATTCTCTGAGTCTTTCCCGTAAGATTTGTGCATACTAAAAAAAAAAAAAAGCAAAAATACATTTTAGTATGGCTCAGTTTGATAGTTCAGTTTCTGCTTTTAAATAATTTTTTGTAGTGTAAATAACCCTGACTGACGGGTGGAGGAGGAGCAGACTAACACCCACCTATGAGCTTACTTTTTATACTAAGTTAAATGATAATGAATTGTTTTATTTCCTCGTTAACAAATATTTGAGTCCATGTATATGTATATATGCATATATAAATACATACATACATGCACACATATGTACAAAACACTCATGTATGTATGCTTGCATACATACATACATACATGCACACATACGTACAAAACAGTCATAAACACATACATTACAACGTCTCAAATTTAAACCGAGAATTGGAGAAGGCCAAATCTGAGAAGATGGTTTGGATTGTAGACAAGAGTAAGATTAACAAAACAAAGCACCTTAAATCTTTTCCAGGTCTGCCACATTCTGAAACCAAACCTAGTACCAAGCACGACAGATAGGGGGTCAAATTCTGCCGCTAAAGCCTACTAAAGCCAAGGACAAGTAACTAAAATGCTATGAACCTCAATTTCTTAATCAGTAACATGGGGACAGTAAAATCTATGCTACCTACCTCAAAGAGATTTTGAAGTTCAAATGATATTAACGTGTAAAGTGCTTTGTAAATGTTAAAGTGCTGTATACATGGCAGTCATCCTACCAAAGTTCAAGTGGGCTGAAGGCAAAGCAAAGTTCCAGACAAACTGCCCTATAATAACACATTCTACTGGTGGATAAGGTGGCATTGATCTAAGTCTTGAAGAAGAGAATTCTTACGGAGGTAAGAAGAAAGACTATTTTTCAAACCATCATCCCTTCTCCAGCCTTTACTCTCTCTCCATCCCAAACCTGACCTTGTAGTTAAATCCTCTAATCTTAGAGTTCCTCCCTGGGAACCCTTTGCTCCATCACTGATTATGTGTCTCCAAACTTCACTCTTGAATTATTCCCAGTCTTCTGTCTTTTCTACTGCTGATTAGTTCTGAACAAAGTCACATACCACTGGTTCCACTCCAAATTTGTGTTACTAATCAAAGCAACAAAGCAATGACTTTGTGAGGTCCTTGAAGGAAAGGACCATGTTTTTTACTTTCTTTGTATAACCAGTGCTTAGCACTGTACATGGTGCAAGGTTAGCACATTAATAAATACTTGTTGAATGAATCTGCTACAGCATGTTGCTTTAGTGTGACAGAGCTGCAGATAATCACAACCACAGACATAACTGTTACAGAGATACAGAGCAAGAGATGGTAAGATATAGACACAGAGGGTCAGACAAAGTCATATCTTGCAGTGATTTTTTCTTTCTACTTATACCACCAAAAGCTTAGTTCAGGCCGTCATCACCTCACCAGACTATTGCAACGGCTCTTACAAGGTCTCCCTGCTTCTATTCTTCCCCTTCTCTAATCCATCCTCCATACAACAGACAAATTGATATTCTTAAAGCCTAAGTCTGCCTATATCACTCCTTTGATCAAGAAGGTTCCAATGGCTCCTTATAGCTAGAAAGATAAAATAAAAAACACCTCAAAATGACATTTAACTTCCTTTACACTGGCTCAAATGTCTCTTTCAAGACAGATTTCGCTTTACTTATCTTGACATTTCAGAAAAATTGGGCCTACTTGTTGTTTCCGGTGGGTGACATTTCACCTCCAGGCCCTGCTTTGTACTAGCTGTCCTTCATACTGAGAATTCTCTCCTTCCTTACCTCCATTTCTGTTTTGCACTCAGAAGAATGTAAGCTACTGAAAGCAGGGTGTATTTTCTTTATATCCCTACTATCTTTGCCTTTGGGGGGCATTTAATGCTTGATGAATGGTGTGATGTGGCAGCCATAAATGCGAAAATTCTATGGTAACTGCTGGATTTGAAGTCAAAAGTCCTGGTTTTGAATGTAGCTTCTATTACTTACTTTGTGTGACTTTGGGAAATTCTTGATCTGTCTAGGACTCAGTTTTCTCATCCACAAATGGGGGAGTAAATAAATGATATTACATTTCCAATCACATCTACATCTCAATTCACTGTATACTGGAGAAGATTATCTAGTGGTGAGACCACAATAGGAAAACTGTGTTTAATATCGCATAGCACATTTTTAAAATGGCCCTGACAAACTGCAGAGATTTGGAAGAAGTTGACCAGAATGGTCAAGAACTCAAAAATGTGTCTTTTGAGTAACTGAGACATGTTTAAAGACTGGAGTAGAATTAGCTCTCTTCAAGCACTAGAAGGAATATGCTGTAGAACATGGATTTGATTTGCTTTACTTGGCTTCAAGGTTTCAACACAAATCTCCCTAGAATATAAGGGGAAAACACTGCCTAATAATTAAGGTTATCAGTCAGGATAAAAAGAAACATTTATTTACATAGCACTTTAAAGTTAGTAAGGTATTTTACATAATCTCCTTTGATTCTCAGAAGTAGGACACACTGCTTCAGGGGAGGACTGATGGGGGAAAGGATTTAGAGCTGAAAGTTAACTCAATTCTCTCCTTTCATGGTTGAGGATACTGGGGCACAGAGGATTCCCCTAAAGCTGCACAGTTCCATTTCTGGACTTGTCCACTCCAGTCAAATGAGATTTCAAACTAGGTGTTTTCCCCCTCAATACATCAGGCATTACCCACTCCTGAACTGAGGGGTACTAAGTCCTGAGAATGCTCTGGATGGGATCCCACCTCACAGATGGACTGGGCTAACCGTTAGACTCTCTGGTCCCATCCTCTCCAAGTCAAAAAACCACAAACCTGAAAAGTCTGGGCAGATGCCCAATGCTTTGGGCCTGCCTAGCCCCTTAACAAAGGGACCCTACTGTGTTTTTGTCATTATTTTGTTTTGTTTCTGAAGGGGGAGGGGCGCACAGGGAACTGGGGCGGGCGAATACTCCTGTTAGCCTTCGGGAGGGGGAAGGGTCCCAGTGGCCGCCATCACACTCACTGACTCCTTCTCAAACATGCTGGGCCTCCGCTCTCTCTTCGCCTGGGACGCGGGAGGAGCAGCCGCCTGCGTGGGCATGGCGGGGGCCTTCGCGCCGCGGCTCCCAGAGGTAGGGGTAGTGGAGGAAGGGAGGCTTCGTTTCTCCATGGTGCTTCTCCTCTTCTTTCTCCTAAGCTGCAGCCGGGTGGGGCTGTTCTACAGCCGACGCCTCCTCCCACCCATCCCGACCGAGCCCGACCTCCAGCCGCAGCCCCGGGGCCTTCCCTATGGAGGTCCTGGGGGAAACAAGCTCGTGAACACGCCGGGCTAACGACGCCCGGCACGCGCAGGAGAAGCACGGGGAGTGATCACGTGCTCACAGGGAGTGGTCACGTGCTCACAGGGCGCGATCACGTGCTCACAGGGCGCGATCACGTGCTCACAGGGCGCGATCACGTGCTCACAGGGCGCGGTCACTTGCTCCTCAGGCGCGAGGAGCCGGAGGGCGACGAGGCGGAAGTGACGTCATCGCGTCAGCGTAGATTCGTGCCGGAAGCCGGAAGGACTGGAGGGAAGAAGGGGAACAGACTCGGATAAGTTGATCTCGCGAGAGAGCTCGGGACTGTGGTGCTCTTGGTGGTGCTGCGGCGGACGCAGCCGCTGGTGCGTTCTGCCATCTCGAAGCTCCGGCCCCGCAGCTCCCTCCGCTCAGCCGAGGGCTATGTGTTTGCGGCCGCGCCTCCATTCACCGCACGGGCCCCTCATTTTTTCGGGGTCACGGACTCCTCGAACCGCCAGGTGAAGCTGCCCTGTGAAACCCTCTTCAGAACAGTGATGTTATTTTAACACGCAGGATGGAAGGACATGCTAGATTTCAGTTAGAGGTCGGTGTCATTCTTTTTTGTTCTATCCTTGTTCTCGGATCGCCCCGAATGTTCCACGGACCCTTTGGGGGGTTTGTGGACCCTGAGTTAAGAATCCTTGGATCGGTAAACCGAGAGTCTATTAAGAGCTCTGCAGTTTTTACCCTCTTCACCAATTCCTTGCGCCTTCGACATTATCCTGTGGAGAACGGAGCTGCTTTTAATACAGGAGGGGCTTAAATCAGTAGTGATTGAATTGAAGTCGGGGCTCCAGTAGCTAGTGAAGTTTCTTCCTTCCAAGAGATTTGTTTAGGCCTGCTTGGGAGCCTAAAGCAGGAAGCCTCACTCAGTGAGCAATTTATTAAGGCCTGATTATGTGCCAGACGTGCTAAAAGGCAAAGTATGGATCCTGTCCTAAAGGATTGTCCAGGAGGAGACACGTTTAAAATAAATGTGTGTATACACACACATATACCTTGCATATAGATGTATATTAAATGTATATATTATATACATTTATATATATATTTTATATAATTTATATATAATATATTTTTATACATTTATATATTATATATACATTTATGTATTTTATATATATATATGTTATATATAACCAGCATGTGCAAATATGTATTATATAATATATATCAATTATATGTGTGTATTAACCTTACAGGGGGGAAGCAAATGTTAGAATGCACACATAGGTAGTATGTATGTATATTTTCTAAAATTTACTGCCCCTTGTAAGATGAAGACATACATATTTGTAGATGCTGTGTGTATACGTATATATATATATATATATATATATATATATATATATACACGTATATATACATATATCTATATATAGATATATATACACAGTTACAATTTTCACAAGTGCACACCGGTTCCTGGTTTATGGGTGGTGAGGCAGGTGATCTACAAACACTGCACTGGGGTAAGTATTTACTGCTAGTACCTTCTCCCTGAGGTTGGTTACCACCAGTTTATGCTGGATATACCTTGTTTGTAGATAGTTGTTTGCGCGTTGTCTCCTCTATGAGATGGTGAGCTCTTTGAGAGTAGGGGCTTTTTTCTCTTTTTTTTCTTTTCTCCAATGAATGCTTTTTAACTTTGGGAAGGTACTCTGTATATTCCAAGTTTTGGAGGTGGGGAGGGGTGAGTATTAGGGCATCTTTCCTCAATTTGCTCCCTGCCATAGCCCCCATTTTTGAAATGTACGAATAGGAAAGGCTTGGGGCAAATCCTAGGTAGCCTAGATACTTCTTCCCTTCCCAAGCACAAGGACTATGTTGGAAGTTTACTCCTCACTAAAGCAACTACAAAGCCTACCATTCCTAGAGTCTGCCCTATTAGGCAAGGATCAGGAATTGTTTCCTTTTTTGTCTGTATCCTCAGCACTAGCACAATGCCTTAGGTGCTTAATAAATATTTGGTGAGTTGAACTGATGCTTCTGTGCCCCTAAACACCAACCCTACCACCTGCTGTTTCAGTCTTATAATTTTAATTCTGTGGGTCTTTTCGGCCAGGAGACCCTTTTTAAACTATATATAACCCTGGGATGAAGCACATCTTGTTTTCTAGAAATATTAATTATTAGTTTTAATAAAGATTGATTTTTATTTAGGAGGAAGACGCAAGACACTATCCACGAATTTTGTATATTTCACACAGAGAAGAAAATCCCATTTGGTGCAGTGGAGAGTGCTCAAGATTTGTAGCTGAAACACTATTTTTTGTGTCCTGGCACTCACACTTGAATGAATGAACAAATTACATTGGCTTGTTGTGTGACATTTTAAAAAGATGATGGTTTATGTTAAAGTTAACTGCCAACTATGTGTGTGTGTATTCACATATATGTATATTTGTCTTAAGAAATAGTTATATAAAGTGTTATTTCATTCATGGTTGTACCACTTCTATTACTTAATATCTCTGAACCTTTGTTTAGTTATCCGTAAAACTGTAAGTAATATTTCCATTACCTACCTCATAGGGTTGTTATTAGGAAAGTGTTTTATAAAGTACATATGAATGTGAATTATTGTCGTTTCTTTTGGCTCATCAACCCTATTTAAAGTCATCCAGTGGGTACATACATTAGAATGGAATCCCATGTCTAATGCTCAGTATAAGACTTGTTTGCAGGTACAGGAGATGACTTTGGTATGCCATGAATGTATCATGAAGGTCGGAGGTTTAATGTAGGCAAGAATGGAACTGTATTTTGGTTTGTTGCTTAATAGGTTGTTGAATCTTTTCATTTTGCTTCATGTTTTCATGTTAATTTATTGCCTTTCATCTTTCCTCCCTATAAAATGATGCTTATTAAGGTTTGGAAAGCTCTTTACATATGTTTTTCTCATTTAATCTTCACAAAAGCCCTGTGAGGTAAGTGATGTTACTATCTTTATAGTATAGATGAGGAAATTGAAGTTCAGGAATACTGAATTCAGTTAAACATTTTTAAAGCACCTTCTTGTACAACTTACTGTGATTTATTTAAAAGAAATGACATTTTTAGAAAATGCATCAAGAGAAATGCTCTGTTATGGTCCATAAAATACTTTAAGATCTTAGGTAAAATATCAATTATATTTTATCTAAATTTTCAAAGCATTCAATATATTTCCCTTTCTGTCTTTTTAAAGCCAACATAATTTATTTACTGTATCACTTTACATTTATTTTCTTTTTGTCGTCGTAACAAGTGTCTGTTATGTCTTATATTCCAGATGTTAAAAACTGACTCTATCACCACATGCCTGTCTCCCCCAGTATATGACATGGTTTGCAGGCTTGGGTTTGAAGTAAAAGAAAACCATGATATCAGCAACATTGTATCTCAGCATGGTGAAGTGTGTTGGAAAACAATTGCTGAATGTATGTGCTATACGGATTCAGGTCTGTATGTATTGTTTATCTACCTCCATTGGGAGTCTGGTATTGCATTTTACAGTAAAAGGGAAGATGGGAGAGAGAGAGGGTTTGAGGGGGAGAGACAATGAGTTCTGTTTTGGACATACTGAGTTTAAGGTATCTGCTGGACATCCAGTTCAGTATGCCTGAAAGGCAGTTGGAGATGCTATTGTAGATGGCTTTTCAAGGAGTTTAGCTACAAAGGGCAGGAGAGATATAGGATGTAGTTAGCAATGATGGAAGGATCAGGTGAGGATTTTTTCAGGATATGAGAGACATGACCATGTTTGTAGGCAGTAGGGAAGGTGTTCATACATAGGAAGAGATTAAAAATGAATGAAAGAGTAGGGATGACAGGGGGACATTCTGTTGAAGGAGATAGAATGGAGTGGGATTACTTGAACAGGTAGAAGAGTTAGCCTTGGTAAGAATTAAAGACACCTCATCATGTGAAGGAGGACAGTATGGCAGAAGGCATTTGAATAATAAATGAGGAAGAGGGAAGAAAGAAAGGTGAATGGCCTCAATTTTTTTCTGTAAAATATGAGGTAGAGTTCTTGTGCTTGCTATGTACCAGGCACTATGTTAAGTTCTGAGAATACAAAGAGAAGTAGTGGTTTAAACATACTTTAAGTTGTTTTAGTACATTGACATAAAATTCATTTTGTTCAACAGACTCGAACTGATTTATAGTAGTTAGGTGTGATCTTGCAATGTTATTGTACATTTCAGCTCCCACTTAACTATTTTTGGTCTTCCCTTGCTAATTTGGAGATCATTCTCCTTGACTGAACAGGTGGAAGCAAAATAGGAGAGGTAACTATGGTGTGGTGTATAGAGACTGCGTAAAGGACTCAAGTGACTTTTATTCTAAACCAACTTCTACTATTTACTGAGTATTTGACTTTGAGTGAGATCTTAAATTTCTCTGGGCCTCAGTTTCCTTTTCTGAAAATAAAAATGATCATTAAGATCCCTGCCAACTTTGAAATTGTATTCCACTCTTAATTTTTTGTTGATAATTTGGAGAAACTGTATGTAACATGTACCTCTGTGGTGTTAAAGAACATTTCTTTATCCTAGAAGGACAAAATGTGGATTATGTAAAGAGTGTGAGCCTCTTGGGTCCTGTATGTGAAGCTGTTCACAGTCATATATATTCCCTGAGTAAGGCACAGTTTGAAGTTCAATATGCCCTTTGGTTCCAGTGGACAAATTTTCCAGAGGTATGCCTTTGTGCAATATGGGGAAATTACATAATTTTTAAAAATCCTTTTAAATTTTAAATAGATGATGGTTTTTGTCAAAGTAAGCTGCCCACATAATCTTAAGAGCTAATTATGTAAAGTGTCACTTCATTCCCATTTGCACCACTTTTATTAATGTTGCAATTAATTTTTAGTGTTAGCCAAATGTAAAGAAACAAAATTCAAAAGAATACCTTAGCACTTAGACTCTAGCTTCTAATTTTTCCATAATACTTAGTAGAGGCAGCTGCTTGCCCAGTTGATAAAGTGTTGGACCTGGAATCAAGAAGACCTGAGTTCAAATTTGACCTCATACACTTGCTAGCTAATTTGAAGATCATTCTCCTTGACTGAACAAGGCTTGGATAAGTCACTTAATCTCTATTTGCTTCAATTTTTTTTTCATCTGTAAAATGAGGAGAATAATAGCACCTACCTCCTCCGGTTATTGTGAGGATAAAAAAATGAGGTGATTTTTGTAAAGCACTTTGAAACTTAAAAGTGCTACATAAATTCTTACTTTCTTTTCTTTCCTCATCATGTTATTTGAGGTACCTGTTCGTTTGAAAGTCATGGAAACTTGTCATTGAAACATTTGTGAGGTTGAATTTAAAGGGATAGTATTTGGGGTTGTTTTGAAAAATGTTGGTTTTTTTGGATTGACATTTGTTATTTATTGTCTTATAATAGCTATTTCCCGAAATATTTGTTGCTCTGAAGAGTCTGCAACCTACAGCTATTCCTCTTAGCTTAATGAAACTAACATCATGTCTGGAACGAGCTTTGGGTGATGTAAGTGCTTAGAATGATTAATGTGTAGTTTAAAAATTGCTTGAACAGAAATGAAAAAAGCATGACTCGTTTGCACTGCCAAATTGGTATTTTATTTGTGGAGTAGCTCAGAAACTAGAATAATTGTTATCAGGTTGCTTAATGTAATTGTTTCTCTGTAAGTGACTAGACAGAATCATATAAAAGACATATGTGATTCATTATTTGATTCAGCTAATTGTTGCTTCCTATTATATTCTGTATGGGAGGCAATTAGAAGTAAACACTTTTGAGGAAGGATAGGGTCAAAAGAATAGAATAAATGGGGGGGCTGGATAGGATGGTGGGAAATACAGTCTTTCACAATATGACAGTTATTGCATAACTATACATGTATAACCTATGTTGAATTGTTTGACTTCTCAGTGGGGTTGGGTGGGGAGGAGGAAAGGGAGAGAAGTTGGAACTCAAAGTTTTAAAAAATGAATGTTAAAAATTGTTATTACGTGCACCTGGGAAATCAGATATACAGGTAATGGGGCCCTACAAAAAAATAGAGGGGGTGGGGATAAGAGCAGGGAGCGGTGTGATAGAAAGGAGGGCAGATTAGGGGAAGTGGTAATTAGAATGCACACTGTCTTGGGATGGGTGGAGGGGAAGGATGGGGAAAACATTTGGAACTCAAAATCTTGTGGAAGTGAATGTTGAAAACTAAAAATAAATAAAATTTAAAAATATTAACATGTTTTCTAATGATTGTTTCCTCTTATCTTTTGCACACATCTTGCTTTGTGACTCTTGTTTTCTTTTTTAGGTTTGATTAGATGGAAGTAATGATTTTTCTATTAAAAACATCTTTTATTTGAATAATAGGTGTTTTTATTGATTGGAAAGGAGTGTCCATTTCTTTTAAGAGACTTGCTTGTTTCTGAGGAGCTTGCTGAAGTGTTTGGACCATCTGTGGTAAGTTTTTTCCTCTTTAGTTTGACAGGATGAATACATCTGTAGCATTTTCATCCTTTCATTGATTTTAAGTTGATGGTGTTTCTGAAAAAGCAAAAACTAACATATTCCATATAGATTCTAGGAATTAAAAGGGATCGTAGAGTACATCTAGTCCAACCTTCTACCCAGTAGAGAAATTATTTCTATAATATCCTCACAGGACATTGCCAGACTTCTATTTCAACATTTATAATGATGAGAAACTTACTACTTCATAAGGTAATCAATTCTGTGCTGGGATAGCTCTAATTTTTATAGTCCTTCCTTATATTGAACAGAAATCCATTTCTCTATAACTTAGAATAATTCTAGTTTTAGCCTTTGGAATTATATGGAATAATTCTAATCCTTTTTCTGTATGATACCCTTCAAATATTTGAGGACAATAGTCATGATTCTCCAAATCATCTCTTATCTAGGTCAAAATCAGTCATTCCTTTTATTATTCCACATGTAATATGGTTTCAAGACCCTTTGCCATCCTAGGTTCCCTCTTGTATATGCAAGTTTGTCAATGTCTTTCTTAAAGGATCTTACATTTATTTTTATCCAATTTCTTGTCACTATTGTCTTTATCATTTAGTCTTTGGAAATCTTTTTTAATTCCATTTTAATTGTCCAGTATACTAGCTATTTTTCCTGACCTTGTATGATATTAAAATTCAAATTTATCAAAGTAACTGATGTATGATAAAATTCAAATTTATCAAAGTAACTTGAATAGCAAGAGACTTGGTATAGAGCCTTGTAGTATACTACAACAGTGTCTATTTCAGATTGATATCAGCTATTCAGTATTTTTTGGATATAGTTTTTAAACTAGTTATGAATTCACTTCTTCATCATGTGTAGAAGATAGGAATTTTTTTGCTAAATTCTGTAAATATAGCCTATATTTAATCCTGTCTGTCAAATGAGCCAGAGTGGTATATTGGGAAGAAAATTGGGCATAGGGAGTCAAAAGTTAGGAGTTTCCATTTCTAATCTATTTTGAAACTGATTACTACTAGGAAGCACACTTTGGAAAGTTATACTTCTTAGTCACAAATTACTTCTCTGTTAATTTGAAATAATAATACCTATCCTATCTTGTTGATTTTATGCAGATTAAATGTGAAAGTGTTTTGAAAGGTATAAAATGTAAGTTAATAACATTGACACTAACAGTAAATGCCTTGTTAAAATCAAGAGGTATGTATGAGATCTCTTGGGTGGGCCATTAATAGTCCTGTCAGGTAGGCTGTTGGAAAGATATTCTTTTCATTTGACAGAGAAACTTAAACTTAAGTGACTTCCTTAATTTCATACAGCAAATCAGGGTGGGCCTCTGGAATAGAAACCAGATTTCCTGCCTTGTAACCCATGGCACTTTCCATTCTAACAAAATAGCATGAATTAACTAAATTTCTGTATATTGTGCAGCATAATATCTTTAAATTCTAGTATAAGTTATTATTTTCATTAAATAAGTTTACCTCATTATAAATCAACTGAAACAGGTAAGCTAAAAATTTTTTAATGCAGCAGTAGAACTTAAATGTAAATTCAGAGTTATATTGATTGACTCAATTTGCTTTCATTGTCCTAATTAGATGAATATACTCAGAGTATTCATTGGTTCTCCCTGTGGACTCAATCTGCGTAACATTTTGTGGCATGGATTTGCATCTCCTCAAGAAATTCCTCCAAAGTAAGTTGCTGGTAGAATATCCTTCTCTTTAGGCTTAGGTATGAATATTGTTCATTTCATATTCACACAACAAAAAAGAAACATTCTGAAGAGTAAGATACAGGTGGGCTGGGGAGTAGGTTCTCAAAATATAGAACTAGGTCCGCTTTGAAAGACTTCATTCAAATATTTATTTCAAAAGATGTATTATATTTAATGAAGGGAGTGTTCATACCAGAATGTTTATAGTACTAGACAAGATGCTAAATGTTATATAAGTGATGAATAAAGTGACGGCCTGAAAACCAAACAAGTCAGTCCTAGGCATTTGAGAATAGGATTTTGAAAATAAGAGGAAATATTAATATTGTAATTAGATGGTTCTCCTGTGGCTGAACGTGGGCTCAGCCTGGCAGGAATACAAAGATTAGGTAGTCAGTAAAAGAATATTCAGGACCTTGGGTGAGAGGAAGATTTTAAGAGGGTCTCAGTGCTTCACTTGTTTAACAGTAAATATTTATTAAGCCCATGAAGATACTGTTCTAATTTCTGAGAATTGCAATACAACGTAGTCCCTACCCTAGTGTAATTTATTGTCTTGGGTGGAGATGACAGCTTGCTGGTTTTCATTATGTCACTTCTTTATTCCCAGCCCTGTTTGCATCTGACTTACAGTATCTCATAATTTAGGGGTTCATAGCACACTTTGTCTTCCTATAAATGTTTATTTTTTTAGCTCTCCAAGTTGTATGAATACATATTCATATATTTTTCCTAATATATCTCCATGGTACTTTCCCCTAGATACTGCTCTATGCTGGTATTGTTGACAGCAGGATTGGGACAGCTATTAAAAGTTTATCTTCAGCAAACTAATTTTACATTCATACATCGACCTTTTCTAACTTTTACACACTTAAAGGAATTGATCATTTTTCCTGGCAAGTACTGTATTTCACATTTTCTCATTTGAATCCCTTTGTAAAACACAAAGTAGTTTTAATTTAAAAAGTAAGCTATAAATTCAAAAAGTAGAATTGTGGTGTGAATTTTTCTGCTATTGGGAATGAACTGCAGGATGCCGTAGCTTGATATAAAATATATTCTTGAACTTTTATCTTCTTATGTTTATAGTATTAGAGGGACCTGTTGTCAGAAGGGCCTCTGGTCAATTTCTAGGAGCTTGCTATACCCTTTTGGCACTATTCCTGTGAGAAATTGGTTTTTGATTTTCCTAAGTGAAGGAAAATTATATTTTAAGTCCCAAAGGGCCACTATTTTAACACCAGCCAGGTGATGTAGGTGTAAGACTAAAGAAGAGTTTTTTTCTATGGTACTGATGTAGAGGCAAGGAAATTATCATTTAGGAGTATTAGCAGTTAGGTGCCACAGTGGATAGAGCACTAGGCCTGGATTCAGGGAGACATGAATTCAAATCCTCCTGCACTTAACTAGCTGTATGACCCTGTTACTTAACCTCTGTTTACCTCATTTTCTTCAGTTGTAAAGTGGGGATGATAACAGCACCTACCTCACAGGGTTGTTGTGAAAATCAAATGAGATAATATTTGTAAGAGTCTTAGTCCAGTGCCTGGCAGATGGAATGTGCTATATGAATGTTAGCTGCTACTGTTGCTGCTGCTGCTGCTACTACTACTACTACTATTACTACTACCACTACCACCACCACCACCATTGCTACCACCACCACCACCTAAAAAGAAGGAGAACATATATGGAGTGATGGAATGGGGCCGTGGTATGAGACGTGTCTTTGTTGTCAGGGTTTAGTCCTATTAGTAAGTTCTTATTATGTATTCTATACCGTAAGTATTTTAATTAATCAACAAGTACTTCCTAAACTTGGAGGTTGGAATATGCTCCCTTTAAGTCACTAAGCCCTGATTTAATTGTCAAAGACCCAGAGGAAACTGAAACAAGAAAAAGGACCAAAAAAGGTACTACTTTTTAATGGGTTCAGGGTCTGTCTGTTCTCTCCAGCTTTCCAGTGAGCTGGAGCCAGGGGAGGACTACAAGCAGTAGTAGGAAAAGAACCCTCTGAAAGGGGCCTCAATGCTAAGGGAAGCATCACAAAGACAAGCTTAGGGAAGTTTGAGGTCTGCAGCCACAATATTTCTGGAAAGGAGATGCCCAAAATCAATTTAAAAACAACTGGTTTAAAAAGCTAAGTGAATCACCCTAGACCAACCAGGAGAAACAGTTAAAGATTAGAGACAATTTTCAAGCCTAGAGCCTAAAAATCTTCAAGAAAAGTATGGGAAGAAGTATCGCTGCAAATTTCTTGGTACCAGAATCCCAGAGGAAGAAAAATTGGGGAAGCCCAAGGGATAAAGAATTTTCTCATCCAAGAGCTACTAAGGTAAAGATGACTCATGGCCAGAGAGTGATGAGTTGATCTGGGAGAATCTGGGAGAATGGGAATGTATAAAAGTAGGGGACTCTAGAAAGGCTGGTGTCTGAAAAAAGTAACTATAGCTTTATCAAACCAAATCTGTTAAAACCAGATGTTTATCTAATATCTAACCTTATAGGATTGTGCTAGTTGACCTGGACTACAAGACTTAGAAAATGTACAGAGTCGGCCAGGTGAAGCAAAAGAGTCAAAAATGTCAAGGCCCAGTTTTTGAAACCAGAGTTTCTCCTTTAGGACTTTTAGGTATCAGAAGAAGTGATGGATTCAATCCTACCAATCTCATGATACATCAGAAAAGGTTGAAACTTAATAGAGGTGGTCTTTATTGAAATGTTGTCAAGAATTGAATTCATTCAGAGACCTGACAACTCATACCTCATATCTCTTGTTTGTCATGGAATTATATTGCATGGTCTTGAGGTCCCACACCAAACCAGTTGCCTTACTCTGTATCCTCTTCACCTTGTCAGTGTTCTTCATAAAATATGATGTCCAGAATGGAATAAAAAACTCCCAATGTGATCTGACCGTGGTAGAGCGTAGCGAGACTGTCATCTCATCATTCTGGGCACTGTGCCTCTTAAAAATGTAGTGCAAGACTATGCTAGCAACTTCCAGGGCCAAGATGGTGGAGGAGGAAGGAACCCTCCGAAGCCCTCTCAAATCCCGCTCCAAATAAGTAGAAAACTGCCTCAGAATTGGTCTAAGAGCAGGAGAGTTACTTACTAGCCATCAGGAAAGGTGTGGCCTGTTGGGATGGGAGGTCCAAGAGCAGCACTAGCAGTCACCAGTGAGGCCTTGACTCTGCTGCTGATCAGTAGTGAAGCCCTGCCCCTGAGATCTACCAGCAGAGGGACCTTGTTTCCATACCAACCCAGCAGCAGGACCCCATCCCTCAGTCCCTCAGGCAGATCAGCAAGAAAATGACTCCCTCAGGGCCTGCTAGTAGAGAGGCCCTGTTTCCATAGCAACCCAGCAGCAGGACCCAGATCAGCAATAAAATCCCTCCTCCAGGGCCAACCACTGGTAAGACTGTTACCACAGCAGTCCAGCAGCAAGGCCTCACCCACACCCAAGGGAGGCCCTCCCCCCCCCACAAGCCAGAAGGAAAACCTACCCTCAAGATAAAGGAAGAAGCTAAGCCTGGAAGCCCAGTAAAAGCCAGCAGTAAGACCTGGAGACCCAGAACAAAAAGTTCTGGATGGTGAAGGATCAAAGCACAACATGAAAATACCAAGTCAGAAAAAAAAGGGCAGAAAAAATGAGCAAAAAACAAAAAAAAGAGCTTGATTATAGAAAGTTACTATGGTGATAGGGAGGATCAAAGCATAAACTTACAAGAGGTCAGTAGTGCAAAATGGCCACATGTGAAGCCTCAGAGAAAAACGTAATTTGGTCTCAGTTCCAAAAAAAATTCCTGAAGAACTTAAAAAGGATTTTAAAAAGCAAATTAGAGAAGTAGAAGAAAAATTGGGAAAAGAAATGTGAGTAATGTAGGAGAATTATGAAAAGTCATATATATATTGAATACAGATAAATTACTAATATATTTTGGAGACTTTAAGAAAAGTCTATAGAGGATCAGAGATTGAGAACTATCCAATAAAGTCTTGTAAAACAACAGATACAGAAATGAGCAGTGTAAATGGTGGTTGCATCATGTACCATAGTTTTTGATTCATAAACATAAAGAAGTCAGTTCTACAATACATTATGTAATTGTTTAAATCTCCTTGGTGTTGGTTAGCATTTTCGATTTTTAAAAATTGGCTGATGCAAAAATTATTTCTGTGTGCAGATATTAATGATGAAGTACTGTCAATAGTTGAAGAATTGATAAAGAAATCTACTTTTGTGTTGAAAATCATGATCCCGTTTTGGGAAGCTGTAATAATGAAATTCAGATCACACAGGTAAGAGAAGAATTAGGTTGTCAAACTTAGAATTTGGAGTTAAGGGTAATCAAAAGTATTTTTGACCTTCCATAGATTGTAAGCTGTTTGAATATAAGTAAATGAAAGAGTTGAGTTTAGATGATTCATGCTATTAACTATATTTGGATAGAGAAGAAATAAAACTCTTGGTAGCCAATCTAAAAACATCTGCCCTTCAAGTTTTATTATAGTAATTTTTTTCTTATGGATCCATTCCCTTCTCTATTGTTGCTGTTTTTAATATAATTAAAATGATAGCATTTCTTGAGCAGATTATTCTGCTTGACGTTAAAACTCTAAAAACCATGGAGATCAGATAAGATCTCTGCCTTCATGGAGACTGTAACAGGAGGAAAGATAGCAAATACAAGAAAATAACAAAAGGGAATTAGGAGGCTTAGTATGAATGATGATGTTTAAAGTTTGTGTTACATTGGTTTTTTCATGTCCTTGAGATCT
Organism: Potorous gilbertii; assembly: GCA_028658325.1. Classification (NCBI taxonomy): domain Eukaryota; kingdom Metazoa; phylum Chordata; class Mammalia; order Diprotodontia; family Potoroidae; genus Potorous; species Potorous gilbertii. Next base: position 451,787,533 of record CM053770.1, read on the forward strand.
ACTTTAAAAGAAAACACTCATTTAAAAATTTTTGAGTTCCAAATTCTCTCCCTTCCCCACAAATTAAGAAGATAAGCATTATGATAACCATTATACATATTAAATCTTGCAAAACCTGTTTCCATGTTAACTGTTGCAAAAAAAGCAGGAAAAATAAAGAAAATTTTAAAAATTATATTTCATTCTGTGCTCAGTTCATCAGTTCTTTCTCTAGAGGTCGATAGCATTTTTCATCATGACTCTTTCGTAATTGTTATGTACCTTTCAATATCCAAGCCGAGTGTCATGGTTGATCATTGTTACAGTATTGCTATCACTCTGAATAGTGTTCTTCTGGTTCTGCTTGCCTCATTTTGCATCAGTTTGTATGCTTCCCAGGTTTTTCTGAAACTATTCCCTTTGTCATTTCTAACAGCACAGTAGTATTCCATTACATTTCTGTAGCATAGCTTGTTTAGTCATTCCCCAAATGCGGGGCATCTCTTCAATTTCCAATTCATTGCTGCCACAAATGTTTTTATGAGTCCTTTTGAGACTCACTTTAGCTGGAGTAGTTGTAAATGGCTAGTGTTGATGAAAGAGAAATCAAATAGGACTGCCATGACTGCATTATCTTCCATTTGGGTATCACTAAAGATACCTCATTAAATCCTGTGACGTGTTGAGGCATTGTTTAAGAAAACACAAGAGTTTGGTTTCTATTTTTATCTTGTTTTGGATTCATTTCTAGCTTAAGGAAATCATTTATTTTTTCCTTACTCATCACATCAGTTTTAGTACGTGGTCTGCTGATTGGATGCTGTAGAGTTTAATTGCATCAGTCTTTATGGAGGACTTTGAATCTCTCTCACAGATATGCGGACTGTATAGTACTGTTACTGACACAGCTGGAAACTGGTCTCCGAAAAGTCTTTACCACAGTTAATAAATGTCCAAAAAGACTTTTGACAGCAGAGGTATGTATGATTTTCTTGTTCTGTTACTGTGTTTGGAAGATAACCTGAAAGCTAGCCATTTTTCTGAGGTCAGTGATAGAAAAATATCTTGAGTTTATCCATTTTTTACCTATTTGATTTTAGAGTATAGGATGAGCTATTTGCAAGAGTTAAGCTGAGCCTATTTTTTTACCTGTAAAATAAGTAAGGAATAAATCAGTCAGTAAACATTTATTAAGCACCTACTATGTGTCAGGCACTCTGGTAAGTGTTAGGGATACAGAAATAAAATGACAGTCTCTGATCTCATTTGAACTACCTTCTTAAAAGTCATGGCAAGGATCAAAGGAGACAGTATAGGTATAAAATATTTTGTTGGCACAAAGCACTATATGAGTATAAACCATTATTACTAAAATAATTTCATGACCTGTTATAGTGCCAGTGTGATACCTGTGGTAGCTGCTATGGATATGTACACATATTTGCAGGGTAAATGCACAAAATATAAACTCTCTCTCAAAGATGAAACCAAGATATTTATTCAGATACCAGAAAGCCAGTTCCACCATGGTATTAGTAATGTGTACAAAGTTTGTACACATTACTAATAAGGGAAGCATGGCCATCCCCAAGCCTTCTCTCCATCAGGCCTTCCTTCAGACAAACCCCCTTAAGCACTCCATCTCTCACTCAGGCCAGCTACTCTGCTCTGCTTGCGTTCTCACAGCTCGGCCTCGCTGTCAGCTGTACCCTTCCTGCTCCACCTGTTCAGTAAGCTTCTCCCACCATGGGTTTAATGTAACTCAAGCTGTGGGCTGAGCCAAAGCTCATAGTAAGTCATATGGGCCTATTAAGGGACAGGGAAGATCTTCAGATTCCCTTAACCTTATATTTGGTCCCAAGATCTTTTGTGTCCATTAATAGTTCAGTGGGAGTTTTGGGTAACTGGTATCAACTTCACAACAATATATCAAGGTTTACAAAAAGTAAACACATAAAACAATATCTTAGGTGGGGACTTGAGCACAAGTACCCCAACATTCTCCCCTGAAACAAATGGGACCCAAAATTCCTTGGGGTAAGAGGCGAAGGACTCTTCTTCTATACAATGGTTCAGGAGGATCTGTAGGGGCAGTACTTATTTCCATATTCTATCTAATATTTTGTCCCTTTTCTCAGTACATCTTACATAGTTCGTTAGTTGGAATACCATCTTTTGTTCCAAAATGTATCCCTGCCCTTGATAAAGCAGTCAATATTTCTCTCCTTGTTAATCTATTCTGACTTTGAACCTGCTCTTCTCTCTTGAGGAAATTTACCTTTTCCCTATTCCCCTAAGTGACCTAACTGTGAAATCCTCTCCACCGGCTCCAAAAGAGGGTGCCCCATTTCCCCAATTAGTAGAGTCAGTATCAGGTACTTATAAGCAGGAGGAGCAGTCCTCACTAATACATTTCTATGAGGAACCATTAAGGGGGTGCTATGATAAGCCTTGGCAGCTGTGACCTTTATTGCAATTTTCATTACCTCTTCCTTTTAACTTTCTCTTACAGCCTCTAAGCAAATACCAGAGTATATTTCCACTAGGCCACATAGAGTCAGAAGGATACTGCTTATTACATCCTTCACGAGCTAAAGCTAACAGACATTGTTACCTCCTTGAATATGGTAATCCCTCATAGCTAGTGGTATAAAAGGATTCTGACTAATACCTATGAATTTTAAACAATCTATGTTAACTATCTGTACTCCTCTGGTCCCCTTGTCACAGATTCTCACCATCCAATATACCAATGATTCTCCCATTTTTTGGGAGACTTAAAATATCAGTGACCTCCTGCTTAGTGAAATCCTCAGTTACTTAAGCACTGTGTGGCCCACCCCCAACCCCATTCCTTTCTAGTATTGGACGTGTGCCCACACTCCTTTGATGCCTCCTCATCTAAATTTGTTTCATTTTCCTCCCAGATATCTGGTCCCTAGTCAGGCCCCACAGATGCAAAGGTTGCATTCACTTTCCTGTTGTTAACTTTCCCCTTTTGTTTCTGAACCTCTCTAACAACTGTCTTTTTGGTTCTAAAGGAAAGTTTGGACGCTATAGCATAGAAAGCTGCTTGTGCACATTGGCTACTTCCTTTTTTAGCTGAACCTTTTCCTCTAGCAATTTGTCTCTACTTTTATGTATAATACAATTACTTGTTAACAATGCCCATCCATTTCTACATATGCCTGCCATTTCCCCATTTCTGTTGGCAGCCCTTGCAAACATCTTTCTAAATCTCTGGGTTCTCCCTTCTGTAGCCTTGGTTCCCAGTTTTCACAAAGCCTTGGGCTTTTATCCTATTTTCTTACCAGGGAGGTGAGAGAGGTCCCATCCCAGGATAATAATTTTCTTCTTAGAGTCGTCCTGCCTCCAAGTAGAGGTTTTATATTTCAAGGTCACTTCCTTGTCCCCATTGGTAGCACCAATGAAATTCCCACAGCAGCTACTATGAATGTTTCCAGGGTAAATTCTCAAAGTATAAACTGTCTTCCTCAAAGATGAAACCAATATTTATTCAGATACCAGACAGCCAAATCCATCATGGTAACAAATAAATCTATACACATTATTAACGCAAGGAGCATGGCCATCCTCCAAGCCTTCCCTCTGTCAGGTCTCCCCAGAAACAAGTTTCCTCTAAGGCAAAATCAATCCCTTTCCTTCACAGTAGCTACTCTGCTCTGCTCTGCTTGCTCTCTCAGCTGCACCTTTCCTGCTCCACCCATTCAGCAAGCTCCTCCCACCACTCCTCCATGTGACTCAATCTGTGGGCTGGGCCAAAGCTCAAAGCAGGTCACATGGACCTATTGCAGGGATAATCTTCAAATTCCCTTACCATTACACCTATAAATTTGAGTTATATTTTTCTGATTGAATTTCTTATTCTTACAGTGATTTGCACATGTGATGTTTTATTACCTTTATGATGACTTTTTGATCATTTTTTCCTATGCTATCACTAAATATATGCTCTTAAACTAATGATACATGAAACAATAAGGGAGGCAACATGGCAGAGTAAGCAAGATTCTAGGCTTGGAGTCAAAAAGATGGCTTTAATCCTGCCTCTGGCACTAATTAAGTGTGTGAGCCTGGGCAGACCACTTAATGCCTGTGTAGTTCAGACAACTCTCTTCTAGTAGGCGGATTTCTTATACCCGGCATCCTCTACACTGATCATATCATAGGTCCTTCATATTAATATGAAAATAAATATATGAATTTTATGTGCTAGAGAAGCATATGTTATCTTACTGCATCCAGAGTTTTAAAACTAGTTTCTCATAAGGGCATTATTTAAACATAGTTTAATTACTGGAGTATGATGCCACAGGTCTTCTGTAATATGCTGTTATATTCAGTAAGTTTTATTCATTGCCTTTCCAACCATTGTAAGTCAATGACAGTTTAGAATTTGTGTGATTATGCACTAATATTTTTTCCTGTTTGTATTGTTTTAATTTTTTTCTTTTCTCTTCTAAAGTCTACAGCTTTTTACACCACCTTTGATGAAGTAAGTAGTTAAGTAACGCACAGTAATTTTCCTAATAGTTTATTTCAAGTAGTGAGTTCTTATCCCAATAACTGGGATTTTTGAATTTATCAAACATTAGGTTACTATGTTTATTTGCTTCTGTATATTTTATATCTAACCTTTTCCATTGATCGACTCCTCAATTTTTTACCCAATACCAATTCATTTTTTAAAATTTATTTATTTTAGCTTTCAACATTCATTTCCACAAGATTTTGAGTTCCAAATTTTCTCCCTATCTCTCCCCACTCCCACCCCAAAACACCCTGCATTCTGATTACCCCTTCCCCCAATCTGCCCTCCCTTCTATTGCACCCCTCCCTTCCCCTAACTCCATATTCTCTCTTTTCTTGTAGGGCAAGATAGATTTCTATACCCATTACCTGTATTTCTTATTTCCCAGTTGCATGTAAAAACAATTCTCAACATTTGTTCCTAAAACTTTGAGTTCCACCTTCTCTCCCTTCCTCCCTCCCCACCTGTCCCCACTGAGAAGGCAAGCAATTCAATATAGGCTACATATGTATAGTTTTGCAAAAGACTTCCATAATACTCATATTGTGAAAGACTAACTCTATTTCCTTCCATCCTTTCCTGCCCCCTATTTATTCTGTTCTGTCTTTTGACTTTGTCTCTCTCCTAAAGTGTTTACTTCTAATTACTCACTCCTCCTATTTGCCCTCCCTTCTGTTATCCCCCCCACCCAACTTACCCCTTTTTCCCCAACTTTCCTGTGGTGTAACATAGATTTTCATACCAAATTGAGTGTTCCCTTGTTAAGCCCAACGGGATGAGAGTGAGCCTCACTTTTTCCCTCCATTGAAAAAGCTTTTTCTTGCCTCTTTTATGACAGATTATTTTCCCCATTCCATTATCCCTTTCTCCTCCCAATATATTCCTTTCTCACCCTCAATTTTATTTTTTTAAATATTATCCCTTTCTATTCAACTCACCCTGTGCCTTCCGTGTATGTGTGTGTGTGTGTGTGTGTGTGTGTGTGTGTGTGTGTGTGTGTGTGTGTGTGTGTGTAGTCCCTCCAACTACCCAACTACTGAGAAAAGTTTCGAGAGTTACAAATATTATTTTTCCATGTAGGAATGTAAACAGATAAACTTTAGTAAGTCCCTTATGATTTCTCTTTCCTGTATACATTTTCATGCTTCTGCTCTGCCATCTTGACTCTACCCCCCCTTCCCAATTCATTTTGATGTTACAACTTTGTAGCAGTTTGAGATCTGGTCCTGCTAGGGCTCTTTACTTTCCATTTCTTTTTTCATTGATTCCTTTGATAGTTGTGATCTTTTGTATCTCTGGATAAATTTTGCCATTATTATTTTCTAGCTCTGCAAAGTAATTCTTTGGTAATTTGATTGGTATGGCACTGAATAAGTAAATTTAGGTTGTGTTGTCATTTTTATTATATATAATATAATATTATTATATAGAGTATAATAATATTGTATATAATTCTAAATGTCATAGTTAGCCAACCATGAACAGTAAATATTTCTCTTTAATTATTTAGATCTTCTTTTATTTGTACGAGGAATATTTTGTAATTGTGTTTTTGTGGTTCCTATGTCTCACTTGGCAGGTAGACTCCCAAATTTTTTATACTGTCTGTGGTTGAGTTAAATGGAATATATTTATCTAAAGCACTTTTGATGGCAATATATAGAAATACTAGTAATTTGCATGGGTTTAATTTTACATCCTGCAAATTTGCTGAAGTTGTTAGTTGTTTCTATTAGTTTTTTGGTTGACTTCCAGGGTTCTTTAGGTAAACTATGATACCATATGCAGAAAGTAATAGTTTCCTCACTACCTATGTGCTTCAATTTCCTTCTCTTGTTTTATTTATTGTAATTAACATTTCTAGTCCAGTGTTGAATAGATATGGTAACAATGGACCACCCCCCGCCTTGCTTCACTTATGATTTTCATTATTGAAACTTGCCCTTGGTGTTAGATAAATACAGTTCTTAATAAATCTCAAAGCACCTAAAAATATTTGCTTTCTTTTAGTCTATACTGAATAAACATTTTTTTATTTCAATTTAATAGGCATTTAAAAGTAAAATCTGCATGTGAATTTCAATAGTTCTTTCATTTTTCATGTTTTAAATACTTTTCAAAAAACATTATTTTGTGTCAGTAATATCACTGTTAAGGAGTAATTATTATGAGGCTTCATGGTACATTCACAGTTTATTTCTTTGCCTCTTTAGATATTAGCAAAACAATTGAGTGATGATGAAATCAATAATCTTCCTCTTCTCCTTGGAGAGCCTGCAATGGTAAAGTATTAAATATTTTCCCGATTTAACATTCTTTATGTATTGAAATAATTTAGTCAAAACAAAATAAAAGTAGTTAACTTTGGTCAGGATTAGGAGATTTCCTCCCAGAATATATGTTTAAAGCAGTGTTTCCTGAGTGTTGGATTTTGGTTCAGATTTCTTGATATCTGAATTTCTGTAACATTGTGGATTAAAAAAGATGTCCCAAGGGTTTTTTGTTTGTTTTTGATTTTTGTTGGGGAAAGGGGTTAATGGAGAGGAATGAATAGGACTACTATGCTTCTATCTGTGTCTGACTAAATGAGGTAAGTGAACAGAAGTGGAGAAAGCAGCATGGTGAAATTGAAGATGAGAAAATAGGCGGCAAAGGCATAAGAAAGAGGTATAAGTTATGAGAAAGGTATAAGTTAAAGTTTGAAAAAGAAGAATGGGGAGAAAAATTAGAGGCAAGGAAGGGAAGAAATGGCAGAAGGAGAAAGTAAGCAAAACTAAAGTAGAGAATGGAGGAGAAAAGGAAAAGGAGAAAAAAGATAAAGCAAAGAAGGAACAGAAGAAAGAGAGAAAAGGAGGGAGAGACACTGCACCACACATACTTCTCAGTTGTCCTCAGAGGTTGTTGAACCATTGAAGTGTCTGTCATGATGGCTCCCACCATGGAGCTTTATCCTGCCATCATGGGCAGAGACCAGTTTTATCTATAAGAGAGGAAGGGCTCACAGAGTTTGCTTAGCTGCAGGAAACTCTGACTGCTTTTCCTATTCTGTCCTATTTTCCAGGGAGGCAACACACACTTGGGCTGCTCTGCTAATACTGGATTGTCATAGTCCTAGGATTGAGTGCCAAGAATCAGAGCTCATTTATGGAGTTAGCAGGTAGGGAAAGTTGCAGAAATACTTGATATGTCACCAGTCTGCTGCTCATCTAAGGAATAAATTACTCCATGCTTCCAGTAGGGAGTAATGCAGCACTTGAAGCTCAGTTGCCTCTTCTGGAGACCCATGAACCTAGTATTCAAAATTATGTGAGTGTGTGAAGGCATTGATAGGTATTGTGCCATTTCTACCTTAGAAGCTTTTATATGCTAGAAGATTTGAGGACACAGGTTCAAATTAAAAGTGCATTTAAAGTTATTCTAACAGAGCATCTCATATAATTAAACTTATACACACACACACACACACGCCAAGTATAAGATACATTGAAGCAAAAATATATAATGCTTCCTTTTATAACTCTTGTAGGAAAAATGTTCTGTAAATTTCCCAAATCAATATTGATAAATAAAGCAAAGGTTGCTTCAGACTGTTCTAAATATAATTTCATTTCATCTTAGTTAAAATTATGTGTAGGTTTTCCTTCTGAGTTATTAGATCATGCCTATATATGAATTTAGCTTATGAAAGGTCTGTTTCATTAGGTAATGCAGTGCATTGCCCTTCACTAAAATCTTTGTCCAATGCCTCTCATGGGCTTTTGATGACTAATTGAGAGCACAAACTTTGGCAGCATTTCTAAGATAGCAAAGTTTTGAATTAATTTTAGATTAATTTTTTTAATTAATTTTTTTTGAGGATTAACATGATGACCATTTCAGAAACACCCATTCCTTGTTTGATTTCCTGTTGAAGCCTGGGGCCTGGTAGAGAAGGTCCAGAGTTTGCTTGGAGAGGAATGAGGTTTAATATGGGACATGCACCTGTAAAATAGAACTGCACCTTCAGTTCTAAGGAACATCATTGTCATGAGATATATATCTGCAATAAGTCACTTATCAGTGCATGTTTATTGCCATTTCAACTATTAGAATTTAATTTCTGGCTCCACATTGTAGAATAGTTCGTAGCAATGCCTGATACCCCTAGGAGAGCTGTAATACTGGCAGATAATAGAAGATATCAGATCTCCCTTATCAACCAAATGTACTTTGTCTTGAGGAGAATTTACAGTGTGACTTCTAGATAAATATATAATGACTGAGCAAATTATATTCAAATCATATAATATATGTAAAGTACTTTTTAAAGCTTAAAACATTATATAAACATCTACTATTGCTATTACTATTTATAATTTCTATTATCTAGCTTTTTTGTTAAGGATTTATAGTCTTTCAGCAATAATTTAGTAAGAAAATATGTAATAGCGAGTCACAATTCTGTTTAGTGAAAATTACTAGGGACCAAAGCCTGACCCTGTTTTCTATTTAAATTGTAACATAGATTAGGAGGATACTTCAGAATTTTATGTTAAAAATATGTTGGACAAGACATTAAGAGACTAGTTCTAATTTTCACTGTGCTGTTAGATATATGAGCTTAGGAAAATCATTTACCCTTTCTGAGCTTTGTCATTTATAAAATAAGTACTAGACCAATAGTTCTCCTGGGCCTCTTCTGGCAATAAAAGGCCAATGAAATTAGCAGAGGTAGTTTGAATTGATAAGTATTTTTTAAACCCTTTTTTGCCCAAAACTTTTGAGAGCAGTTGCCCCATCTGGGGTGGGGAAGCTGGAAGATGAACATGTGCGAAAGGGGCTACGTATGGATGAAGGTTATTTGTGAGATTTTCATTCCATTTCCACATTGTTGCAAGAGGAGAAAATAGCTATTTCAGTTTGTTAGAACCTCAGAATAAAAGACAAAAGGCCAAGGGAATGACAAGAGGGAAGAATGACACTATCTGGACAGTATTGTTTATAGAAAGAGAGATTAATCAAATTTGGGTTGTCAACTTTAGAAAAGTTGGGTAGCAGAGAAAAGTTTTATAAAAAAAGTCACTATACCAATAGCTGTTAGAAGCTTTGGTCTCTGTAACTTATTCACAACTTCTCCCCCACCCCCCCAATTTCTTAGGGATCTTAACTAATGCCTAAACAGAAAACCAAACCAAAAAATCCTTGCCTAGATCAAGATTGAAGTGGTGAGATTATATTATTAATATATTGCTGTACAATATACTATGCATATTAGTGAAACATGCAGAGTCCCATTGACTGTTTTCTGGTTTATTTTGTTTTGTCCACAAATATACTGTAAGAAATAGGTGTTTCCAAAAGGTTTATAAGAAATTAGGATTCTATAGTTAGTAGTACTTAGAGCTTTGAATGTAGAGATAGAAAATCCAGATTTGATTCTGACCCTATCATTTATTACCTGAATGACCTTTGACAAGTTATTGAATTTTCCGGGGCCTCCATTTCCTTATCAGTGAAATGCGAGATCTGGACTAGATGACCTCTAAAGCTTTCTATCTCTAAATCCTGTGATCCTATGCCAAAAAAAAATTTTTTTGTTAGGAAATTACAAACAATGTATTGTTTATGTTAAAATGATTGCTTTCAAAAGTATGCCCATTGGAAGTTTGTTATTTGTTCTGTAGTTGACTTTATGCAATACACATTAATAAGACTACATGTATCTTATGTCCACTTGTTTCCTGACAGGAGTTTCTTTGGGATTTCTTGAACCATCAAGAAGGCCCCCGTTTAAGAGATCGTTTAAGCCATGGGGAGATCAACTTAAATGACTTTCCAAAGGAGCTTACAAATCAGCTACTTGCCTTTTCTGTTGTACTCTTAGTCAGATTTGTTGGAGAAGATGTGTTATCGGTTTATAAGGTAATAATATTTATGGAAAATTTAATGTCAGTTATATTTGCTTACCAGCTATGCCTAAAACAAGATTACTTTGAAAATACAGTCAGTTCTCAATTCTGTTTGGAATCACTTATTTCTCTACTAGTAGGGAAAATTTAGAATGGAAGTCTTTTTCTTGACTTCTTTTTAAAAATTCTCCTTGTCAAATGTATCTACAAATTTTCTATTAATTTAATTTGAAGTAGTTTAAACTGCTTCTTAGAAAGATCTTTCTGTATGTTTCTAAAAGCTAATGAGAACTGTCAAGAGCTGGGGCTGTGTGGTATCGTAGAAAGAAACCTAATGTGGTTCTCTGCCGCTGGTGTGACAACAAACAGTTCATATGACCATGGATAAGTTAACCTCCCTGGCTCTCTCATTCTTCATCTGTTTGTAGAGTGAGAGGTTTGGATTAGAACAGAGGTTTCCAACCTGGGCTATGAGAATCCCATGGAGTGGTATTGGGAATATGGAGGAATCTTATCCTATTGAAATTAATTTTGTTATTTCATTTCTTATTGCATGTGAATGCCAAATTCCATAATTTATTTCCTTTTGTATAGGGGAGAAGGAATGGAAAAAAGAATAAGCATTTGTGTGCTGGGCACTCTGCTAAGTGCTATACAGATAGGATCTCATTTGAGCCTCTAAACAACCCTATCTATCTATGCGTTAAGTGCTGTTAGTATCCCCATTTCACATTTGAGAGACTTAGGCAAACTAAAGTTAAGTGACTTGCCCAGGGTCACACAGCTAGTGGGTATCTGAGACCACATTCGAACTCAATTTTTCCTGATTCCAAGCCCAGTGCTCTGTCCACTCTGCTGCCTACCTGCCTCATATATCTTAAATATAAGATATATATACACACATAGGGTCTAGGGTATAGGAAGGGTTACTGAAAACCAAGGAGTATAGGAACTGAGAAAGAAGATCAGTAAGATCTCTTCTGGCTCTGATAGTAATGATTCTATCATCGTATGAACTAAAAAAAATTTTTTTTCAAAACTATTTATCAAGCAATTGAATGTTATAAAAGATTCTCTGTCTCCTCAATTTGTCTGGGAGTGGGCCATACCAAGACAATTATTACTAAAGCTGTCATACTTCTAAATTTTGTTAGAATGTCTCATTATTTATTAAATTAAAACTGTTACTGGCTATAGTCTGGCCTTATAGTTCAAGTTTCACAGAATGCTAATGAACTTTTTTTTCATTATAATCGTTTGTTTTTTGTCTTTCCTTTGGGATAAGGTCTCTCGGAAACTTGTGTCTTTAAATGACTTTCAGTTCAGTGTTACAAAGACATGAGCTAAAACAGTTACAGTGATTGAGCTTAATCTGTGCTGTTTTTTTTAAAACCAGGAGAATGCGTCAATCAGAACTTTAATCAGCTGTGTAAACTGCTATTGTTCTCAATTCCATCCAGTTTCTCAGCTTAAGAAAAAGGTAGGAAGGCATGTTAACTAAAAGTAGAATTTTTTTGTGTATGTTTGTTGATGAACTTGTTCATTTATAAGCCTGGAGCCAAGTAATAGTATAATAGTGATGGAGAACTTCAGTTGGTCTGCTGTAGAGCTCTTTTCTGTAAAAAATAGGGCATATAATAATGTCTTGGCTTGCCTTAGTGATTATTTAATCCTTCAAAATATGGAGTGTTGAACAAGAGGAACTTGTCTGGCTCTAATTCTCCCAAAGTGGGGTAGAAATGATGGAACTTTGTGTGAGGATAAGAGGGAGACGTTGCCTCCTGTGTCTTAGGATTTGTAATAGAGAAGGAAAGGAGAATTGGGAATGATGTGACGTGTGCCTTAGATTTTAGAAGATGAGATTTCAGACATTTCAGAAGAAGGGTAGGCAGAGGCCCTTTAACATGAGCTTCCTTTTCTCTGTCCTCATTTTGAAACACCTTGATAATGGTCCCCAACTCTTTCCTTTCTCCAGTCTTTGACAACTGAGTTGCCTTTGATCCTTGCCTCCTCCAGTCTTCACCTTCTTGTTGCAACCTCAATCATTCTCTTTTCCTCTAAGTTCTTCCTCCTCCTCTACCTCTCCCTCTCCCACAGTGCTCTGTCCACTGTGCTGCCTACCTGCCTCATATATCTTATATACCTCTTCTCTTCATTTTTTCTTCCTTCATTTCTCCCTCTTTCTCTTTCCCTCACCTTCAACCTATTGGTTCTTTCCCTACTGTCTTCAAAGGAGTCCAGCCATTCTCCATCCTTCCTTCACCCTACCAGCCACTCAAGCTATCTCTCTTCCCTTTTTCAGATAAACTCATTGAAAAGTTGGGTACATTGCAGCCTCCATATCCCCTCCTTTCACTACTCAAAACTTTGTATTCTGGCTTGTGACCATAACACTTGACTGAAACTGCCCTCTCCAAAGTTAACCAATAATCTCTTAATGGCCAAATCTGATTTTTAAAGTCTTTATCCTTTTTTACCTAGTTGGTGCATTTATCATTTGGTCATCTTCCCTTTTAGATGCTCTCTCCTCTTTGGGCTATTGTGACAGTCTGTCCTGTGGTCTCCTGTTTCAGCCACTCCCTAGGCCCCTTTGTTGGCTCTTCACTGAAATCAAACCACCTAAATGTGAGTCTTGCTCAAGGTTTTGTCCTCAGCTTTCTAATCTTCTGTGTCTACGTTTTCTCTCTTAGGGACCTCATGAGTTCCCATGGATTTAGTTACATAGATGACTCATAGATTCATATATCTAACCTCAATCTCTCTCCTTAGCTAAGCATCACCAGTTGCCTTTTAGAGACAGTTATTATCACTCCCACTTCACAGATGAAAAAACTGAGGCTGAGAGGTTAAGTGAATTGCTCAGGTCACATAGATACTATTACATGATAGAATCAAGATTCCAATTCGACCGCAGGTCTTCCTGATCCTCACCCTGTCTCTTCCTGGAGCTTGCCCTCTTTAATCATCTCTTTCTCTCCCTGGTTTTCAGCCTCTCTTTGTTCACTCGTTCCTGGCTGCCTACAAACACCTGAAGGTCTACCCATCCTTAAAAATAAAATTTGGTATGCCCATTTTCTCATATTATTTCTCATATCTTCCCTTCCTCACAGCAGAAAACCCCAGGAAGAGGGAAAAGAAAAGTTTCCTCTCCACTTGCTCTCATTTTTTAGCCCCTTCTGGCATTTGATTTCATCACTTAACTGAAATGGGCCTCCCCAAGGTCATCAGTAAGCTATTTTTTTTTGAAAAAAACCACCTCATTTTTATTGTTATCTTTTCTTAATGTAACATTTATTTCCAAATATTTCCTCCCCTTCTTCCCTATGGAGTGAGTCATTCATTGTAACAAAGATTTTTTAAAAGAGAGGGGAAAAACAGTTCAAAAATGACCAACACATCAACATGATTGACAGCACATGCAATATTCTGTACTCAATTTTCACCCCTCTCCAGTGAAGGGAGGGAGATGCATTTTCCTGACTCAGTCAACTAGTGTTTATTAAATACTTACTCTGTGTCAGGCACTGTACTAAGCACTGTGAATACTGGCAATCCGCCACTCTCCAAAAACAAACTGGTCCCTGCTCTCCAGGAGCTCACAGTCTAAGCAGGGTGGGGTGGGGAGGGACCACGTGCAGTTAACCACGTATAAGCCAGATAAAGAATGCTGGCTAACATTTGTATAGCACTTCCTATGTGCCAGGCACTGTGCTAAGTACTTTACAATCATTGTCTCATTTGGTCCTCACAACAGCCCTAGGAGAATAGGTACTGTTATTGTCCCCATTTCTTAGATGAGACAAACAGAGGTTAAGTGACTTGCCCAGGGTCACGCAGCTAGTATGAATCTGAGGCTAGATTTGACCTCAGTTCTTGAGGACTCTAGGCATAGGGCTGTATCCACTGTTCCACCTCATTGGGTTTTGTTTCAGAAGGAAGGTGCTAACATTGAGAAGGACTGGGAAAGTCTTGCAGAAGGTTGTACTTTAACTGAAACTTGAAGGAAGGTGAAGATTTTGAGGAAAACCAGAAGGTGATGAGGAGGCAGTCATAGGGAACAACCAGTGAAACTCCCAGAGTTAAGAGGTGGAAGTTTGTGTGAGGAGTAGTCTGACAACTGAGTGGAGGAGAAAGTGGAGTGGGGAGAGACTTGGGGCAGGGAGAGCAGCCAAAGGCATTGACAGTAGTCAAGATGTAAGGGGACTGAGGACATATATCAGGGTCATGGGCATGTCAGAGGAGAGAAGCAGGTAGCTATGAGAGATACTACACAGGTAGAAATGACAGGACTTGGCAAAGACTGGCTACTTGGGGTGTGAAAAAGGGAAGAGTCAGGATGGAACCTATAGGGGTAGTGGTGCCCTCTGCAGTAATAGGAAACCTAGGAAGGGAGAGGGCTTGGGGAAAAGGTCATGAGGTCAGTTTGGGACAAGTTGGGTTGCAGATGTCTACTGGACATCCAGTTAGTTCATCTCTTGGCCAAGGCCGTTATAACATATCAGGGTGTTAAGGAGACATTGTAAATGTGTATCTGCAGCAGTCATTACTTTGAATCACGGAAGTGTGAACTTGTTTTTTCTAATAGTTTAGTTATAATTTATGTATACCAGGAAGTAAAATGCTGAATTACTTACACCAATTTTTTTGGCTAAAATACTAAAAATGGAACTTACTGAGTTTCTCACATGCATTACATTCTAAATTTGACATCATTCTGAAAAATCTGTTTATCAGAAAATAACTTTAAATTCCTTAAAATTAATTTTATTTTGATTTCCTAGATTCTGTACTGTGAGAAAAGCATCAAAATATGGCCTCAGCTTCCAATAGTGCCGGTGGAACAAATTCAGGAAGCAACCAGGTATGTTTCAATCTAAAGAAAGGTAGGACTGGTGTGTTAAAGTCATGGAGTTAGGTGGGATCTTGACAGGCCTTTGATCTTTAGTGTTAAAATTCATTCTTATTCAGAGAAGACTTTTAAAAGACCAGAACTTAGATACTCAACATGAATCTGTGATCTCATTAATGTGGGTTATTTCCTCCAAAGATACAGACCACAGTCTACCCTGCCTGCTCATCTTGTGCAACTTACTATGATTTTGCTGCTTGGGGCATGCTCCTCTTCCTTTCTGTCTCTTGTTTTAGGGAGGGAAGGTACCAGTGGAGTGGATGGACTTTCAGTTATCTCTTGCTCTAACTGTAATGGTACTCAGGCCCCTTTCGTTTTTTTGCTCATGCATTTCTTTGATGAAATCCTTCCTATTACTTCTCTTTTGTAATTCTTTACTTGGTGTGTTGCACCCTGCTCTTGCCCACTGTATCCCACTTCATTGCCCTTTAAGTGATCTTCAGTTCTATAGATCTCATCTGTAATTTGGTCTATACCAGCAGTTTTTCTCATCTTTATTTCCTTAAGTACCAATTCCACTTCATCTTTTTTGAAGACTAAATAATAATAAAATTACACAGTCCTTCACAAAAAAATCTTTCCTAATTAAGAATTTTATAGATATTTTTTCCAGTAAAATATCCATTTCATTAAGGAAACCTTGCTGTCCCCAAGTTACAGGGTAGCAAACTAAGAATAGTAGGATTGCTGTGTGTGTGTGTGTGTGTGTGTGTGTGTGTGTGTGTGTGGTGTGTGGGGTGTGTGTTTTTATGTATGTAATGCAAGCATGCCCTTTCAAAGACTTTGAAAAGCCAACTAAAGCTAAACTAAGCATCGAAAGTGCATTGTCATACCAGTGGAAAAAAAAGATTTTCTGATCAGTACCTGCCCATTACTCAAAGAATTTGGTGCTGTTATACGAGATGTTAGGTAACAAAGTCATGAAAGTAGAACGTTTGTACAAACTCGTTGCATATCCATTTGTCCAAATAGGAACTTCCAAAATTGTAGTTATAAATTTAAAATTTTATATTTTTCAGATTAGAAGGCAGTGCTGAAACCAATGATTGCTATCATTTGATTTTAAAAATTTCCTCTGAACTCCAACACTGCATGCCTCAGGGTGACTGTGGTTTGAATAACTTACTGGATAACCCTCCCACAGCAAAGTAAGTCAAGTCATCTTTGGTGTTATAATTATTTTCTAATTATTACATTTTTAACTTGAAAGAAAATTTTTTGAGTTCTGAATTCTCTCCCTCCCCAGTCCGTTGTAAAGACAGGAAATAGAATGTCAGTTATACATGGGGAATCATGGAAATTTATTTCCATGTTGGCCATGTTCAAAACTAAACTAAAATAAGAAAAATAAAGAAATTGACAAAGTATGCTCCAATCTGCATTCAGACTCCATCTTTTCTTTCTCTGGAGGTGGATAGCATTCTTCATCGTAAGTCCTTCAGAATTGTCTTGCACTGATTAGAGTAGATATATTTTTCACAGTTGATTATTGTACCATGTTGCTTATTCCAGTGTACAGCATTCTCCTGGTTCTGCTCACTTCACTCTGCATTAGTTCATGTAAGTCTTCCCAGGTTTTTCTGAAACCATCCTGTTTGTCATTTCTTATAGCACAGTACTATTCCGTCACAATCAGCTATCACAGCTTATATGGCCATCCCCAGTTGATGGGCATCCCCTCAATTTTCTTGAATATTAAGGCATTACTTGTTTGCATTGCCTGCGTTTATCTTTTGTATATATCTTTTGTAGTTGAGGGATATCTAGACAGGTATTTTTGGTTATGAATTCAGTTAGGTAAGAAAGCTGCTGGGTGGATCTTGGTAGATGTACAAGTTTCAGGAAATTTGCTTTTTTTGGGGGGGGGGCAAAAGTTATTCATGTTTTGGGGAAGTGAATCTCTAGCAAGTTCATTTTAAAGCATGTGATGAAAGCTTCATTTCTGATTTCCAGGTGGTCCCTCTTGCTTCAGGAGCTTTGCAGCAAACGCATTCAAACTTTGTATTGTCCCCGGTCTGTCCTTGAAGTCCTTGCGATTCTTCAGAAAATAAGTACGCATTGCCACCTAGTGTCTGATCAAATTATTGCCACTACAGAAATAAGATTTAAGCAGTGGACGCAAAAGACCCTTCGGTCTCGCCAGAGGCAGAACTATCTACGCATGTTGAGCAGGTTGGTGTTGGTGAGGGCTGCTGATAGAGAGAAAGAGAGAGGAGTAAGAAGAATGGGGGCCCAGGACAAAGCCTATGAGAACACTTACAGGGAGGGGTGTGGATCTGGACAACAAACCATTGAGTTACACATTTGATCTCCTACTTCCATGTATTTATGCAAGTCACATGGCACATTTACAGTGCATCCCTTCCTCATAGTCGTCTCTGAGAATCTCATTTTCTTTCAGTGCTCAGCTCAGATACCGCCTTTCCAATGAAGGCTTACTTGATTTCTCTCAGTTTTAAATGCCTTCTCCCTCTCAGGATTCCTTCCATTTATTTCTTTTTAATGTAACTTTTATTTTATTTTACCTTTCTCAATTAAAGATTTCATTTCTCTCCCCCCAACCTGACCACCTTCACTGGAAAAAAAAACAAAGGAAAAAAGTTGTATTCACAAATACAGACAGTCAAACAAAGCAAATTCCTCTGATTGGCCATGCCCAAGAATGTTTGTCTCATTTTTCATCTATTTATTTCTCTATATGCATGTTGTATCCATCTGTCCTAAAGAAATATAAGTTTCCAAAGAACAGACCGCAGTTTCAGTTCTGTCTGTTTCCCTAGCCTAGTTCCTAGCTTGGTGCTGTCCATATAGTAGGCATTCCATACATGTTGGTTGAATTGGATTCTGTGAATGTGTGTGGAGGAAATTGAGGCTCTGTATGGAGACCCCTTGTTTACCAGGTTTTAGTGGTGAAAGAAAATAGGGCAGTGTGATTATAGCTAGAGAGAATAGTAGCAGAGGTAAACAAAGGTGTTTTTTAATAGACATGAAGGAAACATTTTAGTTAATTAAACTCTTTTATTTTTAGTATTAAGCTTTTGTCTCCTGTACTCCAGCTAATATTATTGCTGATCACACTGGAATTGGTCAACATACATACTGTTAATGAAAAAAATACTTGTGAATACCAGCATTACTTAAAGTAAGTATGTAATATTTTAAAATGAATGATATGGACCTCTCGTATTATTTCTACTTGTCCATTCTCTTTGACATTATCTTTTTATTAAACCAGTAGATTGATGTATTTCTTAAGCATTTTCCTCTAGATATTTATGTAGGTTCATACAGCTAGTGCTGGAAGGAACAGCAGAAACCATTTAAGGCAGCCCCCTTATTTACAGATGAAGAAATCGAGGACTAGGTAGATAAGTGACTTGCTCAAGGTCTTTGTAACAGCATTAGAGGTAGGAATTGAATCCAGTTTTTCAGTCTCCAGAGCATGTGATCTTTTCAGTGTACCACACCGTCACCTGAGATGGCATAGATATAGAAATATAGTGAATCTTTTCAAAATTTCTTTTTCACTTGAGAATCCAGAATTGCTCTTACTGCTACAGATAAAATGGATATTTCTAAGAGAACAATCAAAGACCACTTAGTCCATCCTTCTGCCTCTAGACATATCAAAGAGATATATCTGCAAGCCAGCCTCGCAGAAATAGTTAAGGTGCTCTAGGGAGAGAGAAGGGGGAAGGCATGAATGAAACAGGCTAAATCAGCTCCATTACCAGCCACCCAGTGAAAGTAACCTAGGATCTCGTCTCTAAAAACCCTGATAATAGCAGTATCATCATGGGCCATATGTCTGACCTAGTTAATCTGCCATCATCAAGGGAGCATTCTGTGTGGTAATGTGGCCCCACTATCACCACCACTTCCCAAATCAACCACTAACCAACTGCCACCAGCAGGCAGGAAAGCTAGTAGAGTTGGTCGTTTCCTCTCTTTCAACCTCTAAGGAGATAGCCCGTTACCCCTTCTCTAAAAAGCCCTTGGAATAGTAGTAAACACACCATTGACCCTGATCTCATCCCGGTACCTGTTACCGTCTTCCAGAAACAGATACTGTGTTATCAGTCAAAATAACACTAAAGAAGATATGTTTATGGATCAGCCTTATCCCCCTTGCATTCCAGCCAAACTAAACTACTTGCCATCTAACCTGCTAGGCCTTACTTCTCCCCTACTGATGCACCATGAGGACCATTGAATTTTTCCAGGAGTCCTTTATATGTTTGTTGTTGTTCATCCTTCATTCTTGAAGAGGACCAGTGACATCAGGAGGGGGATGTTTGACTTGCAACTGGATTAGATTTTCTGTTTGTATTCCCAGCTTTGCACACAGTTAAGTGCTGAACAATTGTGTTCTCAGTTAATTTATAAAGTTCATATATAGCTAACTTAGTGGTTGCTAAGGAAGATTCAGTTTTTCTTATTTGATAAATTCTTATTACAGCTCAGTGATTTAGAACAAAATCTTTTTGGCAGAACTGAATTTTTCAGGTATAGGAGAGGACAACACATTTCCAAACTATCTAAAGTCTTCTACAGCATTAGGGTCTAAAGCTTCAGTATAACACACATATATACCCATATATATGAAAGAGAGATTGATTGTGTCTTCCTTGCTTATATCCTAAGACCTGAAAGCTCAAGGGCCACATAGAGATCATATTAACTCTTTGTGAGGATTCCTCAAGGCTATATAGTTGCTAGTCATAGCAGTCGCCTCAGAAACCTGTATCTGCTCTGGCAACTCAAAAATCAGATCAGTACTATGGTACAGTAGAAAGAACACTGGATTTAGAATCAGAGGATGTTGGTTTGAATTGGGCAAGTCATTTCATCTCTCTGTTCTCTGAGCCTCAGTTTCCTCATCTGTAAAATGAGAAGGGTGGTGCAGATGACACCTGAGGTCTCTTCCTGCTCTAAACCTAGATCCTAGTGGATGGCAAGCTCAAGGCAAGTCAGCAGAATGATACAGTAGCAAAATACCCAGCAAATAACACTAGACTTTATTAGTAGAGGTATAGTATCTTAGGACGGTGGTGTCAGAATCACATAGAAATGGGGCCTCTACATTCATACAGATTCCTGTGGCTCAGATATTGACTTAAGTTTACAATGTTATGAGATCTATGTTTTAGTGTAATGTTGCAGATTTTGTTAAATATTTCCTAGTTGCATTTTAATCAGGTTCAGGCTGCACTTGGGTATGTTATGGGCTACATGAGGCCTACAGGCCATGTGTTTGACACCTCTGCCCTAGATCAAAATAGGTGATAGCTTCATTGTGTGGGCACCACATTTTAAGATAGACTTTGACGAACTGGACCACGTCCAGAAAAGTATAACTAGGGCAGTGAGGGAAACAAACCAGGAGTGAAACGGAAAAACATAATGTATTAAGGATAGTCTGGAAAAAATAAAGCCTTGGGGTGAGGGGAAGGCATTGTAACTATCTAAATATATTTGAAGATAAAGAAGAGAGATCAGATTTTTTTCTTTGTGAAAGCACATTTTGATTGAGAAATGATTTTCTAACAGAAATAGAATAGAATAATTTCCTATCTAGAGACAGAGTTGACTGTCTTGTGAAGGGACTTTGGTCACTGGAATTATTTAGGCCCAGGCTTGTGACAGTCAGGAAGGGTGTACAGAAAATACCTGGGTGGAGCAAGTGGTTGGAGTAGATCAGCACTTCTTAAACTGTGAGTCGCTACCCAAAATGGGGTTGCAAAAAATTTGTCAACAGTAAAGGGTTTCTGATGCACAGTGACAAAAAATTAATTCAAATCAAACACGTAATGAATCCAAGGTGTTTCTGTCAGCTCTTGCTGGTGTTGCATCACAACTTCACTGAAGCCTTAGTTCTGATCACAAATCATGCACACTTTGCACTGCGCATGCCCTCGGGCCATACAACATAGCAAGTGGAAAACGTCTAAGAAGCCCTGGACTAGATGATATCTTAAGATTCTGTGATGCTAACACTTGGTTAACTGGTGTCTAGATGCATGGGAGTCTATAAAACAATCTTGGCAGAAGTTTAAGCTTTTTTGATAGTCTTTAATAATATTTACTGTCAGGAAAATTTCCCTTTCTTCCAGGATATTTACTTTGACTTTGAATTTATGTTAATTTCTTCATGTTTGTTCCTCAGAGAAGGTCATCAGGTCTATTTAATAAGCATTGATATATTTAAAGTTGACTGGAAAAACAAATCTCTTTTCAGAAGAACTAGCACTTAGCCAATGACTTTGTGCCTTCCACTTTATGGGTTGATAGAGGTAAACAGTTCGAATCCTAAAGGAAAAGTGGGAGTATGTGTCTCTTAGAATCATTCTGCTTTGATTCATTTTTCTCATGTTTTCTAATTGCCCAAATCTTAGAATCCTCATCAAACATTGTTGAGACCATTTGTATGTGGTTTTGTAGCAAGAGAATGATGTATATTCAGGTTACTCTGGTCTTGTTTTTGATATAGC
Organism: Potorous gilbertii; assembly: GCA_028658325.1. Lineage (NCBI taxonomy): Eukaryota > Metazoa > Chordata > Mammalia > Diprotodontia > Potoroidae > Potorous > Potorous gilbertii. The sequence goes on from CM053770.1 coordinate 451,809,352, forward strand.
AGGAAGGTAGTTTGGGAGTAATCTGGGAAAGAAGAGAAAGCAATTTAAGTCATTAGGGCAATTGATAGATAAACTACTACAAGAAAAAAAGATACTTTTGGCCAATCTTTTTCCTCTTTTTTTTCCCACCAGGTTCTTGAAGTCAATCTTGCAGTACACTGAGAACTTGGTAACTTATTCCAACCAAGAAAGAAACAAATGGGATGAATCCATCAATATTACACATCTAGTTTTAGTAAAAATATTGACTTTTAGTGAGAAAAAGCAAATGTTAATACACTTAACCAAGGAATCCCCTAATAAAGTTATTTTATGACAGTTCTTCTTGAGTGAAAGACTAATAGTATGACAATTCTCCTTTCAGTAGTTTCCTCTTCAGTTGAAAAATTTTGGAAGCCTAAAGTGTAGTTTCCCAAGCTTCTTAAAATCAGTATTACCAATATAACCTAAGTCTAGGAAACCCTTTAGTCATTCCTATATTTGCAAAAGCGTCAAGAATTTTGTTCTAACAATACCTTTCCTCAAGTGACTCACACAGCTGTCACAGCATGTTAATGGTATCTAGACAGAGAGTCTCATCTGAGAGTCTCCGTGTACTGTATAAATGTTAATTCATTAATCCTCTCACCTTTTGAATTTGGTGGGCAAACAAGTCTCATTTCACTTCATATTTGAAAGTAGGAATCCAAGACAGAGCTGGGACAGGAATCCATTACCCAGCTTCCTCTAAGGAAGAATACTAGTAAACTTTACTAGTCACACTTATTTTACTAGTTACTTTTCTTCCTACAGGAATGTGAAATTCAGCCTCACAAGACTTTTTGTTTAAAACACGTAGTATAGAATCTCTTATGGTGATTCAAATGACAGGTTGAATCTGACAGAGAAAAAAGATGACCAATGAGATGTCCATCATTTTTCTCAAAAGATCATTCCAAAGCCAAACCAAATTTAAGGTCTTTTCAGATCATGACCACAACAAAAACACAAAGTCCCCTAACTCCTCAGTTATCTCACCAGCAGTTGCAAAAGCATGTAGAAAAACTCTGGCTGGTTAGCATTTAGATTGTGGAAACAGAACAAGTAATAGGAATTTAGAAATTTCACTGTTTTCACTAAATATTTTTTGTCACCTTTGCCCATCTGTTGTATTTTTAAGTTCAAGCTGTGAAGTCTTTTAGTAGCATTGTAGTGTATGAATCACTTTTAATAAGATGCCAAAAAATTCATTACAAAAGCAAATGACCCAGTGGGACAAGTGGGAAAAATACTGGCTTTAAAGTCAGACAAACTGGTCTCAAATCCTGCGTCTCATACTAAAACTTTCTAGTGTGACTTTGGGAATTTAACCTCCTCATGCCTCAGTATCCTTATCCATAAAATGATGGGGATGGACTAGATCAGTGACTTTAAACTTAAGTAGAAATGGATCATAGGGCACTAAGTCATAAGTCTAATATGTGGACCACATATTAGAAACTCTCATGTTAATGTTGCTTGTGTTTTATTGTATTTTTATTTTGTTAAATGGTTCCCAATTATGCTTTAAAATGTGGTTCAGGCTGGTCTGGTGTGTTTGACTCCTCTGAGCTAGAAGATCTCTGGTCACCTGAAATCACCTGGTGCAAAAATGGGGTCAGTAATCAGTTCCATCTAACTTCGGCAGCCTCTGGTTAGAGAATAAGCATTAAGAGCATACGAATTTGCTCTGAGATTAGATCAGTAATTCCATGTTTTGGGCGATTGAGGAAAATCAGCTTAATTTGTCTTTTTGTCTTTTTATTTGTGGTAGCAAAGGTTTTGATTGTCCTAGACGCTTGCAGTGATCAGTGCATGGCCAGAGGGAAAGAACTTGATTGACCTCATATTTGAGTATATTATTGAAAATGTTATCTGCAATAAAATTAAGTACCTTTCATTTATAAGTTTCCAGAGTGTTTGATAGTATTGTTTTCTGCATTAGTGGAATTATGTGATGATGATTATGATGTAGAGATTTTTGGTTAACATTCATTATAATTTGCCTTTTTGTAACCTTAATTGCTTTATTTAAATTTCCTTGCGCCAATACTTTCAAGACTTAATACAGTTTTATTTTATAGTTCTCTATTAAAAGACTTACCGAGAGGGCAGATTGGTGATATGGGTAATTAGAATGTCCAGTGTATTGGGGAGGGGGGAGGGGACAAATGGGGAGAAAATTTTGGAACCCAAAATCTTGTGAAAATGAATGTAAAAAGTTAAATAAATTTATTTAAAATTAAAAAAAAAAAAAGAAAAATACTTCCAGGAGGCTCATAATACACAGGGACAGAGATTAGACTGGTGATTCTAAGAAATTCTCAAATGAGGAAACTCCCTCTAGTAACTCAGGTCAGCACCTTTTTGGAACTTAGAGAGTTTTTTAGGGCAAAGGTTTGGTAACACACCTGAGGGTGGCCCAAACCCGATTAAAATGTAATTGGGAAAATGTAGCAAAATAAATAAAAATACAGTAGAAAAGAAAAAGAAAGAAAAGTGTCTATATATTCTGAGGTGAGAGTTTGCTTTGGGGCTTGCTCTTTGGAAGAATGTTCCTATGCTAGATGAGACTCTAAGTAGATGTTAAGAAGCCACGCAGCTTTGAAAACCCAGGTGTTGGGGCTTCTCTCTCTGGTAACTATGTATGTATGTAATGGTCAAACAGTTGGATCTATCTGTTGATCTGTGATGTATGTATTGCTTATGGTCAGACAGTTAGAAGCCCTGTCTGTTGGTTTTTGTTTCTCTGCTTGTATTTTCTCTTTTGGTCTATGTGATTAAAGAAGATTGTTGACCCCTCAAAAAAAAAAAAAGAAGACTTACCATCCCCTTTCTCTTTGTTGCTCATTTATTAATTCATTTGAGAGGCATTCTGTTAGCTCTGAGAAAGCTTGAGCAAAGTAAAATATATCTTCTTTTCCTAAAAGCACGAAAGCATTATTTTTATTATATAGTTTTACCAAGCTGCCTAGAAAACTCACCCCTTTTTTTTTTCCTGACAGGCTTTAGCTCCTTTTTAGTTTGGTTTTTTAAAAAAGTCTGTAACCCTCAACTTCATAGTTCCAAAAACTTTTTTTGCTTGTTTGTGTATCCTTCTGTACTTCATTCTGTTTTCTGCGCATTTAAAAAATTGTTTTATTGATAGATGCAATATACATTTATATATAGATGTATATTGACATATTTCTGTAAATAGATAAATATCTGTATATAGATATAATAATGTATCTGTAGAGATAGGTAGGTAGATATTTGCATCACTATCATTATCTGTCTCTTCTCTCCCTCCAATCTTTTTCCTCTATCTTGGGAGGAGGAAAAAGCCCTCCTTTGTGACAGGTAAGCATAGTCAAGTAAAACAAGACTGACACATTGGCCACATCTGAAAAACTTATGTCTTGTTCTGCACCTTGAGTTTATAACCTCTTCCCAGATGTGAAAAGCACCACTCATTATTCGTCTTTTGGAGTTTCTTTGAGTGTGTAGTCTTACATTGTTCCCTTCTTAATTTCCCTTTGTGTTGCATGCATATATTTCCAGGATTCTCTAAATCTGTCCCCATCATTTCTTCCATTACATTTATATGCCATATTTTGTTCGATCATTCCCCAATTAATAGATCTACCTTTGGTTGGCAGTTCTTTGCTGCCAACAAAACTTTAATGCCTTTAAACTTTACTAAGATTTTTGGAACACCCCATACGCCTACATATGTATTTGGAACACCCCGTGTGTGTGTGTGTGTGTGTATGTACACACACACAGATACATGTGAGATATATGAGTGAGAGGGGCAGCTAGGTGGTGCAGTGGATAGAGCACCAGCGCAGGAGTCAGGAGGACCTGTGTGACATTGGGCAAATCACTTAACCTCAATTGCCCCATCCTAGGTTAATCTCCAGTCATCCTGAGGAATATCTGGTCACTGGATTCAGATGGCTCTGGAGGAGAAGCGAGGCTGGTGACCTGTGCAGCCCTCCCTCACTCAAAAACAAAGTCAAGTGCAAGTCATGTCGTCACTTCTCTGATGATGGCATTTCTTCTTTGGCAACAAAGGACGAACACACACCTACGAGTGAGTGTGTGTGTGTGGGTGTCCATCCATTCCCTCTATGGTCTTTGTAGTATATGCCCAAGTCATATCACTGGGTATACATAGTTTGATCATGTTTGGGACATAGTTTCAAATTGCTTTTCAGAGTGATTAGCCCAATTCAAAGCTTCACCAACAGTGGTTAATGTGTTTGTCCTTCCGTGTTCTGCCAACAACTATTATTTACCTTTTCTGTCTACTTTGCCAATGTGAAAAATGGAAGATGGAACCTTAGAGATGTTTTAATTTTCACCTCTTGATTTAGAACTTTCATTTTCTATGATTATTGACACCTTACATTTCTTCTTTTTAATGTTGTCTTCACTTGCTTTGACTATTGAGGAATGTATTTTTCATATATATTTGAATCAATTTCCTATATACATTAGATATCAGACCTTTATCAGTGATGACCTTTATGTTGCAAATTTTTTTTCCCCTAGTTAACTATTTCCTTTCTAAGTTTAACTTACTTTGTTGGTGCAAAGAACTTTGAATTTTATGCATTTACTTTTGCTCATTTTATCTCCTGTGACCCGATTCATTGATCCCTTTCATTTAAAAAGTTTTCTTGTTCATAGCTAAGAAATGTTATCTCCTTCCATGTTTATTTTGGACCAAAATGAAAAACACCTCTTGGTTTGAACATTTCAACAGCACATTAATAAAAGAATAAAAGTCAAGTTTGAAGTCCATTTGTTATAGCCACATTACCATATTTCCAGTATGCACCCTGAGAATGCTTGTGGATTCCTTATGGATTATTTGGTTATTTTACTGTTTTGGCAAAAAATTATGGGTATGGAGCATAATGCAGTACCACTGGGCACCCACACAAAGATTGGGCTATATTCTTATTAAATTATTGCAACTTCTTACATGGGAGAAAATATATGGTGAAATATACTGTTGACTATCTGTCCAAATATTGTAAATCTGAAAAGTCACATCCAAAAAAAGCAATTAGAGAATCAAGAGATTGGTCTCACTTATTCAAGAAAATTAGTTTTTGTTTTGTCTTGTTTTTAACTAGCACATTGTTTATCTCTGCATATTTCCAAAATGACCTGACCCAAATAAAATTTCCTCAAATTGTAACATTGCATTAATGTTAATTAGCCTCATAGCACCTATGGAAAACTTTCAAGTCAAGTACTGAAAATGACCAGCAGGTTGGGAGAATTGTTATGACTTAATAAAGAAATCATTCTTAAACTATAGTTAAGACATTTCATTATGAAATGAGGCCTTTAAAACATGATGAAACAGATTTAAGTGAATAATCCTGCAACAACTTCTATAGAAAAATACGGTTATAAGCAATTAAATATAAAATATTTGACTTAAATTTTTAAAAATATTGTGTAAGTACATAAGTAAAAGGGCTATATTATGGGTATGAATTAGGTATGTACTACCTTTAGACATTTTAATAGCTCCAAAAAAAAAAGCCAGCTGAAAGAGGAAGTGTGTTACACTGCAACGCTCTATCTTTGACCTCCATACTATTTTGCTTGGGGAATATCATCAACTCCCACAGGTTCAATCATCTTCTTTATGTGGCTGCTTCTCAGATCTATTTAACAAGCCCTAGCTTTTCTCCTGATCTCCTGGCATGGATCTCCAACTGCTTTTTGGACATCTTGAACCAGATATCCCACAGATGTTAAACATGTCTAAAACTGAACTCGTTATTTTTGTCCCTAATGCCAACCTCCCTTGCTAACTTTGCTATTAAGTTAAGGACTCCATCATCCTCTCTGTCATCTGGACTTACAACCTAAATGTCATCCTTAACACCTCAGTTTCTACTCCTCATTTCCTCTATATCTAATCTATTGCCAGGTCTTGTTGATTTTACTTTTGTTACATTTCTCCCATGTCTCCTTTTCTTTCTCATCTGACATTGAGTTTCTTCCCCTCTTACCCTGGGTGCATTAATTTTGTGCAGTAACTTTTCAGTTTCATGTAATTAAAGTTACCTACTTTATCTTTTGTAATCAACTGTCTCTTGATACATCTCCTGCCCATAGCCATGAGATATATATGATCTGCTTCTCTTCTATTTTCAATAGTATCCATTTATATATTACAGAATATGTGTAAGGTATTGATCTAAGCCTAATTTTTGCCAAACTGCTTTCCAGTTTTTGTAGCAATTTTTGTCAGGTTTTTTCCTTTGTTATGTTTTCAGTTTTATTGAATACTGAGTTCCATTGTTATTCTCCTTTGTCTAATGTTTCATTAATCTGTCTTTATATTTTTAGCCAATACTGCATGGTCTTGATGATTGCTTCTTTATAAGATGGTAATGAACTCTTCTCAAAGTCTCTTTTTAAAGAAGCCTCCTAGGCTAGCCATCTCTTTAAACTATATCTCTCGGACTGGTATCCAGCATGATCATGCCTTAAGGATACCTCATCATAAGGAAATTTATCCTGACATATTATACCAGTGAGATGTCTTACTGGTCTGTATAATATGTCATCATAAATGCATTATACCATATATTACATAAGGATTAGATATTTGTTATATATTGATATATGCACATAAACTTCAGCATAAAGACCCCTAGCATCATGACAAAGACTTTGAATTTTTATAATCAGTTTATTACAGTTATAAATTTGTTCTCTCTTTGTCTTCTGCAATATATCCTGGTCCATAAGTTAGAATAATCTTTATGGCAGCCCTTTTGTTTATACTCATCATGACTACATAATACAGTATCCATTTAAATTGAGCTGTTTGGCCAGCCAATTCTTTATTTCCTATCAGCTGTATTCCTTGGACTAGTCTCCATCATAATCATGCCTCCAGGATCTCTCATCACCAGGAAACTCATGATCCTGAGAGATTGTATCAGATTTTTGTGCTTACAATTCATTGGTACCCTCACTTCCCTTTATCTCCCTGACTGGAGTGTTGGAGGCAAAGTGTGGCAAAGTATCCACACAAGTATTTGCTGCCCTTCTGATTAGGGGGATAAGCAAAGAAATTTACCCACAGCCTCCATTTAAAGATAGTTTTAAGGCCAGCCAACCCTTCATTTCTCACCAGCTGCACCTTGAAATAGGCTCCACCTTGATCCTGATCCTAAGAGAAATACCTCATCCTTGGAAAACTTGGCATTCTGTCATATTACACCAGTGTAGTAAGTGACTCAGGGCAGCTAGGTGGCACAGTGAATAGCAGTACCAGACCTGGAGTCAGGAAGACATTTTCCTGAGTTCAAATCTAGACTCAGACACTTACTAGCTGTGTGACCTTGTTTCAGTTTCTTCATCTGTAAAATGAGCTGGAGAAGGAAATGGCAGAAATGGCAAACCTCTCCAATTTCTTTGCCAAGAAAACCACAAAGGGAATCAAAGTCAAACACAACTAAAGCAAATGACTTAACAGTAACATAAATAACTTAATACTTTTATACAACATATCCTTTATTATGAATGCCTATAGCTCATTTTGGGTAAGACTCATCCTGCAGAATGAAATCAACCTTAGTACTCACACCTCCTCACCACGCTCTGCCCCTCTGATTAGAGAGTCAAGCCATGAACTCCATAGCCTCCACTTAAGGAGGTGGCTCAGGGTAGAGATCTCATTTCCAATATGACTGCACTACTGTGGGACCTCCCTGACTTCACCATGCCTTCCATTTGGGGGACAGCCCCCTCTCCCACTTTTCAGCTTCCTTTTGAGCAGTCTTCCCTGTTTAGATTGTAAAGTCTTTGAAGGCAGGAAGTGTCTTTCTTTTTTTTGTGTTTATAATCTCAACACTTAGCACAGTGTGTGGCACATAGTAGGCACCTAAAAAGTGTTTATTGACTTTATGCTAGGGAATTCAAAGAATGGCTTTATTTTTGTAATGACTTTAGCAAGATGAGTCACTACCTGGCTTCCTAGAGATCTCATGATGCTACTACGTACTTGGATGTAGTGTGGTGGTAGTGGGGAAGGAACCCACTGAATTTGAAGTCAGAAGATAGGGCTTTGAGTCCTGGCTTTTCCTCGTTTGGGAGGAATTGTATGCTTCAGTTTCCTAGTCAATATAAAAGATAATAAGGTTGGCACTGCATACCTCTTGGGGCTGCTGTAAGAATCACATGAGATGTATGTGTAAATCACTTGGCAAAACATCATGAATTATACAAATGTCAGTAACTATTTTTTACTAGCCTTGAAAAAAACTGATTTTTTCTTTGGAATTCTTTGAGCACAGTCTTTGCAGTTCTTCTCTGTCACCACTTGGTGGCAATGTTTGTCAACTCTATGAATTAGAGTGGCCTGAGTTCTTCAGTTATTCATCAAAGAAATGAATGAAAGTCTCTCTTTTCCTCTGATTAGCATAAAAATCTACTGTATGGAAATGAGCTGTAGTTTAATCATCACTTCAGGAAAGATGTGTTCTTTCCTCTTTTCCTTGACCACTCTCAATTGAACCAAAGCTTTGCTAGAAGGATGCAAAATCAATTATTGGCTGGAGGTGGCCAAATAGAAATGCATGAAAATCATATGTGGAAATACTGTCAGAGGCTAAATAAGGATCATAGATTTCTTAGCTTTAATTTTCACTTGATTTCTCTGAGCTTTGGGGAAGAAAAGTGCAAATACATCATTATAATTTCAATTTGTGACCATGTACTAAGAAGGGAAATTTTTGTCTTTAAAAGGAGTAGCACGGGTTAATGACTGTAATAAGAAAGAGAAAGGAGGCTATAAGATGGCCATTAATCAGATCTCTATCTTCAACAAAATTAATCTCAGTATCACAGAGAATGCATTGCATAAAAAATCCTTTGTTTAAAGAACTGTGATTGATTTGCTGCAAATGGGGAATGTGCAGGGCATATATTTGCTATGGAAATTATCTCATCACAACTCATCTTTATTGCTAAGCAGAGACTAGATTCACACCTCAGCATTACCATAAATCTGCCCATGCTACTTGCAGGTGTCATGGATCCCATGGTGCAGTAAGGCAGTGTCTGCAATGTGGTCATGTAAAAGCTCATTCAAACCATCCTTTTTTAAGGGATGACAAAGAAAATTCTCAACATCGATCAAAAAGGTGTGGTGACTGTGTATGACTTGTAGTTCCACTAAGAAATTTCAGTGAAGTCAGATCAGTTTTGGTCATACTGTTAGCAAACCTAAGTCATATGACCAAGGGCCTCTGGTACCTGGACTAGGTTCTAGGGCAGGGCTCAGCAAACTACAGTTCTCACCGCTGCCTCTTTTTGTATGACTCCATGAGCTAAGGATGATTTTTACCTTTAAAATACAATAAAACTTCATTTAAAAATGTAAAAACACGCTTAGCTGACTGACTGTACAAAAACAGGTAATGGGCCGGATTGGGATCACAGTCTGTTTGTGGACCTCTGCCCTCAGATAATCTTGGTATACAGAGTCAGCCTGGGCTGTGGCTCTAGGCTGTCCATTTTCAAATATTGAACTTTTCAGAGTGGTAGATTTGATTAACACTTGGAAGTCATTTACAATGTGCTTTAGTTACTTTCAAAAAATATTTTTTAATATATCCCCATAAAGTAATAACATCCACAAAAATCTAACCCAATGAAAGAGCATCTGTTTTTTTTAAAAAAGAAGCTTACGCATATGATTTAAAAAATTAAGTTATTATTTAAATTATTAAATACCACCATTACACACAAATTCCTTTTTAGAGTGTTTGTGATCATTAATTGGTTGACTCTGAAGACTCCCACAGAGACAGTTTTATTAACTCCATTTTGTGGACAAAGAAACTAAGACATGGAAAAACCTAAGAAATTTATCATATTGTAAATGAAAAAGTAGATTTCAGGAGTGTTAATTCATCATTTCATGGGATTCATCATCATCTCCTTAGTTGTGCTAAAAGCTATTTTCCACCTTGCCTCCCCCACCCATCATTTCCTACTAGAAAGTACCAAATATGACCCACTTAGAAGGTTTATTTTTTCCCAGTGCCAAGGCATGTTTTCCTTATGACACCATATACGAAAGGCTCAGCAGCAGGTTGGTTGCAGGGGGATGAAATTTGTGAGCCACAGCAACTCTCACAGAACTTTCACTAAGTCTTAGAGTAGTTGCAATCTGTGTGGGTGGAGGAAGTACTGCTAATGATGATATGGGAAGCATGGGAGATAGGACAGTTCCCTAGAAAGAGTGGTGGCCTTGGAGATAGAAGACAAGAGTTCAAATCTCACTTCTGTCACTTAATCTTTATGTGACCTTGGATAAGTCACTTAATCTAATCTCTCTGGCTCTCAGTTTCCTCCTCTGTAATATAAGGGGGCTAGGTTAGATGACTTCTTAAGTCTTTTTTCAGAACCGAAACTATGATTTTATGAAATTATAGATCATTAAATTCCATGAAATTACAGATCCAAGGGCAGTTGCTCAAGGAAAAATGTCTGAGACATGACAGAAGACACAAGTAGAGGAAACAGCTCACACTATAGACACTAAACATTAATGCTAAACATTAACAATAGCCGTTCAATTCACTCAATATTTGGAAGAGTCATTCTGAAAGCGTTTTAGTGTCACTGTCCCCATGTGGATATGAATTCACATGGCTCACTTTATCTACCTGACCACCCTGGCCTTCTTATTTCCATCTGTCCTGCTCTTATACCCTCTGGATCATTGCACCTCCAAATATCATCCTCTCAGGCACTTAATCCATTCATCTTTTAACCTCTTTCTTAGCACTCTGCCATTCTAATTGCTGTTTGTGAATTCACGCTCACACAATATCCATTGTGTGTAGTTAGCCACAGACTTGCTCCTTTACTCTGACCATTTTCTGTTGCTAAACATGATTCTCCCTTCCTGTTCTCCTTTCTCTTGTTTTGGAAATAACAGGTTAATTCTATCATGATTATTGGAAAGGTTATACTAATCATCTCCTGTAAGCTCCTGTAAAGCTCCTCTAGTTACCAAATTGGTTCCTTCTTAGACCAAAACAGCCTTCTCTGGCCACCATTCCCCTATATGTGTTGCCTCCCTGGTTTAAATTTTGTAGAGAAAATGGGTAGGGGAACTCTTTAATCTGTTGGACTGGGACACCTCCCATGGAATTAGAAAAGTGCTCTCACCCTTACTGGAGTCATAGCAGTCATAAACAATGACTCCTTTTTAATCCTTTAGTCCCCATATCTTGGAGTTTGTGTTGAAAAGGATTGGCAACTATGACAAGAAAGACTCCTCACTCAGGAACATACAGAAGAAAAAAGCTCCTTCCTCTTTTGGCCATGGCGCTTAAAACTCAGACACTCTCCCACCCTCCACGGCAATGGCAGTTGCCCATCAGGCACATGAGAGTGAGAACATGTGCATGCCTTAGTCATCCTGATGTTGGGCCCCAAGTGCCTAGGTGCCTTGAATGCGTTGTGGTTCTTTTTCTGCACACAAGTGATGAAGCAATGATCTTGAGAGATAGTCATGTCCAACCTTGGCAGTTTCTTGTGAGTTTGAGAGTTCCTGGGTTCCTAAGTGATCAAAGGCAGCTTACTGAGAGGTGTATCCTGTGGCTACACTAATTTTGGAGGAAAATGACCACTGTCAGAAGAAAACGACCACTGTCAAGCCATAGCCTGGTTGGCTAGCAGATCATCATAGGCTCAACGTCTCAGACAATTCATATCTGAGTTTAAGGTAAAATGTCTATATATCAGTTCCAAAGTTACCTTTCCGGATGCATTATTTTTTTCATATTTTAAATATTGGTTGATGTATATTTATATGTCTTTATGTTTTAAGCGTTTCATTTGTGGTGGAGAAAATAAATAGCTGTCCTATACCTGATACTTATTTTATACATTGAGTACTTTTCTAAAAGAGGCCCTCCGGGACAAACGATAACAAAGGTAAACTCCTTTAGGGTAGGGACTGATTTGCTTATGTTTTTGTATCCCCAGGGCTCAGCTCAGTGCTAGGTGAGCACTAAGTACCTAGTAAGTACTTAGTACTTGGTAAGTACCTAGTAAATACTTTGTCATTCATCCATTCATTTCTGCTGCATGGTCTAGTTAATTTAAGTGCTCTGTATGAGAGTGACTAGGAAATGCTTACTTTCTCTGTGATAAAGTATTAGTGCCATGCTTTTGCTCATTTAAAGGGTCAAATAATGAAACAATGTGTCATATGGACAAGAGGGGCTATCCATTGCCATTGTGATCTATTTTAGGAATGTCAGTCCCTATGGACTAAGAAAAACCTCTGCTTATATCTGTCTATATGAACTTACTTCTTATCTAGTAAAATAGCCTAACCTCTGGTCTAGCAAATCAGGGCAAAGTTGTTAAGCATTTGAGAGTTAAAACTTTCTCCGTTCTCCTCAATTCACAGTCAATCAACAAACACTTACTGAGTTCCTACTATGTGTGAATTAGAAACTTTTGAGTCATAAAAAACAACATAAAATTAGGTCTCTGTCCTCAAGGAACTTAGGACCCAGTAAAAGATGTAAGATGCATTACCCATAATAACTCACACTGTTATGGCACCTGAAGATTTGCAAGAGACTTTACTCACTGTAATCTTCTATAATACTTTTAAGAGTCCAGTGCAATAGGACATAGGATCGTAGGTTTAGAACTTAAAAGGACCTGAGAGACTATCTAGTCTAATTCCTTCAGACAAGTCAAGCCTGTTTCCAAATAGGGAAACTGAGGTTCAGTGAGGTTAAGTGATTGGCCCACAGTCATACAGACAGCAAGAGAAAGAGTTGAACCAAGTCTTTTGACTTCAAAGCCAGCAATCTTTCCACTATAACGAAGACTTTCCATCTTCATTCCTAGTTTAAAAAATGAGGCTCAAGTGGTTAACTGATTTGCCCAGGGTCCAGTGTCCAAAGCAGGATTTCAGTGTAGCTCTTCCTGATTTCCAATTCAATATTTTGTCTACTACATTGTGCTCTCTCTTATATGAGGAGACAGATAATTCATAGTGGGAGGCAATGAGTGACAAGTGCTAAAGGAGTAGGTAGGAATTGCCAACTGCAGAGAGAATTGGGATAGACCACTATGTCTCTCATTGTGTTTTGGAGTGGTCCAGAAAAACTCCAGATTTGACCGGGGAGTGGGAATGAAGCTGCGGAGGGCATTTTAGATGGGCAGGATTGCCTGAGCAAAAGCAGAAAGGCAGACATTTCTAAGATGTGGCCTGAGCAGAGGGAATAATTGGTCAGTGTGTTTGGAGTAGCTTTGTATAAGAGAGATGAGGCTGTAATGATCAGTTGCCTTTATATTGCAGGTGGCTGTAAATGTCAGGTCATAGACTTTAATCTGTAGGTAAGAGAAAGCCACTGAATATTTTCCAAAGCGAGGGAAGTATTGTCATAGAAATTTGAGTTTGGAAAAGATTAATGTAGTGTTGATACATGAGTTGAACTGGAGAAAAGTGAGGCTAGAGGCAGAGAGACCGTCTTAGGAAACCCCAGACTATGTTAGTGTTGGTGGTAGCCATAAAACTGATGGGAGTAACGGAGGTGGCAGTAGTAGTGGACAGAAAAGGAAGGGCATGTCTGTGCTCTTTCCCTTGGGGCTGTGGGAGTTTCTTAATTGATCATGGCCTTGACATCTAGTCAAGGTCTAGTCAAGATCTTGCTTTGTCATGTATAAAAGACCAAGGTCACCCGCTGTATCCTGGGCCATCACCAGTCATCTCAACCTTTGTCTTTGATAACTCTGAAGGAGACAGTGAGGCTGGTAACTCTATGCAGCTCTGCCTCGCTTAAATCCAATTCACCTACAAGTCAAGACATCACCCTCGTGATGGTCCTCTTTGAGGATGAAGGGCCAAGAACACCAACAATAATCACCACATAGATCATTCTTCTCTGAACTCATCCTTCCTTTTCTATACATATCCTCTCAGCTTTACTACCTTAAACCTGAAGGAGCCTGCCAACCCTAGTTTATTTTCTTTTTTTTTTTTTAGAAAGAGGATTAATCTTCAAATATTTATATGCCAGAGAAGAGCTGTATGTTGACTCTTTTTGTTCTCTGATCCTACCCATCTTCCCTCCTCATTGAAATTCAGGACTGGATTAATTGTTAATGTGTCTTCAAGTCACTAGGAAGCCTATTTATTGTGTAAATATTGTTTATACAAGATATGCAGCTGTTATGATTCAACATCAAGGAAAGAACAACAACAAGGAGGTGTAAAAATGTTCAGGGACTGAGACAAGCTGGATGAGGTATAACATCTAATAGTCAGAGTTCCGGTAGGGAAACAAATGACAGTAATTTTACCTCTTTTAAAATTTAGTTGGGCTCCGAATGGTTGCCTGAAATAGTCAATATCACATCACTGGGCCATTTTCCTCTTGCTCGTCTCCCTTTCCATGAGTTTTATAGCATATTTTATCATGGTAGCTGGATGTTTCCACTTTTTTATCTTTTTCTTCCTTTTTCCTCCTCCTCCTCCTCTTCCTCAGTGAATGGCACCTGAGCATTCACAAGGTACTGGACAATGCTTACTTGAACCGTGGCACATCCTCACTGTCATCTATACGTGCCAAGGCAGCAAGCCTGAAATGGTCTGACATCAGAGTCAGAAGGCTGTGACAATTTGGTCCAAGGAACTTACAGACCCCTAGGACTTTACAAAAATTTCTCCATGGATTGTTCTTGTTATGAATCAGATAAGTCACTTAAACTAGTCTGTAAGTCAGGGGAAATATATTTGCATATTCTAGAAGGGTGGTGAGGGAAGCATTTTGTAAACTTTTAAAAATGCCATATAGAGCATACTACTAATGTCCTCCATAGAATGATATGTTTTTGAAATGGTAGGCATAGAATTTGGAACTCAAAACTTAAAAAAAACCCCAAATGTTAAAAAACCATTCTAAAATATAATTGGGGGAAATATATACACGCACATTTTAAAAATGTTACATTGAAGATGGAAGGGAAGGAAATAAGCATTAAATTGATGCCTATTATTTGCCAAGTCCCGTGTTGAGCACTTTTCACAAGCATTATCTAATTTGATCTTCAGAGCTTACGTGACTTGCCCTGGTCACAAAGCTAGTAAGTTTCAAAGGTTGGATTTGAACTCAGGTCTTTCTGACTCTAGGAGTAATGCTCTATCCACTCTATCACCTAGCAGCTTTGGGGAACACTAGGGCATTCATTCAGACCTGGGAGTGATTGCAGAGTCCATCTAGTTCAGCGGTGGGGAACCTGCTGCCTCAAAGCCACACATGACCCTCTAGGTCCTCAAGTATGGTTCTTTGACTGAATCCAAACTTCATAGAGAAAGTTACCTTAATAAAAAGGTTTGTTCTGTAAGGCTTAGACTTAGTCAAAAGGCTGCACTCAAGGACCTAGAAGACCACATGTGACCTTGAGGTTGCAAGTTCCCCACCTCTAATTGAAACCTCTTATTTTATAGATGGGAAAACTGAAATTCAGAGTTTTATCTAAAGTCAGGGAGGTACCAGAATTTGAATCTAGGTCCTTTGACTTCTGAGTGAAAACTCTACTGTAGCATGCCAATATACACATATGTATATACATAAATATATGTATATTTTATGTGTTGTATATATATGCATGTATACTTCTATACATACACACATATTCCTATACCTATATGTGTTTCCCTCAATAGAAGGTAGGCTTCTTGAAGGCAGAAGCTGTTTTGTTTTTGACTCTGTATCTCAAGTACCTAATGTTGGCCATTTAGCCTAATTGCCTCCTTTACTGTGAAGGAAAGTGAGGCTCAGGGAGATTATGTGACATGCCCTATGTTACACAAATGTATGTTACACAAATAGATTTTGAACCCTATATGTTAAAGGTGAGATTTGAACTCAGGTCAATGGATTCCAATGATAGTGCTTTTAGTACTGACCATGCTGCCTCCTGTGAGTTTCATTCCCGAATGTTTATGAGTCTGGAAACAAAATGAGCTACATGGGCACAGTCTAAATATCACCTAGAATTGGTATAGCTGAGAACAGATTAGGAAAAATAATGAATCCCATGAACTGAGGTGGTTGCATTATTAAAATTCAAACTGCATATTTGTATTGGACTGGAACCAATTACTATTATTTAACATAGAATCACAACTTCAAATAGTGCAAATTCAAATAATATGGGCCACAGGATTCATTATTCATACTAATGAAGAATTTAGTTTTAGAAAATACCTAACTTCCTCCAGAAAAATCATTCCCTTATATGGAACAATTGATTTGTTACTTTATGTTGTCTTTGTATGGAAAAGCTAATTTTAAGATACTTGAGTTACAGTCAGCTATGTATTCCAAGGTACTTACTTGTGGTAGTTTGGTTGTGTTACTGAACAGCAGAGTCATTACCAGGCAGAGTAATTATAAAAGTCGAACAGGCATACAGGAAAGAGGAAATAGTGCTCTCTGAGAGTGTACTTTGTAGTAGTATGCATTATTCCTATTCTCCTAATTCTAGCTTAGTTGTTAATAATAATGTGATCTTTTCATCATATCTTTTCTTCATAGAAAGTCCAAGAGCTTATATTTCTTTGGTTGTGTCTACACGATGCCATAACAAATGGTCAACTCAAAAAAAAAAAGGAGTCAAGCTAATTGTTTCACATCATGTAGACAAAACAAATTGCAGAATAACTGAAAATTACACTTGGTAATCTGTTGTTTTGGCTCTGATGCAGACAGGCTTCGTGAGAAATGCCTGGGCAGTTGTCATGTTCCCTCCCCTACATTCTTCAGTTTCTTTAATGGGGACAGGAGGTTCAGAGAAGTAACACAACATATCCAGCAATGCACAGCAGCCTTCCAGAGCCCAGTCTCCTAATACATTCCTCCCTTTCCAACATTCTCTGATCCAGCCAAACTGGTCTTCTTGCAGTTCCTCATATGTGACCGTCAGTCTCTAGCCTCCATATCTTTGTACTGTCAGATCCCTTCCCTGGCCTCCAAATGTCTCACTGTATGTCAGTAGATATCTATAAATAGATATAGATTTCTTTCTCTCGTGTTGTTCAGTCATGTCTGACTCTTTGTGACCCCATTTGGGGTTTTCTAGGCAAAGATACCGAGTGCTTTGCCATTTCCTTTTCCAGCTCATTTTACAGATGAGGAAACTGAGACCAACAGGGTTAAGTGACTTGCCCAGGGTCACACAGCCAGTAAGTATCTGAGGCCAGATTTGAACTAGGCCTTCCCAGCTCCAGGCCAGTACTGCAAATTTATACACACACATACATATATACATGTATACACACATATGTGGATATACTCATACAAAACACACATCTACATGTACACTGCACGTACAGTAATATATAATATAATGCAATATAATATGATATACACATACATACATATATATACACACATACACACATTCACATATGCATATAGATTTACATATACACATACACACAGAGGCACATATATAATATACACATACACACACACACACACAAACACATACTTAGTCTTCCCTGACAGAATATAAGCTTCTTAAAAGGGGGAACTATTTCCATATTCTCTTTGTATTCCCAGTGGCTTACACATAGTAGGTGATTAATAAAATATTGGTTGTTTGATTAGGATAAACTCTCAACTTATCTACCTTCCCAACCTCATTTCATATTCCTTCCCTTCACATATTTTATGGTCAAGCCAACTTCGGCTTCATAGACTTTGGGGAGATAGACTATCTTTTATTGTCTTTTCCCATGTTGTACTCTCCTGGCAATATTTAATAAAAAGTTGCATTGATGTCCTTTATTTTTGCCTAACAGTCATTTCCAGATATTATTTTCCCCTCTGTCCATTCCCTGAGCCTTACTTTGTAGCAAAAAAACAGTTCAACTAAACCAACTGACCTGGTAACTACATCTGACAACGTAAACAGCATTCCATAGTCATAGCTTCTCACCTTTCTGATGAAAGGAAAGAAGTAAATCTCTTTTCTTTTTATTCCAGGGGCAGTTTGTTCATTTTAATTACAGAGTATTTGGCTTCATTTTACTTACATTATTATAATTGTTGTGTATGTTGTTGCTTCTCTGAATCATTTCATAAAAGTCTTTTTAGGTTTACTTAAATTCTTTGTATCCCTTTTTTCATTTTTATAATCAAGTCCCCATGTGTAGAATATACTCTCTTCTCAGCTTTCCTTACTGAAATGATTTTCTTCCTTTAAGACACATATCAGGTACCCTCTCCATGAAGTCTTTCCTAATCCCCTCCATTTAAGAGTAATCTCTCTCACCTCCAATTTTCATAGAACATTTTGTCTCAGTTTCTTTTTTAGTTCTCTTATATTTAATCCTGTATCATCCTTATTTTTAAAATTTTATTTATTTTACAAAATTTGAGTTTAAATTTTCTCCCCTTCCCTCCTCTCTCCCCAAGATGGGTACAATCTGATATAGGCTCTACATATACATTCAAATTAGACATATTTTCACGTTAGTCATGTTGCAAAGAAGAATTGTAACCAATAAAGAAGAAATAAAACAAAAAAGAGAGAGGGCAAATAGTATGCCTCAACCTGCATTTGGACTCCGTAATTCTTTCTGTGGATATGGATAGCATTTTCCATCACTAGTCTTTTGAAATTGTCCCTTGAACCTTCTGTTGCTGAGAAGAGTCAAGTCTATCAATGTTAGTCATCACCCAATGTGTCTGTTACTGTGTACAACTTTCCCCAGTTCTGCTCATTTCACTAAGCATCAGTTCATAGAAGTCTTCCCAGGATTTTCTGAAGTCTGCCTACTCATCATCTCTTATAGCACAATAGTATTCCATTACATTCACATACACAGCTTGTTCAGCCCAGTTGAAGGGCATCCCCTCCATTTCAAATTCTTGGCCATTGCAAAAGTTTCTCCCTTATTTTTATATCAGTTGTATTTCCCCTATTAGATTATAAGTTCCTTTTGATCGGGACCTATATTGTACTTTATTTTTGTATTATCACAACCTAAAGCAGCATCTTGCATATTTTAGGAGCACAAATAGTATTTATTGGATTGAATTTATCCTAATGAAACTTATGGTTTCATATAACCATAATTATTACTTAAGTCATGACTTTAATGTCAGGTATATAAATCCCAGAAAAATTCCTGGATGCTCATTGTAAGTAATTTTTGTTCCTTGATTACAGAGGGATTTATATGTACAAATTAACCACTTTAGTGGTTAATTTACATTTTAATTATCACTACCATAATCATCAAGAAACCATTTAGTAAGAAAAAGCCCATATTTGTAGCTATTACATATATCTTGTACATAATATATATGTAAATTTACATATACTCACATACAAATATATATAAATTTATGTATATATACATACACATCTATCTATCTATGTATCCTTTCTTCCTCTGTCCTATAACCTAAGAGGAGGAAAAATAAATAGGTGAAAAGGTCAGGCAAGTGCTTATATTTTCATTTCATTTTACATACATCTTCACACTTAATCCTCAGTATTATAAATATTATTTCCATTTTACAGAGGGGAAATGTATGATCCAGTTCAGTAATTGCCCAAGATCTCACAGCTCATAGATGGCAGAACCCAGATCCTGTCACTCCAACCATTAGAATGAATGACTAACCAACCAGTTTTTGTAAATCCATTTGAAATGAGGAAATGAAAGACAAGGCATTTTGGAACCACCTCAGCAAGAGTCTGAAGTAAGGGAGCAGAGAAGATGTAGTTGACTTGGGCTCCTGTCCATGAGACCGTGGAAGCTATCCCAAGAAACCCTATCTATTTCCCCATTAAAGTGCTCTAGCCTTCAGGTATTAGGAACCATCTGTCTTGGTCTTAAGAAAGGCAATGTGGTCATGGAAAAAACAATGACTTTGGAATGGAAGGCAGCAATTCAAATGTTTCCTCTGCTATGTGTTACTTGAGGGATCTTAGGTAAGTCAATTAACCTCCCTGAGTCTCAGTCTCAGTTTCCTTATCTGTAAAATGAGATTTGACTAGAGATGGCTTTTTGGGTCTCCCTTCCAGCCCTAAATCTGTGAACCCTAGAGGCTTATGTCTGTTTGAGACTTTAAGCAGCAAATGGGAAGATTATTTCTGCTTATCTTGCTTTGAGTGACACCCAAGATAGCACTTAGAAAATACCACTCATTAAACCAGATTGATGGAGCCCTGACAGTGGACAACACGACCTGTGTGAGAGGGAGAAGATGACCTCTTTTGGCCTCAGTTTCTTCAACTGTAAGCTGAGATGAATTAGGGTATCTCTAAGTATCCCTTCCAATTCTTCATCATGTAAACCTATGGAATGTAAAGAATATACCTCTGACTGAGGTAGCTAAGTGGCACAGTAGATAGAATTCTGGGCCTGAGTCAGAAAGGCTCATCTTCCTGAGTTTAGATCTGGTCTCAAATCTAGCTAGGTGACCCTGGGCAAGTCACTTAACCCTGTCTGCCTCAGTTTCCTCATCTGTAAAAATGAACTGGAGAAGGAAATGGCAAACCACCCAGTATCTTTGCCAAGAAAACTCCACATGGAGACACTGATGAAAAATGACTTAACAGCAAGAAGAGACAAAGAACTGAAGAGATTGGTACTAATACCTGAAATTTAAAGGGCACTTGGAGGTTTATAAAACATTTCATGTAATGATTTCATCTGAGCCTCCTAACAACCCTGTGAAGTAATTGCTATTATTCTTTTTTGACAGGTAAGGAAACGATGCTTAGATAACTTAAATTACTTAACCCATGACCTTTCTGACTCCAGGTCCAGCACTGATTACAAAACGCCACACTACCTCTCTATGATTTTTCTTTGTATCCCCAGCACTTAACATAATCTGTAGCACTTAATAAATGATGAATAAATGCTTATTATTTGGTAATAAAAAGAGAGGCAGTGTGGCCTAATGGGGAGAGTAATGGGTTTGGAATCAGGAAGACCTATGTTCAGTTCCTTGCTAATACACTCACTAGCTGTGTGACCCTGGACAAGACACTTAACTACTCTCAGACTCAGTTTCCTCATCTTTAAAGTGTGGAAAATAAAAGCACCTACCTCACAATGTTGTTATGAAGATCAGTAAAGTCCTCTATAAATGCCAGATATTATTATGAAGAAAATGTTCCACCATATCCTACTTCTAGAGACTCAATTTTGTAAAAATGATTAATGCAATTGACATGATGTACTTATGTCACATGGACTCTGGTCAAACATTTCTCTGTGTGGAAGTCATTGGATGCCTTACCCTCTCTCTGTCTCTGTCTCTGTCTTTCTCTTTCTCTATGTCTTTCTGTCTTGATCTGTCTCTGTCACTCTGTTCCTGCTTCTCTTTTTAGAGATGATTTGACAATGAGATACAGAAAGGTGAGAGAAGGGGGAAAAGGTGGTGATGGAGGATGGTAAAAAAAATCATTTCACTTCTTATTACTCAATAATATTGAGTAATAAGCAAAATTATTACTCAAATAAATGTATCAAATCTCCTCTCAATTCCACTGCTCCACATTATGATTTTGTTAGTGACAACAGACCAAGTGCAGGAAAAAAAAAAGGTGTGGGTATCTTCCAAGGCATGGAGCAGATATTTTCCATGAAAAGGAAGTAATCTTAAGGCTTTCTTCTGAAAAAAATATCTCTCTCCTAGGGCCTCAGTGGAGGAATGAGGAAGGCAATCAATGTGTCCAGAATCATAAATCTGTAGTGTTACATCTAATCTCCAATTTATGATATTACATGTTTCATGGAGATGTCTTTAATAGGTGCACAAATGCTACCATAGAGAATATTTATTTGACTCCTACCCCCAGGTCCCCAGTGAAGCTTGTCATAAATACATCTCCTGGGAATGGGGGGAGGAAAAGGAGCATGATCAAATTGATAGCTATTAAAGTGTGCCTTTTATTTTTGGTCTCCTGTTAAAAAAAGAGCAGGCAGAGACTTCTCTTCCTCCCTACTGGTTATAACCCCTGGCAATTGTGTGTGACACGATGGCTGCAGGATGCAGATGAAAGCCCAGCACCTGCATTCCGCATCCAACACTCCTTAAGCGGGTACACAATTATCTTCCAGTTTGGAGTTAATTTCTGTTCAAACTAATCAATGGTTTCTTGACATCTGTAATTGTGCCATGGGATTTAAAGCTTTGACACCTACCATTTTTATCAAAGGAAAAAAACACACCCACAAAAAATGAAACCTCCATTATTAGAATGAGAAACCCTGGCCAATTAAACCTGCTTCCTAGTCCACTTTCTCTGGCCCTAGGTTTCTCCAAACTGCACCCCCCTCCATCTCTCCCTCCACTCTATCACTCTTTCGGTTCTCCTTCTATGTGTCTTAGTCAGTTCATGTGTACACAGGCTGAGCTGCTTAGTATAATAGAGGGCAAAAATAATGATAAATTAAAAATAAATGAAAAGACAATAAATACTCAATTGCTGCTCAACAAGGAAATAATGCTGAAACTTCAATTTCCTTCCACTTTATTCACTCTTTCAGAATGAGATCTAGGCCTGTGAATAATCATAAATGGCTGCTGGATAGAAACCTCCCTGACTTCAAAATTGTATCTTTTATAGCACTTTTTCATGGGAGTCTTGAAATGATTTTGATATAAAATAGATTCAGGACACACACATATGTATATAAAATATATATGTATAGGTATATATAAAGTATGTAAAGGTAACGTTCTTTTTTAGCAAATAAGTCATTTTGACTATTAAAAATATCCAAATTAACTATAAAGGACATATGAAGAAAAGTTCTATGTGCATCCAGAGAAAGAACCAATAAATAGAACCAATAAATATCTATATAATAATTTTACATATATATGTGTGTGTATATGTATACATATACTTATATATGTGTTTGTATATATATGTGTGTATACATACATATATATATATATTTGTGTCTAATGGTAGACATCTCTAGGGCTGAGGGGATGGAGAGAAAAAAAGAAAAAAAGAAATCCACATGACAAATTTATTATATATTTAAAAGGAATGGTAAAGTGTTATAATAGATTTGCAGTTTCATGTGTAATCATCTTTTTTTTTAATGCTAGGTTATAGAAATGCTTGTTTTATTCCATAAAATAAAAATAAATAAGCACAAAGGTAGTAGGGTCTATGAAGACATAGTCTTTATTCAGAGCACCATAGAAATATAGACTCAAAGGCTGGATAGAACCTAAACAGTTAATTCAGTCCACTGTCCTCAACTAATTTCAAGAGAAGCTCTCTGAACTGCTCTATGACTCAAGTTCTATTTGTAAAATGGGCATGAAAGGTAAGAGTGGAAAAATCTTAGAATGAGAAGAGATCTTAGCAGTCATTTACTTTAACTTCTGGCACAACATAGGAATCTGCTCTATAATATCCCTGACAGGGGGCCACTCGACTCCTATTTGAACACTTCTGGTGACAGGGAGCTCACTCCTTTATGATGAATTCATTTTAACTGTTAGTCTCAATAAGCATGAATGAATTCATGGGGGCCATCAACAAGGAAATACCTTGAACTCCTCAATACAGATATTTGACAGGAAGTAATATGAACTTGGTGGAAGCCACAGGCACCATGAAATAATAGACAATGGAATTGGCTGGCAAGGTGGACAGACTGAGATACTGGGAATGGTTAGGAATGTGGCGGAGGAGACCAATCTGAAATTAGCTAATCTGTGGCATATTCTCAACTGCCACCCTTTTACCCCTCCCCTTTTGGAATGGTACCTGTAAGTGGTGCCAGCCCTGCAGCCCCTTCTGGTGTTGATGATCTGGTTGACTGCCTTTCTCAGTCTTGCTGAGAGAAATTATTACAGAGCAGGAACTTTGAATGAGTTCACAGCTGGGATGCTTGCACAGGACCACATGAATGAATGGCAGAACCAGGGATCCCCTCCTGAAATATTTGAGATTCCTCTCCTGTCTGTTCTGTTGTGTGAATAAGTTTATCTCCCTCTAGAGCACTCCATTAGGAGTTGATTCATGGAAGTTTCCAGGAGAGCAGAGAATGCTGAGAAAGACCCCTGATAGAGTCTAGCAAGAAGAAATAGGCTGAGGAGCTACCTGGAGTTGGTCCTGCCAGCAGAGCTGACCATGAGAACTGGCCCTGGCTAGATTAACTAGGCTTTTATCTAGGAAAGTGTGTGCAATGCTTTCTCTGTTTGAGATTGCTTGTTTTGACTGTAGATAGGCTGGGCTCTCAGAGAAGTGAGATTCATGTATAAGCCTAACTACGGGCTATGGCTAACACACTTACCCAATCAGTATTGGCGATTCCACCTTATTATTCAAAAGTCATTTCCAGTTTCTCTCACTTATACCCTAAAGAAACAAATGAGTTTCCAATGGAGGGACCACTCACTCATGAGCACACAAATATACAGAACCCTGTAAAAAGCAGGACATATGTGAAAGGGACTGGCTACCAAATGGATTGAGGCTATTTTTCTGCTGTGCATTTAGTTAGAACTATACTTTTCACAATAACGATATTTCACAATAATACTAATAGTACTTAGCATTTTAAAAATATTTTAAAGTGTGCAAAATTCTTTACATATCTGATGTCATTAGATCTCCTTTTCACGGCTTTTGTTATGGTGACTGGGTGGTGATATCTACCAGAAGAGTACCCTCCAGCTATAGTTATTGCAGCAAGGGAAATTCACTCATTATTTTAATTAATTAATTATTTTATTTTTCTCCAGTTACAGTAACTCTATTTCAAACTCATATGGCTCCTCAACTCACTAAGCCCTAACACATCAGGACCATTGACAGTCCCAGGCACTGTCAATCTAGTTCTGAGTCTTCTCCCAAGATCTAGGTTTGATATGAAGATAATCTCAACAATATTTGTAATGCCTCCAGATACGGAAATTTAGTTGAGTAAAGATCTTCTATTCATCCAAATTTGAATGCCACAGGTTCCATTCTATTTCCACTTGGAGAAATATGTGACCTTCTCCCCTGCTCCTGCCCTACCTCCTCTTCTCCCTCCTCCACCCCACCTCCTTCCCCAAGCACACGCCTTCCCATTTCTTCAATGGAATGTTTGAAGAAGAAATGATAACTTGGTCCCTAATAGCTCACATAAAGTTTTACAAGGAGAACAGGTGTGCCTCTTTAAAAGGTAAACGACTCCTACAGCAACAATAAGACAGATTATCTGGATCTTGCAGTTTAGTTAATGTTTCTCTCCTTAGCCTGCTGTGTACACAGCACCCTTCTGTATGAGCCGCCAGAACTGTGTGCTTGTGTGTGCTTAGAGTCATGATGCTCCTCAATCACATCCCTCACCTGGTGTCTCTAAACAAATACCTTTCAATCATTACACATCATTGCTCTGTGTCCCGACTTGCGTGTCTCACCTACTGTGCAGCCGATACCCACAACAGCCAAAATAAACTCTGTTCCGATGCTAAATAAAATCAAGGACTGTATCTGAGCAGGTGGCTTTGTACCCCACCTCCAGTTACTTTTCCATTGATGCCTGATTTGAGATGATGTCTTGAGTGGTGTGTTTAGCAGCTTTGGGAGTTCCAGTTAATCCATCTTTGGATCCAAAGGAAGGACTTCTCCAAAAATCCTTGCCTTTGTTCTTCAGCTCATTACTGACAATGGCTTCCTGTCATTCCCAGGCTTACCCTACTCTGGCTGTAGAGCCCCAACTGCCTTTGACTGGGAGGGAAGTTAACCCAGCTGGAGCCTTGGGCTCTTTTCTGAGCTCATTTTCACATCAGCCCAAGAGTTTCAGTGACATTCATCTACTGATTAATAACAGTATAACTGATTAATAACAAAATAACTTTGCCAAGGGAATCACCTCTCAGATTTAACCGGCCCAAGACAGAGAGTAACCTTTTGGATTCAATATAGAGAGCGGTTTCTGTGTTATGGACAACAAAGAGGCGGGCTTTTCTCTTTTCTCAGATTCCCAATCCCCATTACCTCCTACCCTAGCTCTGTTGGGGGGCTGAATCTTCTGGTTACAAGGTGGTTGTGGATTTTTTTCTTAATTTCAGGTCTATATAAGACAAATAGGATACAAAAGCAGGGCTTGTAAAGTTTGAAGATGTTTTTTACTTATAGCAACGAGGAGTATAGCTGACAAAATACTGCAGACAAAATGACACGAACGAGAGAAAACACTGGACTGGTTTCAGGAGGAACGGAGTAAAATATGGAAGAGGCAGACTTGACAGGACCCTGGAAAGATGGGACAATGAGAGATAGCTCTAACGAATATGGAGCATGTTCATGTGCTCATAAAACTACAAGAAGCACTGGGCTTGAAGGATTTTCCTGTCACTGGTCATCCAATCTAACTCCTTCACTTAGACAGTGTTGCACTTGGTCTCTTTCTTTATCCTGGGCAGTATGGACCATGGTACAGCTCAGTTATTCACTCAGGCTGCAGAGGTAATTGTCCCAGCCAAAATCATTCTATGGTAACCAGCATCACTGATTTTGGAGGCTGTTGAAATGAAAAGTCAATAAAGGAAGTCTTTCGTAGAGTGTTAATTTCACAGGCATGAAAAAAACGCCCAAACAAACCTTAAAATCTTTGTCTTAAGTCACCTCGGACAGATAGTTGTCTGCTCTAGTCTTAAAGCTATCTGGAGGAGATCCCCAAACTTGCCCTTGTCACAAAAACCTTTGTCTTTTCTAATTAGTGATACCAAGTGATTCATTAAGTCCCTCTGAAGTAGGTCAGCCTCATTGTCCCCATTTAAGACACCAGATTCCTTAAGCAGGGCTGCTTAGCCAACCAGAACAGAGCAAACATTAGACATCCTATCCCTGTCTGGCAGGAGGTGGAATAGAGTCAAATACCCAGTGGCAAAGTAGGTGAATGGCTGACCCAGAATCAAGCTAGCTTCTGTAGCTGCTGCAAAGAAATTGTTAGCACATACAGCACAGGAATATTCCATTACATTCATGGGTCGTAAGCAGTTCATCCATTCCTCAGTTGTGGAGCATATATTTTGCTATCACAAAAAATGCTGCTGTGATGATGGGTGTATTTGTACAAGTGGATTTTTCTTGCTTTCACTAACTTCTTTAGTGTATGGTCCTAGTAATAATAGTAGCATTCATATAGTGCTTTAAGATTTGCAAAACACTTTACAAATATTATTTTATTTTGTATTCACAACACCTCTAGGATGTTGGTACTATTACTGTCTTTGTTATACAGATGAGGAAGGAGACTGAGGCAGGCACAGGTTAAATGACTTGCCCAGGGTCACAGAGCTGGTGAGTATCTACATGTTGAATTTGAACTCAGGTGTTCTTGAGTCTGCCTCTAGCACTTTGTTAGCTAGTGAGGGGGATTTCTGAGTCAAATGATATAAACAAGTTATTAACCTTTCTTTATAATTATAATTTTTTTTCCTAAAAAGACTAAACCAATTTGAAGTTCTACCATCAATGAATTGGTCAATTTTCCCATAGTGAGTTTCCTCACCTTTTAGTACCTTGGCTAACTTGATAATGTGAGACAACTCCACAAGGTAAACTGTTGGCCTTTACATTTACCATTTTTTGCTTGGGCTTCATGTTAGATCATATCACTTCTCAGACTCAGTTTGTTGTAAATGGTTCTCCTCTGAATTCTAAGAGTGAGCACCAGGTCTCTAGGAAACTTATGCAAATACTCTTCATTTTCAGAGATATCTTCACCAACTGCCAGGAGTGACCATTGTCCATTGGTGAATCCTTAAATTCTTCTGGGCCATTACTTGTTTAAATTGCCTGATCTCCTTCTCATGCACATCCACTTGAAGTCTCCTTGGTGCCTTCCTGCTTCTGAACCGTAACATCTGGGATTTCCTCTTCCCAGAATGCCCTCTTCACTTATTTCCATCACAGCATGTTAATTGATTAGACAATCAGTCCATAAACACTTATTAAGCTAGATACTCAGGATACTAAGGACAAAGAATGAAAAAAATCTCGACTTGCAAGTTTACATTCTAATGGAAGAGATAGAACGTACATATAAGAAAATGTTCGGCATAAACATAAAGTTAATACATACACAGCTGTGTATATAAAGTAGTTAAAAGCAATATAGTGTAGGAGCAAGGGCACTAAAAGTTTGGGGATCAGGAAATGTTTCATACAAAAGATGAGGTTTGAGCTGTGTTTTTAAAATTTATTTTTTCAATAAACAAAAATCTATTTTCTCATCTTCTCACCTCCCTTCTCTTAACTAGAAAAAAAGAAAAAAGGCAAAAAAAAACCCTGCACAAAATCCTTGTGACAAATATGCATAGTCAGGCAAAACAAATTCTTTATTTGATTATGACAAAAAAATATTCTAAGTGACTTAAAGGAAAAGAGGGACTTCATGAAGTAGAGCTAAGAAGAGAGTGAATTTCAGGCATAGGGAACTGCCAGGGCATAGGCTTGGAGAGGGGAGGGAAGTATCCATATTGAGGAACAGAGAAAAAGTCAATCAAACTGGACCTTTTAAAATCCTGTTTAAGGCTTACATTTCCTAGTTGAAGACTCTAGTAGCTACTGCTCCTAATGAGGCTTTACATTTGTGTAGCACTTTACATTTTCACATAGATAATAAATGATGAATAAGTGGGAGTGAATTCTTTAGTTGGGTGTTCACAACAACTGTGCTTCCAAGGGGGCAGGTGTCATCTTTTTTCTCTTTCCTCCTTCCTTCTTTTCTCTCTTCCTCTCTTCCTTCCTTCGTTCTCTCTCTCTCTCTCTCTCTCTCTCTCTCTCTTTCTTCCTTCCTTCTTTTCTCCCATTACTACTTAGTGACAGACCTTACCATCTCTGATACACATAAACCCAATTGACACTTAACACTCAATAGCTGTGTGACCTTGGACAAGTCACTGAACCCCAATTGCCTCATCCTGGGTCATCTCCAGTCATTCTGATGAATATCTGGTCACTGGATTCAGATGGCTCTGGAGGAGAAGTGAGGCTGGTGACCTCACTCAAAACAAAGTCAAGTGCAAGTCATGTCATTATTTCTCTGATGGCATGATCTTCTTTGGCAATGAAGGACGAACACACAAACCCAATAGAATACTAAAGGATTTGGAAATTGTTACCAAGTTGTCACTGGCTCTGTCACACAAAGTAACCATCTAGTTAAGACCTCAGAAAGCTTATAACATGGACCCAATATAGAGGTCTTTCCTAGAGAATATGCAAGATAGGGAAACACCATTAGAGACAGGTAGAGCAAGTCACCCAGGTAATCACGCTAGCCAGATCTGGACATCTCCTCAGGAAGATATCTTACCTGTCTCTCCTATTAATATACTTGACTCTACAATGATAATATGAAAACCTGATAAAACAGACATTTTTCAACAAATTGCCAAATGATGCCCTTTGTATCCCTCTCCCCATAATAATGCAATATTAAAAGAAAAGAGGGATATATTTTTTAACTTTTGTATCAGTTATTGTATATATGAGTCATGTTGACTCTCCCATATTGACTTTCATTACATGGTTACATTTTGTATGTTGTTCCTCACTCCCCCCTCCCCTCTCCACATTACTTCATGCAAGTCTTCCTATGTTTTAAAAAATTCTTCCCATCTGTCTTTCCTTATGGCACAGTAGTATTCCAATGCATTCATTCATTTATCACAATTTGTGCAACCTTTTCCCAATTGTTGCACATGTTTTGTTTTTAGCATTTTCAATCACAAATAATGCAGCTATGAGCATTTTTCTACAGATGAGGTTTTTCTTGCTATTAACTTTCTTGGGGTGTAGTAACATAGTGAAATCTCTGTGATAAAAATTATGAACAATCTAATAATGTAATTCCAAATTGTTTTTCAGAATGGTTAAACCAATTCATAGCTCCAGCAGCAGAGGGTTTATATGCCTATCTTTCCATAGAAACTTCAACAATGAGATTTTTTTTTTTAAAGTTTAACACCTTTGCTATTTTGTTGAATGTGAGGTGATCAGTCAGGGTTATTATAATTTGTTTTTCTCCTGTTATTTGAGAATTTGAGATTTTTTTTCATCTCTCCCCACTTTTATGTACTATTCATAAATATCATTAAAGTAGGAGAGATGCTGATATCCTTAATAAAACTGTTGGGAACAGTTTCTACTTCTAGCTCCATAGTCTCCTCTCCCTGATTGTGCTAGAACCTCACCTTCTGAGTTATTTACATCTGTTTAAATAGCTAGTTAAATAGATAGTTCCTTTGTCATTTTTATTTACGTATATTTTTGTTGTCCTCTTAGCTTCTTCAGCATTGGGAAGGCTTCTTGAGGGCAGGAGGTATAGCTCTTCTTTTGGTGCCCTGTCTGAAGTGGGTGTTTAATCACATGGCAATGGCTTTACTGAAGTACAATTTCTAGGACTCCAATACAATTCCATAGAACTTCAAATGTTTGTTCACCTTACGGTAGTCCTCATCAAGATCATCAACATTAACAAACATATTGGAGGTATAGCACGCTAGGTGAAAAGCATTGGATTTGAAGTCAAAGGAACTGATTTCAAGTCTCTGCTCTGTTATTTACCAGCCTATGTGACCTTGGGCAAGTTAACTTTTCTGCCCTCAGTTTCCTCATCTAGAAATTGAGAACATCGGACAAAGATGATCCCTAAGATCTTTGCCAGTCTTAAATGTACCATCCCATGTGGCTGCTGATGACTAAGAACAATGGTCTCTTTGCATTAACTTCCTACCCAAAAATCTGTAGAGATTTTGTATTGCACAGAGGAACAAATCTAATCTCTTCTTGACATTTGAAGCTCCCTAAACCTTGTTCCCGTTGTACCAATTAAATCTTATCTTTCTCTGTTCCCCACTATTAATCATTTGCTTTAGTCTAGCCAGCCTTATCACCACCTTTCCATAAAGAACTTCAATATTACTGCTTCCGTACCTTGCCTCCCGCTGCTCTTTAAAGAAATGCCTTTAGCTCTCCTCTCCGACAGTCTAAATTCAATCCATCTTTCAAAGCAGAGATCAATGTCTACCTCCTCTAGGAAACTCCTGATGACATCTGCCCATATCTTTCTTCTCTGGCTTTCTTTACTGTTATTTTCTATATCAAACTAACAATACTACATTATATGTGGTCTTGTTCATTAATTACTTCATGTGTGTTACTCTTTTCCCCCAAACTAGATTGTAAACCTTTGTGGGAACAGTGACTGTATCGCCTATTCTTTGTCCATTCTTCTTTCCCTTATTCCATGTAGCAAAATATTAGGCACATAATTGTATAGTCGTGGGCAAGCTCTCCTGACTTCATTTCCTCATCTATAAAATGAAGGGTTTAGATTTGACAGTGTCTTCCAGCCCTAGATCTATTATGATCTTATGATTGTATGACAGCTAAATCCTCTCTCTTTCACTTTTATCTCTATGATTGAAGGCACATCATATCCTCTTGGATACCCCAGTTCTTCGTTTGTAAAATAAGGGAGCTGGATGACAGCAGTAGTGGCAAAGTCTAATAGATGTGGGACATGAAATCATACACAGGGATCCCTGAGGGCTCCATGTTGACTTAGAAAACCACAAACTAATATTATCTATGTTTCATTGTATTTTTATTTATTTGAATAAATATTTTCTGTTTACCTTTTAATCTGTTTTAATATGGTTAAGGTGGCTTGAGAGAGTGTCAGTGTGGGTCTTGTGTTTGACACCTCTTGGCTAGATGACCTCTAAGGTCTTTTCCAGTTCTAAATTTATGATCCTCCATGACTTTCCATCCTGTGATTTCATCCCACAAATTCCTTTCACCTCACCCTACTCTGGCCTTGTCTTGGAGATTCATTCCTTTTAGCTTAACCCACAAAATAGGGCTTTAGCTATTCTGAAGAACTCTGGGGCATTAGGAGACACCAGACCACAGACAGACGCTCTCTTCTTTCCTCTTTCCACCTAGTTACATATATTTTTATGTGCTCTATAACTATTTATGGAGCTCAGTTAATACAAAGTGTCTGCAGATGGCCCTGACATTGTAGCTTCAGTAGCATCTCTAGATGCAAAAGCTCCTCAAAGGAATAACCTTACAGTATTGTCATACACAATGTATCCAGTAAGAACTGATCTGAATAAATGCATTGTCTTTATATAGGCTCTACCATGTATCCCTATCTTTGAAAGTGAAAAAAAATATAGGTATATGCTTAAAGATGGCTCTCAGTACAGGACACCCGTGGCTTAAGCTAAATTTGGGGGAAATGTTCAGTTTATTTTCATCATCTTCACTCCATTTCTGATTTTCTGAACTTTCTTCACTAGGCCATAGCAACCTTCTCACCCTGGAAGTTCACTCTTCAGGTAGAGCCCTTTCCTCTGATTGGTTGGATCCTTCTAGAACTTTCCATCTTAAAGAAAGGTCCCTGAAATAGTCTGTTTTTATGTCTGTCTTTGTAGTCCCAGCACTTGGCCAAGTGCCTGGCACCTGGTAAACACTTAGTAAATGCTTGTTAATTTGACTTGAGTCTATTCAGTCAAATACGGCTCTTTATGAAATATTTATCTGGGCACAGACTCTAAGGGAGCAGTCCATAGGTCAGGTTAATTTTTTTTTTAAAGATATTTATTTATTTATTTTTAGTTTTCAGCATTCTCTTTTATAAGATTTTGAGTTCTAAATTTTTCCCTCTCCCCAAGCTGGCCTGCAGTCTGATATAGGTTACACATGTACAATCATATTACACATATTTTCCTGTTATTATTTTTGTGTTTGTCCTTCATTGCCGAAGACCATACCATCAGAGAAGTGATGACATGATTTGCACTTGACTTTGTTTTGAGTGAGGGAGGGCTGTGCAGGTCACCAGCCTCACTTCTCCTCCAGAGCCATCTGAATCCAGTGACCAGATATCCATCAGGATGACTGGAGATGACCCAGGATGTGTTGGGAGACCTTGGGCCCTTTAGGCCAAGGTCTTTGCAGGTACTCACATAGGGTGAGGTGAATTTCCCCATTAGCCATGTTGTGAAAGAAGAATCAGAACAAAAGGGAAAAACCATGAGAATGAAAAAAACAAAAAAACAAACAAAAAAGAGAAAATAGTATACTTCATATTTCTTTCTCTGGGTGTGGATAGCAGTTTCTGTTTTTTGAAATTATCTTAGATTACTGTATTGCTGGGCTAAGTCTATCAAAGTTGGTAATTGCACAGTGCTGTTGTTACTGTGTACAATGTCCTGGGGGTTCCATTCATTTTGCTCAGCATCAGTTCATATTAGTCTTTCTAGGTTTTTCTGAAATTCACTTGCTCATCATTTCTTATGGAACAGTAGTATTCCATTACATTCATATACCACAACTTGTTCATCCATTCCCCAATTGAAAGGCATCCCTTCCATTTCCAATTCTTTGTCACCACAAAAAGAGCTGCTATAAATATTTTTGTACATGTAGGTCCTTTTCTCTTTTTCATGATCTTTTTGGTATATAGACCTAGAAATGGTATTTCAAGGTCCAAGGTTTGCAGAATTTTATAGCCCTTTGGGCATTGTTCCAAATGGCTCTTCAGAATGGTTGGATCTGTTGAGGTTATGGGTTGTGTGGGGACCCCAAAATACCGACATGCTGGATCCTGCTCGAATGAACTCGACACAAGCCTTCTTAAAGCCAAAGAAAAACAAAGTTTAATAAAGAGTTGCCATACTGGGTTGACTCTTAAGGAGTCTTAGCATTTGTAATGCTTGTATTCACAAGCATTATAGATAGAATGTCAGTTAGACAGAATCTGAGCTGGATTGAATCTGAGCGAATTCATGGAGGCAAGATGGAACTTAAATACAGAAAAAAGACTGAGGGAAGAATCCAGGTGTTGCCAAGCAGTCTCGGGTGCCAGGGATGGGCTAGATAGTGGAGGTAGATCAAACCCAGGGAGGATCCTGGTGGGAGTGGCCGTAGTCCAGACAATTCACAATCCAAGCGGAGTGACTTTGGAGCTCTAGAGAATGCTCAAAGGGAAGAATATCAAAAGAATGCTAAATAGTCTGGACAACAGGATTTTGATAAGATAGTTGAGTATCTGGGAGAAATGGAAGGGGAATCCAAGGAGCCCCCCCACCCCAGCCCTCCAAGGCCAGACTTTCCGGGGCCCTTCAGATAAATGGGAAAAAAACGTCCTTTCGATCCAAGGGAAAAAGGTTTTGACTTGGGCTTGTACCCCATCAGGTCAGTTCATAGCTTCACCAACAATGCACTAGTGTTCTAATTTTCCCAAGTCTTCTCCATCATTTATCATCTTCTTGTTTTGTCATATTAGCCAATCTATTATGTGTGAGGTAGTGCCTTAAAGTTGTTTTAATTTGCATTTCTCTAATAATTAGTAATTTAGAGCATTTTTTTCATAAGACTATAGATAACTTTAATTTCTTCATCTGAAAATTGCCTGTTCATATCCTTAGGTCAGGTAAATTTTGAAGGGGATAGAGTGGCAGGATAGATATTCCTTACTGAATCCTACTGTGGAGCACCTTACAGATATGGGACCGAATGAGGGCATTGGGTGTGTTGTACGAAAAGGAAAGGGGATACTATAAAGGAAGACGGGAAGATGTCAGAAAGAAACTTCCCCTGCTACCCAATTTTGCCCAGGTCTGGTTGCGTTTACAGCTGTTGTATTTTTATTCTTCTGAATAAAGCCTTTACTCATCTCTTGAATTCCAACAGCTAGTGCCTTCCCTCCAAAACTATCTTGTATTTAACTTTACTGTATATTTCATATTTATGCTACTTGTGTTTTTATATGTATTTTGTTTCTCCCAGTAGAATATAAGCTCTTTATGAGTAGGAATCATTTCATTCTTTGTACTTGGATCCCCAGCAAAGTGCCTGGCACATAGTAAA
>CM053770.1:451844831-451897240 GCA_028658325.1 Potorous gilbertii
TCTATTTTCCAGGTCAGTTGTTTTTCCAATGAGATATTTCACCTTATCTTCCATTTTTTCATTCTTTTGGTTTTGTTTTGTGATTTCTTGGTTTCTCAGAAAGTCATTAGCCTCCATCTGTTCCATTCTAATTTTGAAAGAGCTATTTTCTTCAGTGAGCTTTTGAAACTCCTTTTCCATTTGGCTAATTCTGCTTTTGAAAGCATTCTTCTCCTCATTGGCTTTTTGAACCTCTTTTGCCAATTGAGTTAGCCTATTTTTCAAGGTGTTATTTTCTTCAGCATTTTTTGGGGGTATTGACTCGTTTTTCATGCTTTTCTTGCATCTCTCTCATTTCTCTTTCCAGTTTTTCCTCCACCTCTTTAACTTGATTTTCAAAATATTTTTTGAGCTCTTCCATGGCCTGAGCCCAGTGAGTATTTATTTCGGATGTTTGGGATACAGAAGCCTTGACTTCCATGTCTTTCCCTGATGATAAGCATTGTTCTTCCTCATCAGAAAGGAAAGGAGGAAATGTCTGTTCATCAAGAAATTAACCTTCTATGGTCTTATTTTTTTTCCCCTTTTCTGGGCATTTTCCCAGACAGTTCCTTAACTTCTGAGATTCCTTTCCACACCCACCTTGCCTCCAGATCTGCCCAGCTAGTGCTTGGGGTCTGAGATTCAAATGCTGCTCCCAAGCCTCAGGGCTTTCAATAGGGGTGGGGCTGCTATTCAGTGTGAGATTAAGTTCAAATGCTCAGGTGGGGGCAGGGCCACATCACAGGGCTCAGTTCCCTCAGGGGGTTTATGCAGAGACCTTCAACAATGGATCTGAGCCCCTGTTTGCTTTGGGAACCCCTGTCTACTGCTGCCTCTGCTGCTGCCTCCTGAGGGGGCCTGAGTTATGGGGACACCCCGCTCCTCTCTTGGCAAGCTAGACAGGCTCTCTCACTAACCTTTGGTGTCTGTGGGTGGATGGACCTACATGACTGCTGGAGATTCTGTCCCTGAAGCCTGCTTGGATCTGCTCCTCTGGGCCGTGTGGCCAAGGCAAGGCTGGCCTCCGCTCTGGGTCCGGTGCACGATGGACCTTTGGTGTTCGTTTTTCAGGGCTCTCTGGAACAGAAATCTCCTCCACTCCATTGTTGTGCAGCTTCCGCTGCTCCAGAATTTGTTGGGAGTTCTTTTTACAGGTATTTTATGGGCTGTGGGTTTGGACCTAGCATATGTGAATCCTTCTACTCCACCATCTTGGCTCCACCCCCAGAATATTCTTTAAGGAGACCAAAGACATCAGGTGTGCAACCTAAGTCTATGCATTGGCCCCAGCCCTTGGATTTCCTTACTTATCTATCTTCCTGATTAGTTCCTTTAAGTTTGTGCCCATTCCCACCATGGACATTGTGTATTAGTATAATCCAGGTTTATTGGTGAACTCTTATGATTAGTTCTAGCTTTGCATTTTGTCTAACAGGTTTTTCTGTATAAAGAGCTTATGGTTTCATCCTGGCTGATTTGTTTAAATTGGAAGCATACTGGTTTTATATAAATATATGTGTGTGTGTGTGTGTGTGTGTGTGTGTGTGTGTGTGAGTGTGTGTGTGTATTATAGCTCAGGGACTATATTGTGAATAGTAGACATATTGCTTTCCTATACCAGGGTCCTGGTATAAGACCCTATATTCTTAAGACCCTAAGAGTAAAGTTAACTCCCTCCTCCCATTCTTTGTTAGTATAAGCACAGATTGGGGTGAGTGAGTCAGCTCAGAGAGATAAGAAAGAATATTTAGGAGTCAAGCTCTATGATCTATTTGATACAGCACACCAGACCCTTTCTCTCTATGTATGTATGTATCTATTTTCGATACATAGTATATACATACTACTTCTATGCATATAAAAATAATAATTATATATGTAAAATACATATAAATGTCTCTCTGTTCATAGGTTCTACTATTTATTGGAAACTTGCAGATGGCTGTGAGTAGAGCTCTGGTTCTCCTGCCAGAGAAATTATGAACTTAAAATGCAGAGAGAGACATACATTTTTGGGCATGGCCAATATGGGAATTTGTTTTGCTAGATTGTGTGTATTTGTGATGAGGGTTTGTTTTTCTTTGGGGGAGGCATGTGCTTTTCAATTGGGGGACAGTGGATGGAAAAGATTGTAAAGTATGTAAAATAAATTGATTTTAAATAAGAATAGTCAGTTTTGAAAAAACATATTCACGATATCCTCCAGTTTATTGAGATCAACTCCCCACTTGCAAATATATTGGTCACAATAGTATAGAAGGAGGTTTTATTGGGAGAACAAGGGAAACAAAACAGAACCCTTGGAAAACAAAATAAAAATGATCCAGTTAGCAACCCTTTCACAGAGATCTGTGTAAATTCTTAATCTACCACAGAAGGATTCATTGATTGCTTTAATCCCAGTAGTTCCTACCAGATGGTTTCCAGTGTTGTCTGCTCCTGGCAACACTTTGTTGGTGTGAGTCCCTCCACAAGTTCTCTGGAATTCCCAGCAGGTGCCTTTGGGTATTATTCTTAGCTGATCAGTGTTGTCTTCCTAAAGCTCCCTGATACTAATAAAAAACTCACATTAAATAACTTTTCAGGGTTTAAGAAACATTTTGTGAACATCTCATTGGAGCTTTACAATTCCCTTAGGGTAGGCACTATTATTAACTGCCATTTTGCAGATGAGGAGCTGAGGCTCAGAGAGGTTGAATGATTTGTACAGGGTTCCAGAGCTGGCAAGCATCAGAAGCAGGATCCAGACCCAGATCATATGCTAAGTCTAGGATTATATTCAGGACCCTTGCTCGCACCTGGTTTCTCAGATGGTTAAAGCCACTGGAGCCTTTTGGCAGTTCCTGGTTGTTCCCTGCAGGTGGCCCTAGGTACTACTCATTCTCTTTCTGTGTGACAAAAAAATTTTTGCTTCAGTGAGTTCACTTGGCACAGTGTTTAGCCCCCAGGGAAAATTCCTCAAGAGTTTTTGTCTGTCGGGAGACAGTTCTCTGTGCAGTTTGTTACAGCTTTGCTAATGCAGTGTAAGACCTGGGACTTCCTCTTACAGAAATTTTCCATTTTGCCATGATTCTACATACATGACCAGGAGTAAGTCCTCCTCCTTTATTGCAGTTTCACAAGGATCATTGTCACAAACCACCCATTGTGATGCTTTTTTCCTTCTAGGTTCCTACAAATTCTCCTTTGCATGGTCTTGGAGTCTGGAGTGGGTGTATGTCACTGTTCTAAAGGAATACTATCAATTTGGTAAGAATTTGCCAAACCACAGGGGCTGTTCCCCACTGGTTCTTGTAAGGGTTGGAGGGGCCATATTAAATTATGTCTAATTGTTAGTCCTGTCTAGGCTAGGACTTGGTATTTTGTCAGTTTTCTTAGAAGCTGTTCAAATCAATCAAAAACCATCATGAAGCATCTATTATGCTTTGGACATTATGCTAGGTCTGGGGATGCAAAGTTCCTGTTCTCAAACAGTTTATGTTCTGTGAAGGAAGTAACATGTAACATACACATATATAATTAAACATAAACTGTTTGCAAAATAAATACAAAGTAATTACT
Source organism: Potorous gilbertii (assembly GCA_028658325.1). Lineage (NCBI taxonomy): Eukaryota > Metazoa > Chordata > Mammalia > Diprotodontia > Potoroidae > Potorous > Potorous gilbertii. The sequence goes on from CM053770.1 coordinate 451,848,414, forward strand.
GGGGACACTAGTGGCAACGGTAGATAGAGAAGAAGAAAATAATTTAATACTTGGTATTTAGATACTTAGGAGTATTTGTAATATCCTTGTGCTCCTACTACAAGTATAGATTGCAGACATCTCATGTTATCCATGGCAGAGTAGAAAAAGGAGTGGATTGAGAGTCAAAGGACTTGAGTTCAAATCCAGCCCCAGCTACCCTATAATAACGTGACCTTGACTACATCACTTCATCTCTCTGGGTCTCAGTGTCCTCATCTGTAGAATCAAGGGCTTGGATTAGGTGGCCTTCATGATCTCTTCCCACATATTCTCTGTAGAGATTGTAGCCCATTGACTATCCGTTGGTTGTAACATTCTTTTCCAGTTATACTTGTCCTTTATCGTGTCTTTTGTGACACTTTGTCCAGAGAAGTCATTGCTAGTGTTAAGCTTCCACATGCTGTATCTGATAAGAATTTTTATGCTGCCCTTTTGGATATCTATACTTTTCCCTCCTCTGTGACTGCCATTCTATCATTCTTATCAGGCATATAGCATTACTGGGAAAATAATTATGTTAAAAAGATGTTCCTTTTCAGTGGTGAGCATTTTAGAATCATCAAAAATGCTATACAGTTTTCTTTATAAAAATTTAAATATTTGTTCAGTTAACAAACATTTTTCTGTCCTCCTCCATTTACTCCCCCCAATCAAAAAGACAGAAAAAAATCCTTGTGACAAATATAACAAGTTTCCACACTGACCATGTCCAAAGATGTATGTCTCATTCTGTATCTTGGGGCCATCACCTTTCTATTGGGAGATGGGTAGGATGTTTCATCATTGGTCATTATCAGAGTTCTTATGCCTTTAAAATATAAATGCAGAGGTTTTTTTTTTATAATATTGTTATTGGATAAATTGTTCTTCTACTTCTTCTCACTTCACTCATCATCAGTTCATATAAGTCTTCCCAGGTTTCTCTGAAACTATTAAGCCCAATATTACACATCCATATGCTATACTTCATTTAGTCATTCCCCAATGGATGAGCATTCCTGTAGTTTCCAGTTCTTTTCCACACAAAAAGGGAACTACAAAAAATATTTTTATATGTATGTGTGGATCCTTTTCCTCTAACTTTGATTTCTTTGAGGAATTAGTAGTGGTATTACTGGGCCAAAGGGTATATACACAGTTTAGTGACTTGATGGAAATAGCTTTAAACTCCTTTTCAGAATGGCTGGAATAATTCACAGCTCTTTCAGCAGTATGCTACAGTTTTCTGAATGTGATCTAGACTGATCTCACTGTATTACACTGGAAAATAGCCTTGATATAACATCAGAAGGCTTCTGTTCAAAACCAAACTCTGTTACTAGCTATCTATGTGACTGTGGATTATTTACTTATCCTCTTGGATCCTCAGTTCCTTCATCTGTAAAATGGTGAGTTAGACGAGGTGATCTCTAAATCTATGACTCTCCTAACTCTGGGCTCAACTCATTGTCCATCTGTAGCACCCATTCAAAATATCTGGAATTAAAGATATCCAATATTTTTATTGGATCATGGAATAATTCCCTATACTGATTAAATCACAAGTTTTTGTTCCTATCTTCTTTAAGACAGCATCTTTTGTGTCTAGTTCATTTAATCACCTAAGGAAAATCCATTTGGGCTTTTCATTCACCTTGCTTTTTAAGAGTGAGTGGTTACAACTATCTTTCAAAAATTTTTGAATTTCACTGAAGAGTTTCATGCAATTAGCATATTATTACCTGTCAATAGAAGCATTTGGCAAACCTTTCCACTACCAGGGAATTTTTTCTTTTAGTTTAAAGAATCTGTTGGATATACTACATGAGAATAGTGACTACATTAGCTAAGTACATCTCCCTATTTTACATCTTATCTGATGTTAACATTCAAGTGATCTGCTGAATAGTTATCTTGCTAATAATATCTGGCTTTATAACCTTGAAATAAACACATACATGTATATATGTTTGTATATATATGTGTGTATATACACATATACAAATATGTGTATATGTGTACACACACTGTGTGTTTTGTCCCACCAAGTTAAGTACTTCAAAAAAAACAACACACAGTAAGTGGTAATGTTTTAGTTTTCTATACGTCTTAGTAGAGACTGTAAAGATGTTAGTATTATAATGGTCTGCATGGACTGGTTTTCAAAATATCCTGAAGAGGGGAAGATTCTTGATGAAGATTGGTTAGAAGTTATCCTTCCTACTAGAATGGATAGAAATAGTCAATAGAAATAGTCGAGAGTTACCAATAACTCTGTGAAATATAACCATTAAACCCTAAAGAAATCCCTGAGGATAAGGAGGTAGATTTTTATCTGGTTTACTTCTGAGTGACAGGTGCATGGGGTTTTCTTACCCTGGATTTATACCTGAATAGTTTATTTACTTGAATATAAGAAAGAGGCATTGTAATATTGTCGATAGAGAACTGGCCTTGAAACCAGGAAAACCTGAGTTCAATTCCACTCTCTGACAGTACTGGCTATATGACTTTGGGTAAGCCATTTACTCTTTTATGGCTCTAGGTAACTCTCTAAGAAGTATGTTGCAGGAAAGGTGTTGACCTGCATTGATAGAAAGAGTTTCCTCACCTGGCAGTTTTGTGTATCAATAAAATCACAGATTTTTGTCTCCCTCCTTTATAAAACAATGTGGCTTCAAGGATATATACAATGACTTTTTACAGTTTCAGTGATTTGATTGTATAGATTCAGCGAATATATCTCTAAGATAAGCTGGGATACATGAGTGGTTAAATTTCTAGAAATATATGTATATTTTTTGAAGTATTTTTTCCTATATAAAAATCATATTTAGGTTAAATTCCCTGAGTATGAATTGCATCTTTACCTCTTGAATTCATAAATGAACTGTTTGTTACATTTTCCCACAAAATGGAAAAGATCACAGATGGTGCTTCCCTCTCCACTCCCCCCCTCTCCTCCAGAAGGCAACTGAGAAGACATTAACAAGTACCAACCCATATGTCTACTTTCTCATTTCTATAAAATCTGGATAAAAATAGACTATATACACAGGGTATCCTTGATGAAAAAATGAGAAGGGAATAGGCTTTAAGAGAACTACAGTACCTATTACATGCACATATGTATATAGATATTTGTATACATATCTATCAGACATAGAAACATATCTATTTCTGGTCCCTTGTGTTCCAAGATGCTGGTACAGAAGTTGCTCATTATTAGTTAAGAGGATCTGTGGCAATCAATTGCTCTTTTAATGCTACGTAGGTGAAGTAGTCCTGTTCTTTGTGACTGTAAATGATAGGTGAAGTGCCAATTATGTGGTTGTAAATTCATAAATTACACATTCAGTTTCTCAGAGTGACTTGTCTTCAATCTCTCTCTTCTCTTCCATCTTTAAACATACTTTGGTCTCTGCTTATCTGAAAATAAAATAAATTTACTTAAATCTGCTATTTGTTCTGATGACCAAACTTTTACACTCTGTACTGAATTCCTTAAATGTGAGGTTCTACCCATTTGTTATTTAACCCAATGCAACCTGGCTTCCTGACCAACTGCTCTAAAGAACCTACCTTTTTGGAGACTACCAAATAATCTGCATCTTTCTTTGCCCATCACTTAAACTCCCTCCATCGCCTTGAACTTAAGGTTGATTAGTTTAACTATATATTGTCCTATATCCTTCAATTCCTCAGTCCCTTGTCCTGTTTGATTTTCAACTCTGGGTTACTCCACTGTCAACCTTCTCTGCTCTGGTTCCACTGCTATTAAGGAAGTCAGAACATTGTACCAAGAAGGTCTGCTACAAATTCAATTTGTCTGATCTCCACTGCATTCTCACTACTGCACAGTCTTATTGACTATCACAGTTGCCACAGTAGTTTTAATTTTTCCTTTCTCCTTAAGTCCTTTAGGTCAAATTCCACCCTCTCAGCTGAGGACTTTGCCTCTATTTTGCAAAGAAAATCAGTTATCCCCTCTGAGAACTCCCTTCTCTATTATCCCACACCTCAAGAGCACTCTCCAATCTCCCATATTTTTTTCTCTTTTGCTCCATTCTCTGATGAAGAGGGCATCTCTTTTCCTTTTCCAAATCAATCCCCCTCCTTTTGTCCTGTATGTGCTCCACTCCTATCACCTCTGGGAGCTTGTCCCTTCTATCATTCCCTCTTTCTTTTCCAGAAATTCCTTCTCTATTTTCTTCAAATGTACAGTTTGTCCTCATCCTCAATAAAAACTTTGACTTCATCTTCCATCCCCTCAAGATATTATTTGATTCCTCTTCTCCCTTTTCCAGTCTGACTCCAACAAAGCTTGCCACATCTCCACTTCTCAGCCTATCAGTCCTCTACCAAGATTTTGTTTAGGAGTCACCTCTTCCTTGAAACTTTTCACAATCACCCTGAGTTGTGAGTGTTCATTTTATCCTCAAATTACCTTGAATTTACTCTTTTAGAGACACAGTATCTCCCAGCAGGATCAAGAGATTGTTAAACTCTGCAAGGTCAGGTATTATTAAGTATTGCTTTTCTCTTTGTATTTTGTATCCCCCATTGCCAGCAAGGTCCTTTCATGTTGTTTGCACTTAGGAAATGTCAGTGAAATTGAATTAGTTTGAACTTGTTTCTGAATGAGAAATGATGGAAACGTTGGGAAGATATATATATATATATATTTCATCTTATTTCATGATAGAACCTGAATGTCCTGAGGACCAAATCCAGTCTGAAGCTTATTTTGGGGCACTCATAAGCTAAGAATGATTTTTACATTTTGAAACATAATAAAACTTTATTTGAAAAATGTAAAATCCACTCTTTGCTTGTAGGCCATACAAAAACAAGTGGTGACTCAATTTGGCTCAGTTTGCTGACCCCTGTCAGATAGAGAAAAGAATAATCTCATGTGCACCTTGGATTTTTGAAGATCAGCTTCCAAAGAGTTCAGAGAATGAATGAATGAATGAATAAATGAATAAACATTTATTAAGTAAGTACTTCATATGCACTAAACATAGTGCTAAGTAATGGGGATAAAGACACAAATGTAAGATAGTCCTGATCCTCAAGGAGCTTCCAATATTTTTTATATTAATTTTTTTTATCAACAAAAATCTACTTTCTTTCTTTCCTCATTGAGAAGGAAAGAAAAAAACAAAAAATTCGTGCGCTGACCATGTCCAGAAAAACATGTCTGAATCTGTATCCAAAGTTAATCATCTTTCTGTCAAGAGGTGAGTTTCATGTTTCATTATCATGAGTCCTCTGAAACTGTGGTTAGTCATTGAGCTGATCAGAGTTCTAAAGCTTTTCAAAGAGTTTGTCTTTATAACATTGTATTATTGTAGTTTGTTCTCCTTATTCTTCTTACTTCACTGTATATTCTTCCCAGATTTCTTTGAAGCCATCTCCATAATATTTTACATTATAATAGCATTATATCGTATTAGTATACCATATATCATAATTTTTTAAGCCATTCCCCACTTGATAGGCACCCCCTAGATTTCAAATTCTTTGCTACTATAAAAAATGTTGTAATTGTTTTTTCACACAGAGATCGCTTTTCTTTTTCTTTGTTTTCTTTGGTGTGTATACTTGGAAGTAGTAATCTTTCTGAGTCAAAGGCTATGCAGAGTTTAGCAATATTTTTTGGCATGTCTTGAAGTTACTTTCTGGTATAGCTGGATCAATTTACAATAAAACCTATTTTCCCACATTCCCTTGAGAATTTATCATTTTCTTTTTTTGGTCAACTTTGGGAAGAGGTGTGAGGTGAAAACTCAGTTGTTTTAATTTTCATTTATCTAATTATCATTGATTTAGAACATTTTTATCTGATTATTGATACCTTAGATTTCTTCTTCTGAAAATTCCTTGTTCATATCCTTTGATCTTTGGGGGATAGCAAGGAGCTAATATTTGAACAGGAGACACAAAACATACAGGATGATGCTGGCCAGGGAGCCTGGTAATGAAATACTATATAGAAAAATTCTTAGAGTTGTAAGGACCAAAAAAGAAAACAAAAGCATTATTACAAACATGTGTAAGCAAAACAAATTCCTGCATTAGACATGTAAAAAAAATTCTGAATTTGTATTGTAAGTCCATCACCTCTCTCTTAGGAAGAAACATGTTTCATTATGAGTCCTCTGGTGTCATGGTTCAATTACACGAGATTTAAAAGCTTTTGCAAAAACAATTTTTAAAATTTTATTTGTTTTTAGTTTTCAACATTCATTCCATAAGATTTTAAGTTCTAAATTTTGTTCTCTTCCTTCTCTTCTTCCCTCCCCAAGATGGTATGCAATCTGATATACGTATACAGTCATATTAAACCTATTTGCACCTTAGTCATGTCCTAAAGAAAGAATTAGAACAAAAGAGAAAAGCAATGAGAAAGAAGAAATAACAAAAAAGAGAAAATAGTATGTTTCAATCTGCACTCAGACTTCATAGTTCTTTTTCTGGATGCAGATAGCATTGTGAGTCTTTTGGAATTGTCTTAGATCCTTGTATTTTTGAGAAGGGTTAAGTCTATCAAAGTTGGTCATCGCACTATGTTGCTGTTACTATGTACGATGTTCTCCCAGTTCTGCTCTCTTCACTCAGCTTCAGCTCATGCAAGTCTTTCCAGGTTTTTATGAAGTCTGCTTGTTCATTATTTCTTATGGAACAATAACTTTCCATTCCATTCACATACCACAACTTGCTCAGCCATTCTCCAATTTGATGGGTATCCCTTCCATCTCTATCTCTTGGCCCCCCCCAAAAAGAACTGCTATAGGTATTTTTAAGAGTATGTAGAATTTTATAGCCTTTTGGGCATAGTTCCCAATTGCTCTCCAGAATGGTTGCAGCAGTTCACAACTCCACCAATAATGTGTTAATGTTCCAATTTTCCCACATCTTCTCCAACATTTATGCTTTTCCTGTTTTGTCCTGTTAACCAATCTGATAGGTGTGATGTGGTACCTCAGAGGTGTTTTAATTTTCATTTCTCTAGTAAATAGTGATTTAGAGCATTTTCTCATATGACTATAGATTACTTTAATTTCTGCCCATTCATTCCTTTGACCATTTATCAATTGGGGAATGATTTGTTTTCTTGTAAATCTGACTCAGCTCTCTATATGTTTTAGAAATGAAGCCTCTATCAGACAAACTGACTATAATGTAGAAACAATCTTTAATGCAAATGATATAAGAAGGGAAGTAGTTGCATGGGAAGAATCTGTATAAAATGTCTCTGACAAGAGTCTGATTTCCAAAGATACATAGATGACTAAAAGAAATTTCTCAGACTATAAGTCACTCCCTAATAAAAGAGTGGCTGAAAGATATAAACAAAAAGTTCACAAAAGAATTGGAAACTATTAACAATTATATGAAAGATCACTCTAACTCACTAGTAATAAAAGACATGCAAATTAAAACAACTCTGAGGTTTAACTTTACATTTATGAAATTGAAAAAGATGACAAAAGGCAGGAAAAGTCAATGTTGGATAGATTATGGAAAGATGGGCACACTAATGTCCTTTTGGGAGTTGTGAATTGGTCCAAACATTGCAGAAAGCAGCTTGAGATTATGTGACTAAAGGGACAAAAAATGTCCATACACTTTGAGTCAGAGATTTGGTTGCTAGGTTTATGATGAAAGTAGGTCAGTCAGCCAATAAATGTTTATTAAATGTTCACTATGTGCCAGGCACTGACTAAATGCTGGGGATACAAAAAGAGGTAAAAGATAGTCTTTGCCCTCAAAGAACTCACAATCTAATAACAGGCAAACAAATATATATTAACAAACCATATACAGGATAAATAAAAAATAATGAAGATAGGGAAGCTGCTAAAATTAATAAGGGTAGGGAAAGGCTTCTTAGAGAAAATGAGAATTCAATCTGGACTTAAAAGAAGCCACGGAAGTCAGTAGGTAGAGATGTTCTTATTAGACCATTCCAGGCATGGAGAATAGCCAGAGAAAAGACCTAAAGTGGAATGATGAATGTTTTATCTTCATAACAGTTTCAAGGAAGCCAATGTCATGGTTCTGAGTCTATGGCAGGGAACAAGGCATAAGAAGGTTTTGGCAGTGAGGTTAGTTACAAAGGGCTTTGAACACCACAGGATTTTGTATTTGATCTTGGAGTCATAGGGAGTCAGTGAAATTTGAGTAGGGGTGGGTAACATGATCAGGTCTATACTTCAGTGGAAAGTGGAGGATGGATTGGAGGGAGGAGAGACTTGAGGCAAACACCCACCCACAAGTTATTACAAGCATCCAGGTGTGAGGTGATGCATGCCTCTGGTGGCAGGTGGCAGTGTCAGAGGAGAGAAGGTGGCATATTCCAGAAATTCCAGAAAAGGTGAAATTGACAGACCTTGACAACAGATTGATTATGGGGGGTAAGAAATAGTGAGGAGTTGAGGATGATACTAAATTGGGAGCCTGAGGAATTGGGATGGTGTAGCTGCCTTCCATAGTAATAGGGAAGGTTGTAGAGGAAGAGGGTTTAGGGGTAAAAGATAATGAGTTCTGTTTTGGACATGTTGAGTTTACGATGTCTTCTGGACATCCAGTATAAGATATCTAAAAGGAAATTGGAAATGTAAAATTGGACACCAGCAGAGAGGTGAGTGTAGAATAGGTAGACTTAAGAAAAGTCAGTATAGAGATGGTAATTAAATCCATGAGAGGTGATGAAATGAGCAAGTGAAATAGTATATAGAGAGAAGAAGAAGAGGCACAGGACAGAATGCTGGGGGACACCTTGGTTAGAAGGCATGATCTGGGCCTGTATACATTACAATATTTATAACGGCATCTTTTGTGTTATCAAAGAACTGGAAACTGTTGGGGAATGGCTAGTCAGGTTGTGATACATGAACATAAATGGAGTATTTTGTGGGATAAGATATGACAAATATGATGAATACAGAGAAGCATGGAAAATCCTATATGAATTGATGTAAAGTGAAATAAGAAGAACCAAAGAAATAATACTCACAACAACACAAAATGCAAAGAAAAGCAATAAGGAAACAAAAAGAACTGAATGCTATGAATTTTAGTGACAAACTTGGCTCCAAAGACAAGATATGAGAAGATACTTCTTCCTGTTTTTATGATGGTTGTTTTTGCAAAGGGGACCAAGGTTGTGAAATACTGCATATAATGTCAGACTGTTTTTGATATGTTGATTAATTTTGCTGAACTGTTTGTTTTTCTTTGTAATACAGAGTGGTTCTCCTGTGTGTGTGTGTGTGTGTGTGTGTGTGTAATATATATGTATGTATACACACATACCGGGAGGCTCTATTAAAAAAACTATGTTGATACACAGGAGAAGTCATTGACCAATTTATATTTTAAGCCACGTATAGACTATGAAAGAAAGATAGGTATTTGAAGATGAGTTTCAAAGATTGGCATAATTCTGTCAGCAGTGCTAAAGTTCAGAATGAGCTAAGTTTAGTGATAAATGTTAAAGGTAACTACAACAACAAAATCATGATGGGGGAAAGAGGAATATCATGTAAGGGACTGCTGGTAAATGTTAAGTGCAATTGAGTGCCAACTGAGAAAATAGCCGAACTATTTACCTCTAATTTCACCTCTGTTTTTTCTACCAGTGAGAATGATAGATGGAACAAAAATATTCAACAAGCAGTTGAAATTAAATCTAAGTGAGGAAATAGTAAGAGGGTCTTTAGCTCCTTTCTATGAACTGTAGTCACCTGACCTTGATAGATTATGTTCCAAAGTACAATGTAAGGATATGAACTTCTGGGCTTTTGGTGGTGAGCTTTGAAAAATATTAGATAATAAGAAAGGTGCCAAAAGACTGAAGAAGAGGAAATGTTGAATCCATTAAAAAAATAGAGATAGTGGAGTCTTCAAACTATAGACCAGACAGTTTGACCTTGATTCTTGGTAAGATTGTGGAGCATGCTATTAAAAGAAATATTTATGAGCCTTTAGATAGGGATGCTGTATTCATTTACTAAGAACTAGCAGCACTTCATTAAGGACAGGTCATGCTAGACTAACCTCATTTCCTTTTGTGACAGGGTTACTAGATTACAGGAATACCATAGACTTAATATAGGGCATTTAGTAGAATTTCTTACGATATCCTTATGGACAAGACTAAAAGGCATTAAATGGAATATTAAAACAATTGGGGGGATTTGGATCCTTTGAATTATTGAGCCTAAAGATTGTTGATTAATTAACTAAGCTGAACCTGACTGGGAGGTCTCTATCAGAGTGTCCAAGGGAGCAGTCCTTGAGTTGTGCTACTCAAAATTTTTGAAGCTTGACTGAAGTCATAAAAGTCATCATTTAAAATCTTTCAGGGACACAAAATTGGAAGAGATAGTCAAAATGTGGGATGACTGAGAAAGGATCCAAAAAATCTGGTATGGTGGGCTGTACTTTATGAGATGGAATTTAATAGGGATAAATGTAAACTTCTACAGTCAGGTTCAAAATATCATATGTACATACATATATACACACACATATATATATATGTGTGTGTATATATATAACCATATGGAAAAGACTTTCCAGTTTCAGTGGATTCATCAATATAACATGGCAAGCAAAAATGTTAATGAACTTTTGGCTTCATTAATAGAAGCAAAGTTCCTAAAATGAAGAAAGTGATAGTCTCCTTCTACCAAAGTTGTCCTGGTCAGACAATATCTTGAGTATTGTGTTCAGTTCTCAGCATTATATTTTAGAAAGGACTTTGACAACCTGAAGTATATCCGGAGGAGAAAAGCTAGTATACAAAAGGGCCAGAGACCATGAAGTAGGATAATAATCATAAATGTCCAGAATCAAAGATCCACTTGAACAAGGAGAATGATTTTTGAATTGGTAAGAACAAAATACAAATGGTTGATAGAGATAATAGTCTAATAGCAATGATAAGATTGTAAGAAAACACCTTGTTGCCCTTGGAGCTAAGTTAGAGTCACCTACCTGTTCTGTGTCAACTACGTCATGAAGTAGAATGAAAAGAAATGGTGAAGTGGTTTCTAAGTAGGGGTGTGCTGGAGCCTTCCTGGAGTGGCCCAGAGCTCACTGTTAAATTTTCAGTGTGAAAATTTACACTTTGGAAATCAGTAAGCTACAAATAAGAGCTTGATTTATTGTTTCGTTGATTTTCTAGGCTTAAAAAATTGTTAATAATTCAAATTAAACTTATAAGCATATCGAGCATACTTTTTTAGGAGGGATGGCCATTAAACATTTACCAGCAACTGATACCCCACCTTCCCTCTGCCCCCTTTTCTAAGCCATGGTCTATGATTTTTGAAAGATCATGGAAAATGGGAGAGGTACCTCAGAATTGGAGGAGGTAAATGTACTAATTTTTAAAGTAGAGAAGAATTGGAGCCTGAAATTTATAAGTAAGGTAATTGTAACTTTACTTTGCTTCCTGGCAGAATTGTAGAAACACACACACGCACACACACACGCACGCACGCACAGACACACACATTTAAAGGATGACTAAGAAACATATGGAAAAGAAAGCAATGTTTATGAAGTAGTAGCATAGTTTCATAATGAACAGGTTCTGTGTAATCTTGGACATATAGGAGAGTTGTGAAAACACCTTCCTGTCTGGAGGTACTGCTGGTGTAGAATATTGTATATTGCTCGGTACAGTCTCTGAGTGATTTGATTTTGCTTAATACATTTTCTTTCTTCACTAGGTGGGTGGGGGTGGAGTATATTTAGAAATGAATTGGGAATCTAAAAATCAAGAGCACTGGAGGTACAAGTATAAAAGTGAGATAATCCCTACCCTCTTAGAGCTTATATTCAAAGTAGGGGGAAGCACCAGAGAACAGGGGAGTGGTGGGTAGGGAATGATGTTTTGTCTAGGAAATCCCAAGGATGGTGAGCAGAACAAGAAGGATATCTTGCAGATCTCCTTTGAAGAATTCTTTCCAAGTTTCAAACCAACCGCAGTACTTAAGGACATGACCTTTGGAGTGACTTCTCATTTGGGAAAATTCATTCTGTTCCTAAAGGTTAAGGGTACACTGGCCTTGAGGGAATAGTGGCAAGGAGCACTTAAAGACAAAATTAAAAATTTCTTATGGCTGAAAAGAAAAAGCACAAAGTAAGAATGTTTTCATTCAAATAAGATGGAACAGAACCCAACAGAAAAGTTGAGTAATGGTGTCTATGAAGTTGGAGGTGCCAGGGAAAGGGAAAATGCAGCAATATTACAAGAAATAAGTTAAAAGAAGGGGTCCTAGAAATTCAGGAGGTCAAAGGGGCCAGCAGCTGCTGCCATCCTCACTCAACAGTATACACAGCTCCTGTTATGTCTGGAAATAATAACCTAGCATTGGTGGCTGGTTGACAGTGTTGTCTACTACGCAGAACAAAGGTCCCCAACCTTTAACTCAGGAGCAAGATCCTGCTCTCAAAGCTGTTGTAAGCAGTTCCTGAGCTCCCCTGGGACCTCACCACTGTGGCCTCCCACCTGTCCTAGATACCATGACCAGCTTCAGGTTTCTGATCCCCACAGATAATCTGAACAATCCAACACTTTCCCATCATAATAGGGTTGCTCTTTGATGGCAAAACATTTCTCGCCCCCCATGCCCTTATTCAGATATAATTAATAAAATATGCTGTCTTTCAAAGATGAAGATGACTTTACTGATTAGCAGACCATGAGTTTGGTATTATTTTTCTAAGTGTTAATGAATTTATATTGATCTATCCACATTCTTTTTCCTATTCTCATTTGTGTTCAACAAGATACATTTATAAGGTGACTGGTCAGCAAACGGGTACAGTACGTAACAGTGAGCAAAGTTAATTGACCCATGTGGGAATAAAATCCTTCTTCTTGCTTGGCTCCATTAACATTATGCTTCAATGAACTCTGGAGCCTGTAATCTTTAACATGTAGTCAGCGTTCAAGCTGAAGACTTGTAAATGATAGACAGGGTGTCCCCTAAACAAGTTCAGTGGTTTTCCCATTGAATATGCATTGTTAGAGTTCACTACATGTCTTCAAAGGCCTTGCCATTGTATTGAGATTTTAAAATGAAATTCTGGCACAGGCTGAAGATGAAAGACTCCTATGAGAAACTGACATTTAGGCAACCTCCCTTCAATCCCAGGAGCATAAGATTTTTATCTAGAAGGAATCTTCCAGATTATCAGTCCAGGGGTTGCCAAACTATGGTCTGTGGGCTAAATCTGACCCTCTGTCTATTTTCAAATGTATGACCTAGTGACACAGGAGGCTAACCTTTCTTAGCATATGACCCTAGAAAAGCAGGCAGTAGGCTTGATTTGGCCGGCAACCTTCAGTTTGCTGACCCTTGATTAAGTCTAACTTCATGATGGGGGAACTGAGGACCACAGAGGTTGTGACTTTCTCAGTCACAAAGGTGGAAATTATCAGGGCTACAATTAAGACTTAGATCCTTTGATTCCTAATCTAGCACATTCTAACTTTCTTTCTGAATCTCCCCCCTGACTAGAACAATATTAGATACCCTTCTAAGGTCAGGTTTAGACACCATGAAAAAAATCATGACTAAGCATTAAACATAATACTTTCAAGTCAGACTACCACATTTTACCTTCACTGACAAATGGGGGTCCAAATTGTAAACACTATGTTTAATACTTAGTCAACATCTTTTTCATGGTAGTTACACATGACCATAGAAAGATATCTAATGTCATCCAAGTCAGAACTTGTGCCTTATCAATCAGTAATAAACTGTAAATATCATTTTTTGAGTCATGTCCTTCAATTCAGTTTGCTTTTCCCTCTAGGAAAAGTGCATGTCTAGGGTTAATATACATATGATTCTTCAAGCTTATTACTTATATTATGAATGAAAGATGTTTTCATTTTTTTAAATGTATTATTTATTTTGTTAAATATTTCCCAGATACATGTAAGAAAATTTTTAACATTCATTTTTTAAAAACTATTTGAGTTTCAAATTTTCTTCCTCCCTCCCCTCTTCACCCTTTGAGAAAGCAAGCTATTTGGTATTGATTATATATGGGAAGTCATGCAAAACATATTTCCATATTAGTCATGTTGCAAAAGAAAACACACATACAACAAAAACAAATTAAAAAGTAAAAATAGCATGCTTCAGTCTGCACTCAGAGTTCATCAGTTCTCCCTCTGGAAGTAGTTAGTTTTCTTCACCATGGGTTCTTTGGAATTGTCTTATATCATTGTCTTGATCAGAGTAGCTAAGTCTGAAAGATGTTATGAAAAATATCAAATATAATTGATGGCAGAGTGGAATTTCTAAAACTATAATTATTTTTAGATAATTCCTATGCTAATAATGGATTTTCTCAGAAATTATGTCTTATCTGACATGATAGACTTAGAAAAAGTCAGAAATCTACTTGTGATTTTCTTGTGAAGCAGCTTTTATTTTTGTCTCCTCATCATGTGTAACATACCTAATAGGTTGTGGTCCTCTCCTAAGTTTATGAGTGGCAAGAAAGACAGGATTTTAGAGGGAATTAGGGTCCTTTGCTTTCATTAATAATAAGTTGTGTATGAGGCCTTTACCAAGCTATTATGAAGAAAGTGAGTTAGGCAAATTAGACTAGAATGTAGAATGTATGAAGAGGAATAATTATATGACATTTGTCTGGGAATCCAAATTTGGTGTCCAAATTGTTGAGGGCTTTAAATGAAGTCATAGGTGTATACATTTTATTCTAGAAATAACGGGGAACCACTGAAGATTTTTCAATAGGAAAGTGTATTAGCAAGCACCCTAGCACACCCAGGATGGCCTGCTAGCACAGGTTCTTTGATCTGCTTTATAAAGGAAAGACAATCTTCCAAGGAGTTAGCAATCCTTCTTTAATAATAAAGATATGTCATTCACTAGTTCAGGGAAAAGGTTAACACCCTGAACACAGAGAAAATATAAATGGAGAAAACACAAGCAGAGAAATTAGCACAGATTCAACAGACAGGGTTCTTACTGTCTGAACCAAGTAATATGTACACCAATGGATGGGAGAGCACAAACCTCTGAGTAGTCAAGGAGGGAGCACTTCACAAATGGCCACGCAGAGTCCTGTCCATGGAATCCAAAGGTCCTTCTTATAAGCAAAACCCCAACATCCAAGAATATACAGCAAAGACTCAGCTCCTGATTGGCTCAAAGTCAGTAGGCACAAAACCTACATGACTCAGCGCAGCTGTGAACCATCAGGGTTCAAAAGGAGCTCAGTCCTTCAAATGTTTTCAATGAGCCTGGGAAACTGAGCTCCAAAAAGAAAACAACAAAAATTCCACTTTGCTTGCTCTTACAGGGAGTGAAATGACCAGACCTGAATTTTAGGAATATTAAATTAGAAGTTCTACATACACGAAAGAGAGAGGAAGCAAGGAGACCAAGTAGGTGGTTATCAAAGTAGTCTATGCAAGAAGGAATGAGGGGCCAAACTAGGGTCAGGGCTGTCTGAATGAAAAGAAGACAGGTGTGTGATTTTGTGTTGTGGAGGTAAAGCAACTACCCACCGATTGGCTATGGGGAGCAATGGAGAAGAAAGAATTGATGAGGAATCAGGTTGTGTATCTGGGGGACTAGATGAATTTCCTCAACATAGAAAAGGATATTTGGTGAAGGGATAATTTTGGGGGAGAAATATAATGTATTTCACTTGGGGCATGAAGAGTAAAAATGAACTATTAAGAAAGGCTGTAGAATCTTCAGTCCTGTAGGTATTTAAAGAAATATTGAACAACCACTTGCCTTGAATGGTTAGACATTTACTTGTTTGAAGGTACAGCACTGAACTGATGAAGCTGTCATTATTGTATTATGCAACATATTGATATTATAATATCAGTTTTTGGCATCTAGGAAAATTTTTACAATTCTTATTCCTTCTGAGTTGGAGCTTTCTTACAAAGCTTCCTCTCCTGTACTTAAATTCATTTTTCACACCACAGTGACTGACTCAACCCCATTTAGGTGGGAATTTCTCTTCTCTAGTTCACTCCGTTTCTGTGCTGACTACTTCCTTTGATGTCTATGGAACGACTGGTAAGCACGTGCAGCCTCTGTAGAAAGGCCCTCTGGAGTCTGCCTTTTGAAAGCGCACTATCAAGGCTTGTCCTCTTTCCAGTACAAGGTCTTGATGGGCTTTTTGGTCTAAATGCACTTAGATGACAAGTTGTTATAGATGTAAATATTAATTATACATTGAAATTCTGAAACTGTTTTTACTAGAAGCTTGTTAGCTTGTTAATTATCCTAATTACCATACAAGGAGAAAGGGAGAGGGAGAAAGTGTGATTAGGGTTGGTAATCTGCCTTATTCGTTTCTTGCCGTTGCCATTTTCGACTTGGGAAAATTAATTCTGTGGAATCACTTTATGCAGACTCCTGGTGTTCCTGGACAAGCCTAGCTGGTAGTGCGCAGGCTTAACACATGTTGGCTCCCCTCCCAGGATTGGCCGTGTCACCATCCTGGAGCGTGATCCAGTCAGGCAGCCCAAGCTGTGTGCTGTTTTTCTCAACATAGACAAAAGATAAAGAGAGAAAGCAGTGTGAGGAAGGGTGAATGGGAAGGAAAAGAGAAAGAAGAGGGGGGAGAGAGAGAGAGAGGGAGAGGGAGGGAGAGGGACGAGAGAGGGAGAGGGAGAGAAGGAGAGGGAGAGAGGGAGAAAGAGAGAGGGGGAGAGAGAGAGGGAGAGAGAGAGAGGGAGAGAGAGATGGAGAGAGAGAGAGATAGGGAGAGAGATAGGGAGAGAGAGAGAGGGACAGAGAGAGATAGGGAGAGAGAGAGGGAGGGAGAGAGAAAGAGAGAGGGAGGGAGGGAGGGAAGGAGAGAGAGAGAGAGAGAGAGAGAGAGAGAGAGAGAGAGAGAGAGAGAAGAATCACAGAAAGCCCATGTTGTTATGACGTGTCATCCTTCCACTTCTACCATTTTTTTTCCTGTATGTTCTAAAGGGAAGAGGGGCAGTCACTACTAATTCCTAATAGACTTTGTGATTTGGCTTCTGATTTTGAGGAGTTAGTGTCTGTAGAAAATATGTAAAATAAATGCAATTACTAACCTACTGTCTAGCATGCTTTCGTTTTAATGCATTTTCATTGTTCTGCATGTGAGAAGAAAAATGAGGAAAAGAAATACATTGTTAGACGACTGATTCTAGGGGCATCAGGGGATCAAGAGTTGGAATTTTTGGGGGGGTACCATGATAGTCCTGTTGATAAATTCAAGTTGTCCAGTGATAACATTCCCAATAAAAAATAGGGCAAGCATTTTCATTAGTTTTCTGAAACCACAATGCAAATAATGGGGCATAGGCGAATCAAAAATAAAATCTAGAGACAAAAGTCTTCTCAGCATATCAGGAACCAGACCATATCCCTCTTTGATTAACAGCATAAAGTCAACAAGATCAACCCATGTAAAATAAGTTGGTGAGTGAAAAGCAGGCTGCATGCTTCCAAGATGGTTCAAAACCCACCAAGCCTTAGACATGGAAAATTCTTTTCTGATCTGGCTGGATTAAAACAGGTGATTTCCTAGAGAAGGCTGCATGCCACATGGTCAGTTCACTAAGCCCCTCTGTTTGCTGAATGAACTCTCCTTGTTTGTTATTTGAAAAGTGAAGGTGAACTGCAGCTGAGCAAAGTCTCTGGGGATCTCAAAAGTATCTGTCAACAGACAGCAAGGGACAATGACCAGAGAGAGCAAGGGGAAGAGAGAGAAGGAAAGGGAGAGAGAAAGGGGGAAAAGCCCCAATAATAACAAAAAACAGCCAGGACGAGCAGAAGAGGATGGAGGAGAGTAGAACATGTGTTTCCAGTGTAAATTACAGAGAGCTGGTGTAACCTGACCATTGGCCGATCTCTTCCCCTGACAGCTGTGGAAGGGAAGGGAAGGAGAAGAAAAGAATCCTTGACTTCTCCCTGTACAGCGAGTGTGCCTCTGAGATAACTTTCCCCAGTAAGTGTGCAGGGAGAATGGTCCCGGGAGATAGCACTAAGGCTAGTCACAGTGCGTGACATCTGGAGGATGTACCCACCTCTCCTGAAGAGCTGCCCCATTATAATTCATGTGTTTGATAATTAACCAGGATGTAATTAGATATAATCACTCTGACAATAACGTTCACCTGTTTTCAACACACAAGCAGGCGGCTTGTCATCCACCTGTGCCTGATCAAAGGGGACAATGCAGCAATGAGCCATTAGTGAGCACTCTCGGAGGGAGCTGGGGTTACTCTCCTATTGAAGTCCTGACAAGTGATACAGTCAGCCAAGGTGGAAAATAACTAATTCATGACTTTTTCAAAAATCTATTCTCACCACCATTGGCTCGAGTTTCAATGTGTTTGAAGGATGTAGGGGAAAAAAACCCCAGCAACCCAGTGGAAAAGAAAAGCTGGGACACTATTAAAAAAGATTAGTTATGTTTGAAAATTACAGCTGACTTATTATAAATGAATGAAGGCAAGGGAAACCAGGATTACAGAGTTCAGGAAAGCAGATCTTAGATACAAATAGATGAGGTTATCAATATAGATATTCATGTAGACAAGCCAGTCTTTTTTTTTTTTTTAAGTTGGGATACACATCTATCTATTTAGTGAGATTTCAGGGTCCTGAAAATAATTCGTTGACTCCAAAACTACCTCTTCCACCCACTATCTGATGCCTGATATAACACAATTAGCACTTCATTTCTTTGGCTTAAGGTTTTGCTCCTTGTTAAAAAATAAATACACTTGATATAGGCAACACATTTAAGCCTTATCAGTCATCATCAGTTCAGTTCTGAATGCCACATTTTAGGAAGGACTTTAAGGAGCTGGAGAGCATCCAGAGAAGAGGGACCAGAATGATGATGGGTCTAAAGACCATGTCATGTGATAATTGGTTGGAAGAACTAGGGATCTTAGTAGGGGCAAAGAAGACTTAAAAGGAACATGATAACTGTCATTAAGTATTTGAAGTGCTGTTATGTCGAAGAGGAAAAAGACTTGATCTACTTTGTTCCAGAGAGAGGAACTGGGAGCTATGAATGGAAATTGCAAAGGTGGATTTAGGCTATGTAAGGAAAAAATGTTAGCAATGAGAGGAATTCCAAGGTGGACAAGACTGCTTTTGGAGATCTTTGAGCAAAAACTAGATGGTTATTTATAGGGGGTGTCAGGGAGGAGAAGGGGAGAAAGAAGAGAGTGACTTCATAGAGGAGATTTTGGGTCTGGTTTATTGAACTCGATGAGCTCCGTTCCATCTCAGAGACTGTATAATTTGGATTCTGTGAATTATGCTTTTGTGGGAATAAATTGCAAAGCTTTTCCTCTGAGCAGGATTGGATTGGGGGGAGGATGGTGAATACTAGTAGTGAGAAATCCAGTAATAATAGCTAGCATCGATATAGTACTTTCAGATTTGCAAAACCTCATGTGAGGTTTATTTTAACCTCACAATTTCTCTGAGAGATAGGTGCTATTATCATTCCTATCAATTTCATTTCAATTGTTTTTCAGTCGTGTCCAACTCTTTGTGATCCCATTTGGGGTTTTCTTGGAGAATTTACTGGGGTGGTTTGCTATTTCCTTCTCCAGCACACTATAAAGATGAGGAAATTGAAGCAAAAAAGGGTTAAAAGACTTATCCAAGGTCATACAGCTAGCACGTATCTGAGGCCAGATTTGAACTCAGAGAGTGAATCTTCCTGACTTCATCCACTTCGACTTTTAGCTGTCCCATCCCTATCACACAGATCAAACCCTGAGACTCCTAATTCAGTGCTCTATTTACCAAATAGAGCCCTCTCAGGAGTCATCTAGTACAACCACTTAATGAAGAGGTTTTCTGACTGAAGCAACTGAACAGATGTGGCCATCTTCAAACTGACAATAAGTGAAAGAGACAGGGTTTGAACCCAGGTCCTCTGTCTTCAAATCTAGTACTCTTTCCATTGCACTATCCTGCCTCTCATTTGATGATTCTTCAGCCCATGACATTCATCAGTCTCCCCCTTCTGCTGTTTGTTTCAGCCACCATGAGAAAGAAAATTGTAGAGGGAAGAGAAAGATCTCATCCCTCTTCGATTCTTTACTCCCTGTTTACTTTTCTGTTTTATCTTTTTTTTCTCCAAATTCACCCATCTCCTGAAATTCCCCATTTGTGTCAAAGGTACTCCTATTTCTGATTACTTCTGGTCACCTAGGTTCCCAACCTTGGTGTCTTCCTCAACTCTTTCCCTTTCTCTTTCCCTTATCTTAGTATCCAGTTGATTGTCAAATCCTATTTTTTTCTATTTTCTATACAAATGTAAGGTATTGTTAGACAGATAGGTGACAGGCACAGTGAAGAGAGCTATGGAACTTGACTCAAGAGGAGCTGAGTTCAAATCTAGCCTTAGACGCTTACTTAGACACTACTCCTATTTTCCAATCTGCATGATATTTCCAGTCTCTTTCTCTCCACTCATGTAGCCCCTACTCTAGTCATGGCCCCTATCACCACACAGAGGCCTGAATTTAGGAAGGTATGAGTTCAAATCTGACCTCAGAGAGTTACCAGCTCTGTGACCCTGGACAAGTCACTTAACCACTGTCTGCCTCAGTTTTCTCAGCTGCAATGGAGATAAGGATAGCACCTACCTCCTAATGTTTATATGAGGATAAAATGAAATAATAGTTGTAAAAAGTGATTCTGCAAACTTCAAAGCACTATTCTAACTCTATCTTATTGTTATTACCAGCCTTCATAATCTTTCATAACTTTCAACTATTGTAACAGTGTCTTCATTGGTCTTTTGACTTGACTCAAGTCTTTCCCTTTCCCATATATCCTCCACAAAGCCACAAAAGTGATTACATGTCCAACCTTCAACCTTATGACCTACCTTGCCAACCTTCTTACCTCTTCCTCCTCTTTCCACCCTCTATGCTTTAGCCAAATCAACGTTTTTATTGGCCTTCATGTATGTCTCTCCATCTCCTTTCTCCACGCATTTCCATTGGCTGTCCTCCATGATGGAAATGTTCTCTCCTTTCACTTTAGTCTCTTATAGTCTCTAATTTCTCTAAGGACTCAGCTCAAGGGCTAATTGTCTACATGAAAGTTTTCCTTATCTCCCCAGTTTCTTACTATAGGGATGGGGAACCTGTGGCCTTCAGATCACATGTGGCCCTCTAGGTCTTCAAGTGTGACTCTTTGACTGAATCCAAAAAATGAATATTGAGGTGATGGAAGAAGCCACAGGTTCCCCACCCCAGTACCTCTTCCATCACCTTGCTATTCATTTTTGTATGTAGCTTGTTTATACATGTGTATATGTCTATATACACAGACATGTCTCTGTATATGCATGTATAATATATAGCAATACACATATATGTATGTATACATAATCCTATTTTCTTCCTCCACAGTATTTCTCACATTGGTCCCATATCAGTATATGATGTGTGTATACTCTAAAAACATTTATTTAATATTTATAAATATTATATATGTGTATATCCTTAAAGAGAATAAGATGCAGTGCTATATAATGGAAACTTGCCTTCAATTTCTAGTTATTTACCACATATGTGACCTCAGGCAAATCATCAAACCTTTCTGAGCCTCTGTTTTGTCATTTGTAAAATGCGGGTAATATATACTAATCTCACAGGGATATTGTAAAGATCAAATGAGGTAATGTTTTTAAAGCACCTTAAGTAACCTTAAAATTTGATGTAAGTTTCAAGTATGATTTTTACTAATTTCAAAATATTTAATAATATATTTATCATCACCTACCTAAAAAAATAAAATAAGTGTGAAATTCAAGCAGAGCTGTTATAGGTCCTTGAAAAAGGGAGGAAAAGTACTTATCTTGAAGTTACTTGACAGCAAAGGCTGTTTGGTTAGGTGGGGCTGGAAAAGGAGAGAGAATTTTGGGTGGAGACTAATTAGATATGCCTTGTAGTGTTCCATAAAATTGTGGAAATTCTTGGGAATGTTATAAAATTATTGCCTAAAATGATTTTTAATAAGTCTATGAATATTGAGGCAAAAAGGAAACATTTGTTTGTTAAATATTCATTTGTGCCTTTTCAACTAACATTTATTATTTTTCTATTATGAGTTATGTACAATAGGAATATAAAATCAGTAAGATGTTTTCTTGTTCTCAAAGTATTTACAATCTAGAAGGCCCCAAATCTTCAAAACATATTCTTTCTTCCAGGTTTTTTTTACCCAGGGACACAAAGTTAAAGAAGAATTAGAATTCTCAAGCATATTTAAGAGCCTTTTGCTCAGCTTTTACCCCTTAATTACATATGGCAAAACTGCAGTGTATAGGAGATCAACTTGGCAAAAAGAACCAGAAATGAAATACAAATTGTGATTTCTCTACCTTGAACATTATAATTCACTTTTTCTGTTCAATTCCATATGCCCCTACGTATGTTTAGGAATTGTAAATGAATTTCTAATTATGATAACCCACAACAAGAGAGGTGTTGTGGTACCCTGAATAAAAAGCACAGCCTTGACGTAGGAAAAATCTGGGTTCAATTCTTGCATCAGATATATAACAGCTCACTTTTGTACTATCCTTTTCAATTTGCAAAGTATTTTATATATATATATATATAATCTCATTTAGGCTTCATAATAAGCCTATGAGTTAGGAGCTATTACAGAGGGAAACCAAGGTAGTCTAGGGTCACACAGTTAGAAAGTACCTAAGGTGGGATTTGAGCCCAGGTTTTTGTGATCAGAAACCCAATACTCTACTAGGAAAAGATATAGACTAGTTTGACTATGAAGAAGTCACCTAACCTCTCAATGCCCTTAGAAAACATTCTAAGGCTATTCTGTACTCTCTTGGTCATCTACTAATAGTGTGACCCAGATTTCCCCTCTCCCCTGATTGCTGACTGCCTTTCTCACAACACTATTTCAGGAAAGCCCCATATATCATGCTTCATTTCCTTCCCTATTATCTGGCCACCTCCTCATTGCTAATCCCCTTGCTTCAAAGTACACCCTTTCCTTCTACCCTAACCCTTTACTCCCAGTTTTATAAGATTGAACCCTGGTAAAACCAGCTTTGCCATTGTTCCTGGATGGGGTGTGCTGATAGACTCTCCTATGATCAGTTTCCACTCACCATCCCTGGCTACCACTCTCCTTTGTGTGTTATCATTTATTCATTTGTTACAGATGAGTTAGATGAAATCACAGGTGTAAGTGTGAGGAAAACTTTATAATTCACCTTCTTCATTACACCTTATGAGGTGGGTAGTGCAAAGATCATTGTCTCCATTTTGCAGATGGAGAAACAGATTTAGAAACTGCCTTGTCCTGCTTCAAACAGCTGGTAAGTGCCCAACTGAAGTGGGACCCTCAAGTCTCCTCCAAATCTAATTTGAGCAGCTTGTAACTATGCTGTGCTGTCCACCAGTAAGTCATTTTTTGGGGGCAGGAACCTTAACTCCTTTAGGCTAGCAGCATTCTCTTTTGTAGATGATAACTCACTAAGAGGCCATTAACAAATAAGAGATAATTTACTGGTGCCATTTATTGTGCAACTGGAAAATAACTTAGCAGTATGTGCTTCACGCTACCTAAGAGAATATATATGAATTTATTATAAAATGTAATCACTGAAGTATGTATTGATTTTTTTCTCTTTAGCTAACCATTAATCCTTTCTCTCCATTGAGACAAATATATGTATGTATATATATGGATTTAATAATCTTTCATCTTCATAGGGAGTCCTCAGGATTGTCTTGTTGGTTCTTTAGACTCCTAGGTATTGGTTTTTCTCCATTCTAGGGAGATGGTATTTACTGGTGCTGCTGAGGAATTCTAGGGGACCTCTTTGGCTGCTAGAGCAAAACCAAGTCCCTTTATGAGGTGGTTTCCATTTCCTGAAACTGTGATTAGAAAAGGTTTTGACTGAGACCAAATCACATGCCTACTGTTACCTTGACTTTTCATTTGGCACACTTGAATGAATGCAACTTCCATGCTTACATCAGATATTATATGAAGCTTTAATTGAGTGTTGAAGGGGGAGGAAATAAAACCAAAAACTTACCACGGAAGCTAGAAGACAAGATTTCCCCACTGGCTTCTGAGGAGCACATCCTGGCTTGAGTGCAGATGTGATAACTTGCTAACTTGGGGAGATAGGCACTGATCAAGTTCATCCAATTTTCCCCAGATTTTGACCCTTGCCCATTCCCTCTCCTCCAACTCCTGCTCCTCCCCTTTTGTGACTCCAAATGTAAAATGCAGGATGGGGTGTATGGTGCAAATACTGACAGATGGTGACACTTGGTTTCAGCTCTGACAGATTAGCCAAAGAACTTGGTGTTCAAGGGACCAATTACCACGATGTCCCCTCAGGGAAGAGCCTATCAGATGTTTACTGGGGGCTAATAATAAATGAATTGGAAAAAAAATTGCTCTCTGAACACCATATTCTGTGTATTCATGTCAGCAGGTTGTAATTAGCTAATTAAATGCCTGGGCTGACAGAATGGCCCCGGTGGGGTTGCAGCATTGCAGGCTGCTCCTGAAATATGAGCAGGAAACATCTTGGAATATGTGGTCAGGAGAGCAGTTAACACCTCACACTTAATGGGCCACTTTTTTCCTGTAAAGGTCATTGGGAGAGCTGGGAGGAGTGCTTGGAAGAGTTTGCTATCTGTGGAGCTAACAAAATGAGAAAATTACCTGAAGGTTGTTAGTGAATGATAAACAGACATGCATGTATGAGGACATAGGTAAGTAAGTATGCAGACACACTCCCATGCACAAATGCTTGGAAAGGTGATGGTGGGTGGGAAAGAGACACACACACACACACACACACACACACACACACACACAGAAATAGGCTGAAATATGACCAACAAAGAGTAAAGAACAGAGAGAAAGAAATTAATTGAAAAATCTTACAATCACAGACTCTGAGACATGGATACAATCTAAGAAATTATCTAAGTTGGTCCCATCCTATAGAGATAAGGAAAAAGTTCCAAAAGACTGAATGACTTGCCAGAGGTCATAGAGGTAGTTAGTGGTGAACAGAGGCAGAGTCTGAAACATATATAGATCATTCTTAGACTCTAAGGTAGGAGAAAGGACGTCATGTGAAGTAAGGTCCACTTATGGACCAGGGCTGTTGTGTGACTTCAAGAGAGGTAAAACAGACATTGCTAGTCTTTTCTCCTCCCTCTGCCCCAATCCATTCTTTCCAGGAGAGTAAACAGGAAGTTGGTACCAAAGGCTACTCTACTCTCCTCAGAGAGAGGGATACTGGGCTGGAATTATATTCATCTGCTCCCTTAAATATTGTTAGTCTAGGGGATATTATTGGACTCAATCTAATTTGATTACTTTGTCATTTGGAAGAGAAGGTCTATATTCAAAACTTGACCCCTTTCCCACAAAATGCTAGTACCTCAATGAACACACATAGTAAATGGTAAAGAAAGAACACATATAGTCCCATTTATCCATGTTATGGCAAAACAGAAATCAGAGAAAGTATCTGTAGAAAAATATATACTAGACAATGCAGAATGAATGAGCTCTTTCATTGTGAGTGACATAACTCAGTCCAACAAAGAGAGAATCCTTGATCTCATTCAAGGGAAAACCTTGCTAGGTGTTGGGGATAAAAATAAAAAGAATGACAAAACCCTACTCTCTAAGACAATGATTATATCGCCAAAGTAGGTGCTCTAGATTTTCAAGATGGTCAGTATCATTGCAATTAATGGAGTTGTGGCATTTTCAGAGCCATAACCACTGCTCCTAATGTGTATTTGCTAGGCCACAGGAAGGGCTGCTTGGCTGGAAAAGCATGTAGGCTCTAGTTTTCTCCCCGACACAGTTAGTTTCAAGTTCCAGTGATATAAGTTCTTCTCCTATTCCCCCATCTTTGGTTTTCTTTTTCTTTTCTTAGTATGGACTATCTATTGGATATTAATTTTATTTCTGAAAGACTATTTGCTCTAAAAATAGGTTGAGAGCTGAAAATAGTTCAGACTCAGTTTGGTATTAATGACCATCAACAATGTCACCTCTTCCCCCTTCTAGCTCTTTTGCAGACTTCTTTCTTCCTCTTGCGTTATGATCCAGTCCTTTGGTCATAACTATTCTATAGTTTTCAGTTTTATTCTTGCGTGCTTTTTATTTACAATGTTGTCACAATTGTTTCAGCTGTTTCTCTTAGTGCTACTTCCTCTGTGTGTTCATTCTTCATTGCCAAAGAAGACCATGTCATCAGAGAAATAATGACATGACTTGCACTTGACTTTGTTTTGAGTAAGGGAGGGCTGTGCAGGTCACCAGCCTCACTTCTCCTCCAGAGCCATCTGAAGCCAGTGACCAGATAGTCATCAGGATGACTAGAGATGACCCCGGATGAGGTAATTCTTGGACAAAAGCTTTTTCTGCGTCTGTCTGTATAATCATTTGGTTTGAGGTTTGATAAAAGTGGGCCTAATTCAGACCAGTAGCCTGTTAGTTCATATTAGAATTAGAACAAGACACTTGTAGGTCATTCCAAAGTTAACAAAAGGAGATTTACTAAGACATGGCACAGAAAGCATATTCAACAAAAGATTCTCTAGCACTTACTTTGTGGAGGTTCAGCCTGTGTTTGACTGGTCAGTAGTAGAGGGTAATTACTCCTTCTGTCTTGGGCCCAAACTTGAGGCTTTTTATACATTCAGGTGATGAAGAAACCAAGTCATTGTGACCAAAGGCTATGAGGAAGCTGCCTTAAGGGAAATGCTGCTAGTCTTGGCCCCCTGGGTCAATCAAGACCCAAGGACAGCTTGGTCACCTTTTAGGAAAGGAAAAAAAAAACCCTAGCCTGACCCATGTGGGAGAAAGGGAAAGTATGTCTAAGTTATTTAATTATTCAGTGTGTTAGGTACTTCTTTAAGATTAATTTACAGAGAAGTTGCTGATCTTTACTGGTAAGGAAAGTTCCCCATTGAGAAACCCCTATACCAATAAAATCATAGGTCTGATTAAAGAAAAGACTAATTATATTGCTTTCCTAATGTTGAACCATCCTTATATTCCCCACTATACATGCAACTTGAACATAGTGAATAATTTTTTGAAGTGTGTTGCTATAACATTTTGGCTTTGTATCATCAAGGCAATATTTATAGCCCCAATGGTGACTATGACTATGCTGGCATAGTTCTGAATTGCAAAGCGTAACAGACTCTCCATATAGAAGGCAGTGGGGCAACTCCATCCTCAAGTCTTCCCTCTGTTAGGCTTCCCACAAATAGGCTCCCTTAAGTAAATCACAAACAAGCTCTCCCACTCATGCAAGTTGCTGCCCCAGCTGCTTGCTTTCTCTGTCTTTCCTAGCTCTATTTTGATCAACTTCCTCTTAGCTCTGCTCCAGCTCTGTCTCTTCCTGTTCTACCTGTTCAGCAAGCTCCTCCCACTTCATGTGACTTAACACTTTTATGTGATTTAAGCAGGTCACATGGGCCTATTAATGAATAGGAAAGATCTCCAAATTAAGCAAAAAAAAAAAACCCATTAACAATACAGGATTTTATTCTTTTTTTTGCATGCAATTATTCATTAGTCAATCAACAAATCATTTAGCAAATGTTTATTAAGTTCCCCCTTTTGGTTGTCTTTCTTTGCTCTATTCTTTCCAGTTTCTTTTTTTTTTGTGTGTGGGGGGATTAGGATCATATTTGTCTTATAAAAAGAATTTGGTAGAGTTTTTCTTCCTCACTTTTTTTGGAGAAAAATTTGTTTGTTAAGGGTATTAGTTGTTATTTGAATGTTTTATAGAATTCACCTAAAAAACAATATGTATCTAGGTTCCCTCCCCCACCTTTAGTAGTTCACTTATAGTTTGTTAAATTTCCTTTTTCTGAGTTTGGAGTGTTTAGGATCTTTATTTCATGTAATGTCAAATTGAGTATTTTACATTTTTATAAATAATCATCCATTTCTTTTAAATTTTCATTTTTCTAAGCATATAATTGCATATACTAGGTTCTGATATTCTTTTAGTTTCTTCTATTCTTTGTGTTCTTATCTTGTTTGTCTTTTTATTTAGTAATGGATTGTCATTTTTTTTTTAGAGAGAAAGAGACGAATAAACAGATAAAGTATTTGGTATACGTACACTAGGTACCAGGCATTGTGATAAGCCAGGGATAAAAAAAATAAGCAAACATGGCAGTGTTTCCCTTACAGGAATTTACCTTTTAATGTGGGAAAACAATATCTA
The DNA here is from genome assembly GCA_028658325.1 of Potorous gilbertii. Classification (NCBI taxonomy): domain Eukaryota; kingdom Metazoa; phylum Chordata; class Mammalia; order Diprotodontia; family Potoroidae; genus Potorous; species Potorous gilbertii. The sequence continues at coordinate 451,876,767 of CM053770.1, forward strand.
TATCTCCATATCTATATCTATATATCCATATCCACATCCATCTAAGTGATAAAACAAGGGTAGGGAGAGAGGACTCAAGTGGGGAACATTGTAATAGGATAAGACAAAGAAGAGAAGGAATCCAGGGAAGAAAGTCCAGTGTGAGGAGGGGGTGAAATATGGCAGGAATCATTTTGATATGGTGGTCTGGGGGGAGGGTGTCATCAATCAGGAGAGCTGAACCTTAGACTTCCATTTTCTTAGTAATTTCAAAGAATCATCTTATTCCGCCTCCTCCCTCCCCTGCTATATCAACTTTCTATACATTTCAGTCTAACTGTTGCTCATCCAATGTGAGATTTCTATTCAATAGCTAATGAGAGGATACATTGCTGGAAGAACTGAGTTGCATCCATATTGACATTTAGTCAATTAGTCAGTGAATAAGCACTTGTTAAGTGGTTACTATATGCCAGGCTCACACACTCATATAACACACATATATATTATATATGTACAAATATAAATATACATATATACATACATACACAGACATGTATATATTTGTAATGTCTCTCTAACATGCTCCCTTCCCTCCTGTGATACTGCCATCACCCTGGTGCAGGCCCTTATCTCTTCATGACTGAATATTGCAAACTAACACCTACTTGTTAGTTTGCTCCCTACATCTCCCCACCTGAGTCAACCCTTCACTCAGCTTCCAAAGGGATTTTCCTGAAGTGCAGGTCTGACCACAGCATACCCTTCCTCCCACCCTCACCCCCGAATACACTTCAATAGTTCCTTATCACCCTAGGATCAAATATGCAATCATTTATTTGGTATTCAAAGCCCTTGATAACTTAGCCCCTATACCCCCTTCCCCTGAACTTTACAATCTTATATTCCCTACCTTCATACCACATAATCTGCTATGCAGTGACACTAGGTTTGCTGTTTTTCCAACAAAACACTCCACCTATCTGTTCTAGGTAGTTTCACTAGCTGTCTGTCTTGCCTACAATGCTCTCACTCTTTATCCTTGCCTCCTGCCTTTCAAGACTTAAAAAGTCTCACCTTTGGCAAGAAGCCTTTTCCACTTCTCCATAATCTTTGTGTCTTCTCTCTGAGACAGGTTCTAGTTTATTATACATATGTTTATATGTGTATACACACACATTTATTAAGTGACTATTTGTGTTCGAGGAGCTGTGCTCAGATCTATCAATCTATATCTGAATGTGTTGTGTCTACCTGTATCTATATCTATTCCCATACCTATATCTCTATCTATATCTATGTCTGTATCTATACCTGTAGTTATATCTGTCTCTATATCTATTCCTGTATCTACGTCTGTATCTGTATCTATAGCTACACCTGTATCTATAGCTATCTTGTCTGGACACAGCCATTTGCATATTGTCTTCCCCATCAGATTGTGAGATTCTTGAAAACGGTGACTGGTTTTTTACATTTTTAAAAAATCCCCCGTGCTTAGCATAGTGCTTGGTACAGAGTAGGTGTTTCATAAATGTTTACTGACTGACTGACTGATGGCCAGGAATAGTGCACCATAGAGGGGGTACAAAGGAAAAAAAGTAACTATCCCTGCTCTCACTGAACATGAGTTCTATCAGGAAAATAAAAAACACCACAATAAGGATAATTGGTTCTCATTGAATAATATAATTTTCAGAAGGGAAGCAAGTAAAGAACTGACGTCATGATGTCATTTAAATCAAGTCAACAATATACATTGATACCTAGCAATACAAATGTGAGCATAAGGGGGAATGGCTACAATTATTTTGTATAAAATGGTTCAGAACTGAAAAAAAAAATGAAGTCAAATCTTTGTAGACTTCTCAAAAGCCCTAACTGGAAGGTGTCAGACATGATGGAGACAGACTATCAGACAAAATAAGATTAATTAAGCCATAAAATACAGGTTGCAATTGATTAGTGGTGTGGCAATAATTTCCAAACAACTTGCCAGATCACTGAATAGTTAGAGCAAAGATTGGTATCAACACCAAATTATAAGAAAAGATAAAGATAAGTATAGTCTTTTGTCTCAATCCTCTCCTCACCCCTGTTCTCTTCTTTACAAAGTTATCAAACTCCAGCAGCTCCCTATTGACTGTAGAATAAAATATGTCTCTCTGTTTAGCTTTTAAATTCCTTTACTACTTTCTCCTTATCTATTTTCCATCCTCGTTTTATATTATAGCCTTTGTATTACTCTGAAATTCAGAGAAATTGACTTTCTCTTTGTTTCTCACACACAACGCTAACCCTGGGTGGTCATTTTTCATGCCTGGAATGTACTCCCTCCTCATCTCTGTCTCAGAATCTCTCAATTTATTCAAGGCAGAGTTCAAAGGCTTCTACATGAAACCCTTCTGGGGCTCGCCCCCAATAGCTAGTACCTTATATTTATCCTGTATATGCTTATATACATAATTAGCTTTTCTTTTAGAATGCAAGTTTTGCTAACTGTAATTGTTTTATTCTAGCATTCAGAACAGTGTCTAGCATAGAGTAGGCAGCTAATAAATGCTTGTTGATTTATTTGTTATTGAGAAGACACTGCATGCAATAATTTAGCTAATATTATTTAGCTTTATCTCATCACCCCATGATCATTTATAAATGAAATTAGAAAAAACGCAACAAATAGATGCACAATGCAATATATTTATTAGTTCAGTGTGCATAAGCAAGGATAGCCCAGTCAATTAAAGACATGAAAGAGTAGACTTTTGTTCTGACTTTGAAGCTATCACCCTGAGCAGAATGTATCGTCATATGTGACATATTTGGGACTTGCTTATGGTTTCTTGATGTGGCGCAAAATGAATTAAATTCGTATGCTTCCTAGAGACACAAACCAAAGAATGATTTGTAGAAAGTTTCCCAAGAGCAAATCCAGTCTATAAATCTAGAGTTTGAGATTCTGTCACATGTTACGTCTACTGGGGATCAATCCCTCAATGTTCCTTGGTTCTGGCAACTTCTTGGTCTGGGAAATTCATGTTGCCCAGAAATTCTCCCTTCTACATCTAGGAACTCTCCCCACTGCCCTATTGTCTTTCTATCCTTCCTAGCCATGTAGTTCACTTCTTTCCTGGAGCTACATGGTTTCCCCTTTGGGAATCCCATAATCCCTTCCTCTGTTTCTTCATTACTGTCTCTGCAACCAAGAGATTTCTTAGAGAGGGCTTTATGGAAAAGCCATTTCCTTCACCCTAAAGACCCAAGTATGTGTATAGCTCTTATCTTATCTCTGGTCTCCATCATCAGCTTTCATTTGTCTTCTCACTTCTTCCTTTTAAAAGCCAAGACCACAAGACCACATTATCCATGATTCAATCAATCATCTAGAGGAGTATTTGTGGTAGGACAAGGACAAGGGTATTTCTATAGAGCCCATCAATGGTTTATACTCAGGTCTGTGATGTAGTGTAAATGGGTGTGTTTATGCTTAGTGTTGAAAGATATTTTTAAAACCAGACCCAGGGTCTCATCCTTTATCCTTGCTAAGCTGTTCAGGATACTCTTAGTTACACCTTTTATACTAATATTTCTCTAGTGATTTGTTTGCATCATTAATGACACTAGTGCTACCACATTTGGACTCTACTATCTTGGTACCTGAGATGTGCAATGAAATGAAGTAGAAGTGAAACTTTGAGAGATGAAGTCAGGAAAACTAGTCAGGTCTTACCAAAACATGTAGAAGAGATCCACTCTGCAAGTGATGCAATTTTTAAAGCATGCAGGGACTAATTTTCAAGACATCTCAAAGAAGAAGAAAAGATTCCCTCCTCCCCACAAATGAATAAAATCATAGATGGTATTAGACCCTTAAGAAGGAAAGCAAATAAACATCATGAACAACCAAATCTTGTGATTATTCTATCATCTTTGTAAAATTTTTGTGAAAAGTAGCCTGGTTACATACTGAGGTGCTTGTGATCACAGTGTAAAAAGGAAATATGCCATATCTTCACAGATACCCAATGAATTGAAAGTTTTAAAGGCTACAAGATACCCTGAGATTACGATGCTATATGTATGTACACACACATACATATACATATGTGTATCATGTATATGCAATATACATACACACCTATACATATGTATATGTGTATGTTTAGGTCATGATTAATGTGAGTTTGAATACTATGAAGTTCAGTTTTGTACAAATTATAAAATATCAGGTAACATTTAATGTGAGCCAATAGTCGTTTAATGTGATTCATATTATTTCATCAGTCTGCACTTACCCATCATCTCACACGGATGTGATGTGCTGCTGAGGATCATATTACCAACAGTTGTGTTAATTTTTTAAAGAGTCCTTGGCAAAATGGACAAAAGGAAAAATACTTCAGATGGAAACATTGCTAGCCAAAAAAAGGAAGAAGCTTGTTATCACATTAGAACAAAAATTTGTGGACTTTGCCATAGTAACTCAAAAATAGAATAAGAGGTTTAGAATGCCAGAAATGTCTGCCATGCAGACAAAAGCTTGAAGTTTATTTGTCAGTAAATGGAAATGAAGTGGAGAATGAAGAAAGTTTTACTGCAAATGATGGCTGGTTTTATCACTTTAAAAATTGAGTTCAATTGTGCAATAATAAAATTACCAGAAAGACCACCAGTGTAGATGAGGATATGGCAGCTAAATATTCTAATGTTTTGAAGGAAATAATCAAAGAAGGTAGATAAACTGATCAATGAATTTTTAATGTGAATAAATAAGCTTATTTTGAAAAAAGATGCCTTCCAGAACTCACATTTCTAAGAAGGAAGAGTCTTAAACTGAATTTAATATGTTTAAGGATTGTCTAAAACTTTTATTGGGAGTGCTATGCCTGGAGTCAAGAAGACCCAAGTTCAAATCCAACCTCAGACACATTCTGGCTCTGTGACCCTGGGCAAGTAATTTAACCTTATTTACCTCAGTTTCCTCATTTGTAAAATAAGCTTGAGAAGGGAATGGCAAATTTCTCTAGTATCCTTGCAAAGAAAACTTCAAATGGAGACACAGAGTCTGATGGGAGTGGAAAACAACTAAACAATAGTAACAAAACAGAAGGAGATTTAAAATTGAAAACCAATGTTTGTTCGTTGGTTTTTAAAATCCTTCAACCATCCATTGCTTCTAATTCTTTGGCAGTCAAATCATAATTATAGTTAACACTTACATGGCATTAAATATATGCCAGGCATTGTGCTAAGGATTTTATAACGATTTTATTTAATACTTGAAACAACCCTGTTACCACTCCTACCCCATTTTACAGATGAGGAAACCAAGGTAAACAGAAGTTAAGTGACCTGCCCAGGATCACATAGGTAGTAAATGTCTGAGGTCAAATTTGTACTTGAGTGTTTCTGACTTTATGCTCTATCCATTGTACCATCTAGCTTCATGGGTAAATGGATGACTAAATCTATTTTCAATGACTAGCTTTTAGGTTATTTTAGCCTAACTGTTGAAAAATATTTAAAGGACAGTAATATCATGTTTGAAGCATCATTGGTTTTAGAAAATGCTCCAGGTCATCCAATTATGTACTTAGTTGATCTTGTGAGAATGTGAGCATACAAATTTGCTAAGATGTACATAAAACTATGCACCTATGTATGAAAATTTAAAGAAAGAAAAGACAGGTCAGTCTGTGCGGCCAAAATATTTTAGATAACAATAGTAACATTTTCATCATTTCAATATTTTTTTAATTATTAAAATTGTTCTTTCTATAATTATTCTATTACTTGGTAATAAACTTGAATCAGAAGTGCATTTTTCTTGTCTTTTGCTGATGCATTACTTGAATAAGCAAGAAAAAATTCAAAAAATTTTCATTGAGTATTTCCATTGGATTGGAACAAGTTCCCATAATTTATATATAATTATATCATCAAATACTGTGAATTCTAATAATGTGATCATTTCATGGGATTCATTGTCCCTAATCAGGACCTAGCTATAGTTATATGTGTATGTACACACACACACACACTATGGAAGCCCCAACCTATAAACAAGTAAGATAGACATAGATGTAAGTAGTTAGATCTAGATATAACTTGACAAAGGATAGATCCTGGCTCTGTGGTTTCACTGGTAGAATGATCTCCTGGTGAAAAAATTTCTCGACCAATGAAGGTTGGCAACTATATATGCATTACTTGCATCTCTCTCCCTCCCTCCCCCTCTCTTCCTGCCTTTCCCTCCTTCCTCTCTGTCACATTAACTATTGTTGAGGGCATTTGGAGTCTGGTGCATGTGTAGGCCTCATCAACTTTCTTGGCTGATGCAACTTTCCCATGTGGAAAAGCTTGCTTCCAAGGGGGTTGTGCTTATGTGGAATGGAAGTACTTTGGAGCATGCCTGGACTTCTGTAACTGATTCTGGTGGGTTAGCCATAGATTGGAGAGGAGGCTCTTGGGCTGCAGACACCAATCATAAAGACCTGTTCACATCAACACTCCCTCTTTTGGCTTCATTCTAGGATTCCCTAGCTCATGGCATCTGGGCAAAGAGCATACTGTAAAGGAAGAGGCCTAGTGGACTTTTCTGCTCCAAGAATACATGACCCCAAGAAACAGATCTTTATTCTTGGCTTTTTCATTTGTTCTTTACCCATTCTAGGTGCAGGGAATGGAGTCTCTGATGTTGGGAGTTTCAAAAGTTTGGGAGAGGAAGTCATAGGAAACCAGGGGTTAGAATCCATGCCTAGCTTTGCAGGTTACTAATGCAACAGTGATTGTCGGAGAGCTAAGTGCATCCTTTAAGAATTACCTTTGGGATCTCAGCATAGCCTCAGCCAATAGGTTCATCCAACTGTCATGTTGTATCTGGCCATGAACTGGGGGCAACCAGTCCTAAGTAGGAACTGAGCTAGGTTTTGAGCCCGCTTCTCTAGAGAGTGAGGTGGTACAGGAGAGCAGAGGTCCCATTAGGTATGAGAAGGGGGTATTTGTGCAATTTTCTTGCTTTACTTTTGAAGTAATTATCCCTTTGTAAAAGGCAACTGATACCAAGTGGTGAAATGGAACTAGGGTGCTAGTCACTGGCTCCCTAACAATGAGGGAACACAACTGGTGGGGTGCAAGCTAATAGCACTGGAGAAGAGACCCCCCCCTCAATCCCTCAGGGTTATTCCCCTGGAACCCTGAGGGCCAGATGTAGCAGGCCAGACCACACCATGTACAGGATCAAGCAAAGATAAGGGGTACCTGTATACTAGGCCAACAGAGAAGGCCTAAATTATGCAGAGTTCATATAATTGGAAACACACTGGGTTTCCCAAGTGTGGGTGATGGAGTTGTATTGTTGCTTGCTTTCAGGCCTGGCCTTGTGGGGTTAGCCCTGCCTTCTTAAGTCGGATGCAGCTGTCCAGTTCCCATCACTGCTCTCTAAGGAAATGGCAGTTTCTAAGCAGTGGTGGAAACCTTAAGTATGCATACTTCTGGACATGTTTTCTGCTGCCTGGCAGCTAATATAGTTGCCTTTGGTGTGGGTGGGAGTGTCACTGAATGCTACTTTCCTAAGAACACTCTCTTCACTGCCCTGAGGGCATTTCCTGACAGAGGTTGGGTACCCTGACCAGTGCCTTCCAGTTCTAAAATCTTATTGAATCCTGTGATTCCAGGAGTCTTTATTTTCCAATTTGAAGGACTGACCTGTCCATTAACTTGAGTGGTCTTGAATGGCAACTTCTTGATTCAGTTAATAAACTACAGATGAATTGCCATCTTTAATAATGGATAGAAATTCCATACTGGGAGTCAGCAATATGGATGAAATCACAATTCTGGGTCCCAACCCCAAATGTACCTGGCTCTGTGCTAGGCAGGAATGTCAGTATAAAAAATAGTATTACTTCCAAGTGATGATGTGCTAAGTACTTACAGAGCCATTCATTAGCTCCAATCTCACCTTCTGCAAGAGGCCTTTCCTGATCTCTTCCTTGGCTAATAATGCCTTGCCTCTGAAACCACCTCTTGCTGTGCAGTGTAGGTATCTTGTTTGTACATAGTTGTTTGCATGTTATTTCCCCATTAGAATGTGAATTTTTAGAGACCAGAGTAGTGTTTTTTCCTTCTTTTACATCTTTAGCGCTTGGCACAGTGCTCAACTAAGTTTAGTAATCACTTAATCAATGCTTTGTTGACTTACTGATTGTTGAATGATCTGTTTCTAGTCTAGCAACCAAAGATAAGCAAAACATTGAGACAAATTTTCTAGCACTTTGGTAGGAACTAGAAGTGCTGTATTATGAAGTTTCATAGAGAAGAACTTTCCTAAACTTATTGAGAAATAGAAACTTGCTTCACAAACATATGTTTATGTATATGCATATACATACATATGTATGTGTGTATATATGCACATATATACACATACACATACATACTCACATACACATACAATATCCTATGTAGAGATAGCATCCTTAGGTCACTTTATCTTTTTGAATATTCATGGCTATGGTTTCTAGAACTTGATTTTAGAATTTCAGGGAAATTCTTAAACATTTGATTTCTACAATATTTTGGGGTTCTCTTTGTGTGTGGTCACTGTTCTGTCTGGGAACCTAAGGGGAGGAGTCTGGAGAGGTATTTGCCTAGCACATCTCTGAAATGATAGACTCACAGGGCTGCAAAGGATCATAGGAACCTAAGGTCAGGCACTGGACAGAACCTCAGAGGTTATTTAGTCCAACCCATCAGTTTTGATGAAATTGATGCCCAAGATGGTTAGACTTGTCACAAATCATGCTGGTGGTAAGTATTAGATTTCCCAGTCTCATTCCTGAAAACTGGCCTTGGGAGTAACACTGTTCAAAATGAATGGAGAGGAGAGGGAGTAACACTGTTCAAAATGAATGGAGAGGAGAGGTACATTTGTCTGGAATTGCCTCTGGCAAAATCCCCAACCCTAAACTGTCCACCCAATCAGTTCTTTTTAGTTGCCACCATGGGCAAACACTCAACCTTGTCCTGTTTCAAAATTGACTCTTCAAAATGAAAAAAAAATTATAATTGAGTCTTCCAGGCTAGAAAGAGAACGTGAAACAGGTGCAATCTATGGAAAGTAACCATAGTTCTTAGTTGGAAGGTATCCACCTCAAAGAGATCATTTGGTTCAACCCTCTACCTTCTGGCAAATAGGTATCATTATCCCAATTTAGAGATAAGATTACTGAGGTGCAGGGAGTTTATCCTACTTCCTCAAGGTCACATGGATGATAAGGGGCTGAACGAGGAAACAGAGCCTAGGTCCCTGGAAGCTCTCCCAATAGACAATGCTATACCACCTTTATTTGGAGTTTGGGAGTTCTGATGTCCATCAGAAGCAGCACAGGGACAATCTGCCAGTCAGTTTCCCCTTTTTCTCTTCTCCATCACCCCACCCCATATCACTCTCTCACTTTTTCCCCTACTCCCTGCCCTATATCCTGTCAAGTAAGATTTGCATGAGATGACAGTATTAGTCTCTTGCAGCCATTGTTTGCTGATGGTAAATGTGATTGTACAAAAGGCAGAAAAGAAATAAATGCCCTGGCAAAGAAGCTATATCCTTACACTCCCTGCCTGTCAGCTCTCCTGCCACTATTAGAAGAGACACCTCATTAACAACTTGTAATGAGCATCAATAAACCATGTGCTAGTAAATAATAAATATATGCCTGTTATCTGATATGGCAATTACAACCACAGCTGACATTGTCAGAGGAGGACCTGCTCTGGAATATTATCATTGAATAAGATCTCAGTGATTGGTCTCCTTTCATTATCTGCAGTCCTGTCTTGGGTAGATAGTGCTATCTGTATATAGTATTCTCTGGGTCTTGTCTATTGCATGCTAACAGAATTAAAACAAATCTAGTGGTATAATAAATGATATACTTTATGCAGAAGATGGTATCAAGAATGAATGGTTCTTTGGTCTTTCCATTGGGCCAATGTGTCTGTTTGTCAAATGATCGACACATTCATTTGCTTTCCTCCTATCTTTTTAACATCCCTTATCCACCCACTCCTGCACACAATTTGAATAAAATGAAATTAACCTCTCTCAGGAACCCTTAAATTAGAGTGATCCTGGTATTTAGAGTTGGAAGAATCTTAGAGAGCATCTGCCAATTAACCAGAAAGCATTTATTGAACCTAGCAAAAAAGTGAGATAGTCCCTTCTCTCAAGGAACTTATATCCTGTTAGGGAGATATAATATGTTTATAATATACATATGTATATATTACATATATATATATATATATATATATATATATATATATATATATATATATACATACATATATACGCACCCACACAAAATAATTAAAATTTTTAGGAGGAAGGTCCAACAACAGGGGCAATTAGGAATGACTTCTTGATGAAAAATGATGTTTGAACTGAGCCTTGAAGGAAGCAAGAGGTTTTAAGAGAGGGAACATTCTAGGCATTGTGATATAGCCTGTCCAAAGGCATGGAAGTGGGAGATATAATGTCTATCTAACGTGGAAAGAGCAAATAAGTTTGGCGGGAGCATAGAGTACATGAAGGAGAATGCTATGGGATCATCCTGGAAAGATAGGTAGAAGCCAGCTTGTGAATGGGGCTTTAAATGCCAACATAGGAATTTTTGTATTTTAGTCTAAAGACAATAGAGAACCATAAACAATGTTAACATTTTCATTTTAGAGGTGAAGAAATTGAGGTCCTGTGAAGCTAAAGTGACAGAGGAAATAAATACCAGAGCCAGGATCTGAACCCAAACCCTTTGACTCTACAGTGGTGTTTCCACTATACCATGCTAAATGTGAATCGGTAGTCAGTATTTTTCATCACTCTATGAAATCTCTTCCATTCTTCTCAGCTCCCTAGACTTTGGTCAGTGACACAGTAGAGGTGTCTAGACGCTGGAAAAGTACTGTACTACATATCTTTTACATCTCTTTGCTCTCTTCCCCTTTGAATTCACAGAATATGGATGCTGTTGTTTCTCCTGATTATTTTGATATTACATGTAATCTTGGTGTTCACCTTGGTGCTGAACTCCAGCTTTTAGAATGAGCTAACTTCTTTTTCTGGCACTACCAGTTTTAAACTTAAATGAATGAGATGAGAAGCCGGATAAATGTAAAATTCATAAGAAGGCTTCTCATTATAAAGAAAGATAACATTACTTGGAGGATATATCCCAGGAAAAAGTACACCCCAAGGCAAATTCAGAGAAAGGCTATCTGTTGGAAAGTTATAATGGCTAACTACAACAGGAAATTTTAAGACTTGAGTTCAAACTCTAGCACAAACTTTGAGGAGTTAAAAGACCCTCTGGTAATCATACATCTTTAGCTAGATCTTATACGTGATAATTGGAATTATCTTCAGAGCATTTGGAAGAAAGGAAGGTACTTAGGGAATGCTAATGAAAATAAGACAAGTGTTTTCCTAGAGTACTGGACATTCCTTTCAGGTGACTGGTTAGCACTGTTCCATGTTAGTTCAGTGAAAAATTTGAGGGGAACCAATCCTGGAAGGAAAAAGAACTTTCTGTGCATGGACTGTTCATCTTTTTGTTTTTGTGAATTTTGTTAACTGAATGGTTTATAGACTTTCTTGAACTTCTGAAGTCCAATGATCTCCTTCGCCTTGTTTCAACCACATATGGACATCTGAAATCCCACCATATTTTAGATTTATACTACTTCAGAACCTGACTGGTCATTGTCATGGTTTACTAGCTATGACTCTCAAACATCTTGCTCCAGTGGTGTTCTCATCTTATAAAATTTCATCTTTGGTTAACACCTATCATTTGATTTTTCTACTCCTCCTCTTGAATCACTGAATATCACTGCATATTTTCCTACTGCATACATGTGGTATATTATCTCAGGTGAGTCCTTCTGCTTGACCCTGTATTGCCTTCTTATATCATTTTTCACAGAAACTATCCCTGGTAATTTATTTATTTTATTTTTTTAATGTTCTACAATCCCTACCAAAAAGCTTAGTTTTACCCCCCGCCTACCCCCAACCACTCCCCTCCCTCCCCAAGATGTCATACAATTCTATATATGATCTACCTATACTTTCCTACTGAATATGTTTTCACTATAGTCATGCTGTATAGACAAGCTGAAATAAATGGAAAAATCATATAAAAAATCAAAACATAATACACACACATATACAAACATGATCTGCTACATTCTGCAAATGAATTCCATAGTTCTTTCTCTGAGTGTGGAAGGTGTTTTGCCTTAGAAAACCATTGGGAATTATTATTATTTTTAAGTTCTTGCATCATTACAAAGTTCCAAGTCTACCAGAAAAACTCTCGCACACTGTGGTCATTGCGGTGCACAAAGTTCTCCTGGTTCTGCTCCTTTCGCTCAGCATCAGATCATATAAGTCCTTCCAGGCCTCTCTGAAGTCTTCTTGTTCATCATTTCTTATGGCGCAATAGTACTCCATTACATTCATATACCACAACTTACTCAGCCATTCCCCAATTGAAGGACATCCCCTTGATTTCCAGTTTTGGGCAACTACAAAGAGTGCTGCTATAAATATTTTTGTACATGTGGGAGCCTTTTCCATTTTTATGATCTCTTAGGGATACAGTCCTAGTAGCGATATTGCTGGGTTGAAGGGTATGCACACTTTTGTAGTCCTTTGGGCATAGTTCCAAACCATTCTCCAGAATAGTTGAATGAGCTCACAGCTATACCAGTAATGAATTAGTGTTCCATCTCTCCCATATCCTCTCCAACATTTATCATTTTCCTGTTCTATCATGTTTGCCAATCTTATAGGCATGATGTGGTACCTCAGAGTTGTTTTGATTTGCATCTCTCTAATCAAAAAGTGATTTAGAGCATTTTTTCATATGACTATAGATATCTTTAATTTCTTCCTCTGGAAATTGCCTATTCATATCCTTTGACCATTTATCAATTGGGGAATGACTTGTATTGTTGTACATTTGACTGAGTTCCCTATATATTCCAGAAATGAGGCCTTTATCCCCGAGATTAGCTGTAAAAATTCTTTCCCAATTTACTACATCCCTCTGAATTTTGGCTGTATTGGTTTGGTTGTGCAAAAACTTTTCAGTTTAATGTAATCAAAGTTATCCATCTTGCATTTCATAATGCTTTCTATCTCTTCTTTAGTAAAAAATTCTTCCCTTCTCCATAAATCTGATAAATACACTATTCCTTGCTCCTCCAGTTTGTCCATGGTATCAATCTTTATACCTAGATTGTGTACCCATTTGGACTTTATTCTTGTGTATGGTATCAGGCATGGTCTATGCCTAGTTTCTGCCACACTGTTATCCAGTTTTCCCAGCAATTTTTGTCAAACAGTGAGTTCTTATCCCAGAAGCTGGGGTCCTTGGGTTTATCAAACAGGAAGTTGCTATATTTCTTGCCTACTGTGTCTTGAGTGCCAAGTCTATTCTACTTGTCTATATCCCTGATAATTTAAAATCTTATAAAGATATTTTTTCCGATTTTTTCAAGTGGTACTGTAATGGCAAGTAAAATAGGATCTTTAGCTGTTTCTGTTTTAGTATAATCAAGAAATATAATGTCACTGTTTGAATGTGACTGAGGAGGATCTTTCCCATAAATTGTCAGGCCTGGGAAGATTTGTAAGAAGGTTCATGCCCTTTGTTAATGAGACATTAGTTCTCAAGGGATGTGATGTCCTCTGTCTCTAAAAAGTGTATGAAGACTCTGAGTGTGAGACTTCGTTTTTGTAAGAGTGTTTGGCCAGATGAGGACTCTGGGAAGTCACTAAGGAGCCCCCTGGCTTTGAGAACCCAGATGTTATGCTTCCCTCTCTGGTAACTGTGGTCAGATAGGTGGAGTGCTACTGTGTTGAATTCAGGCAGAGGAAGCCATGTCTGTTGATCTTTAATTTCTCTGTATTTTCTTTGAAGTTCGGGGTGCTGACTCCCCTGAACTAGGTGAATGATATATGTGTTTGGTTAAAGGATTGATACATGTGCTTGATTAAAGTGATTGTTAACCCCTCAAAAGTTGCTTTTCTTTTTGTGAATATAGATGTAAGAACCTATGATAGCAGCCCCTCCCAAATATGTTGAAGTACTTACTGATAAAGGTACCTATAAAGATGAATGAAAACCAATGCAAGAAGAACAAAGAAAAAGGACAAGCACCAGACTTAATAGTTTGGGACATCCAGTGGAAAAATTTTGAGAAAAAATAGATTGTTTGAGAATGGTACAGATAAAAGCCAAAATTTCATAGGGGGCAGTAACTAAAAATTATAAAACTGGATTTGAAATTTCTACAAATGAAAGTAAGGAAGTTTCAGAAGAGAGCTGAGCAAGACAGTCAGATTTCCTGCTCTCCCAAGAACTGGAGAACTTAAAAGTCTGGATATCACATTTCAGGAAATCATATAATAAGATTTTCTGGAAATAGAAAATTGAGTACAGCTAAATACAATTCCAACTCAGGGAAATACCAAATTTAACTCGCATATGTCACCATCAAACTCCATATCTTCAAAAATAAAGGGAGGCTCTTTCAAACTACCAACAAAAAACAAATTGGTGCAAAAAGTACCAATTCAGACTGTACAACTTTCCCATCTAGGATGTCAAATGAAAGTAGATACTGGAATACAACATACTGAAAAGTCTTTGCTCAAAATTGCCTTTTAAACAAAACTAAGTACATATTTTAATGCAAAGAGATGAATTTTTCACATAATAACAATTCTTCTGAATTTACCTGTTAAGGGGTTAAATCAGGCACTGTTTAGGGCCTTGGACATATACACTGACACAGAACAGAACTGAAACAATGTACATAAGACTTTAAAGAAAGGGATGGAGAAGACTAGACTCAATATTCTTTGAAATCTTATCTTATCATGAGGAAGCAATGATTTGGAACTCAGTGGAAAACTGCAGGCAGAATACAGAAGGGAACAGAAGAGTGAGGTGGCAGTAGGGATTGAAGTGAACTCTCTATCTTGAACATGAAAGCTACAGGTGAAGTATAAGTGGATGAGCAGTTGAAGGTTGGGAGGATGAGGTGTTGAGAAGGTCATTCCTGAATAAATGTCATGTCTGCAACTGTGGGAAAGGCAGGCAATTTTTGAAAAGATAATATTAGGAAGAATGTGTCCTAGGATGTGAGTCTTGTATGTTTGAGGGATGCTATGGTTTTAAATATGTTTAAGGGCAAATTTTAAGATTGTGTTGATATTAGCCAACTGATTAGAATAGTTAATATGATAAAAAAGAGGGAAAAGTTGTTTTTGAATCATTTCAGTGGTGTATGACTCTTTGTGACCCTGTCTGGAATTTTCTCAGTAAAGAAATTGCAGTGGTTTGCCATTTCCTTTTCTAGTTCAGTTTACAGATGGGGAAGCTGAGGCAAATGGGTTAAGTGACTTGCTCAGGGACATACAGCTAGTAATTGTCTGAGACCAGATTTTAACTCAGGAAGATGAGTCTTCCTGACTCCAGACCTGGCACTGTACCACCTAGCTGCCCAGAACAGTGGGGGAAAAAAACAAACAATTAATATAATGTGGTACAACAGAGGGAAAAATCAAACAAATTAAAACTCTGAATGTAAGTGGATTTAACTACAGCCTGGGGCTGGGTGAGATATTTACATGGAGTCATATGTGTTTGAAACTCAGGATTACTGTTAATCTCTCTCTCACCTCTCAATTACAAAGTCCTTTTGGTTCCACTTCAGTCCTGACTATGGCATTTGTCCAGACTTCACCATCATGCCTCAACCCTTGTAGCCCTCTTCTACCACTGGTGAATTCTTTCCAGCAGCTCATTTTGAGGAAAAGTCCAGAGTAGCCATCCTTTATTCTCAGGACTTTACTGATATCTTCCAGTGCAGGTATAAACCTTCTTTTGCTTTTTCTTCTCTTGTTTGTGAATTTTCTTCCATCATTGGAATGTAAGCTCCTTGAGGTTAGAGATTGGCTTTGTTTTGGTTTGTATTTCTATCTCCAGTATTTAGCTCAGTGCCTGGCACATAGTAAGTTGATAAATAAATGTTTGTTGACTTGCTGACTCGACTTTACTTGTCTCTTCATCTCCAATCCTGCCTCCATCGGAGGCTAAATCTTCATTACCACCCACTGAATCCTCTATAACAGTATTCTCTTCCCAATTCCATTTGCAATTTCCATTCTTTGCTCCCTCCTTTTTATCCTTTATACTGTGGCCAGAATAATTTTCTTTATGTGTGGATGTGGTTGCCTTATGGTTCTGGTAGAAAACTGCAGTGGCTTCCTGCTGAAAGTTAAAACTCGTTTGCCTGGTATTGAAAACCTTCCACAATCTTGTAAAACCTTACAAGTCTACGGTACTTCAACTTAAATATTATGATTTTATGTTATTCCCATTCAGTATACTTTACTATCAAGCCAAATTGGGCTATTCTGTTCCCGCCTTCACATTTTTACTCACACTATTTCCTAAACTTGTTCCATCCTCTCTTTTCTCTTATCTTTTGAATTCCTTACTCATCCTTTGAAGCTTAACTCAAATGCCACCTTCTCCGTGATGCCCTCTTGCCAATGACCTTCCCCCTCAGAGATCACCTAATACTCTTTTTCTCATGATTAATCTACTTATCATTTAATACCATGTGGTAGTTATTTGTAACTCTCTTATTCCCCTAGTAGATATGAATTTCATAAGGATTTGAACCATTTATTAGGAGAATCTTATTTTTTTTTCCCAGTTATAGCACAATGCTCTATATACAAAGGGCACTTAATCAATCTTTGTTTGGGAGAATCAATGGACAAATTAAGGAGTTCATAGTTTATGGGATCAGTTTTACAATCCTTTCTCTTATTTCTAAACTTCTTTTAAAAATTCCTTCACCAGCTCATTTTATAGATGAGGATTTATATCATAGAGGATATGAGTTTTGACTCCTTAGTAAATGGATCCATTAGAGGCAGCTAGGTGGTGCACTGAATAGAGCACTAGTGCAAGAGTCAGGAGGATCTGAGTTCAAATTTCACCTCAGACACTTGACACTAGCAGAGTGACCTTGGGCAAGTCACTTAACCCCAATTGCCTCATCCTGGGTCATCTCCAGTCACCCTGATGAATATCTGATCACTGGATTCAGATGGCTCTGGAGGAGAAGTGAGGCTGGTGACCTGCACAACCCTCCTTCACTCAAAAAAAAAAACAGTCAAGTGCAAGTTACGTCATCTCTTCTCTGATGGCATGGTCTTCTTTAGCAACAGATGAACACACACAACTGGATCTGTTAATTATCATAATCAAAATAAAACAACTGGTGACCATCATAGGAAATGATTAAGTCTTATTAACCTGTACAAGTAAGAAAGTGCAAATGACAACTTTCCTGTAGAGCCATTGCACCACATTCAGTAACATTATTGGCATGTACATTAAAAAAAATACAATAGGATAGGAGACTCATAAATTTAGAACTAGAAAGGATCTTGGAGGACAAATAGTCCAACCTCCTTCCGTCATTTACAGATAATAAAACTGAAATACAGAGGTTAAATGACTTGCAGAGCATAAGGTAGTAAGTGACTGTGGCAGAATTTGAATACATGTCCTCTGAATCCAGGGATATTTTAGACATTTCATGCATATACATGCCTTGTATGTATGTGCAAATACACAGACATAGACACATTGCTTGCACACATGCACACGCACGCACGCGCACACACACGCACACACACTTTCCTATCTCTAAGCTAGAGTTGTCATGAGATCAAATCTAGAAAAGCTTCTTCAAATTGCAAAGCTGCAAGGACTTCTTCTGGTCAGCAGAGGGTGCCGTACACATTGCTGTAATCATTTACTACCTGTAGAGAGCGCCCCCTTAAGGAATTGAAAAGGTTTAAGCAGGGATGCTCAGCTAACCTGCTGAGGGACACCTTACTAACCCTCTCTTGGATTGTTGAGGGTCCTAGAATTATGGCCATTGAAATTGGAAGGGCACTCAGAAATTGTCCAGCCTAATCAACCCCTCATCCAAGACTTTATCATCTATCTAGTCTCACTTTTAAGACCTCCAGTAATAAGGACCTTGTGACTACCCAAAGTAATACACTTTGCTTTTGGACAGCTCTAATTTTTAGGAAATGTTCATGACGTGGAGCAGATGGCTAGTTTCCTATAACTTTTGCTTATTAACCATTGTTTTGTCCTTTGGAGTCAACCAGAAAGGTTCTTCTTCTATTCTATAGAATAACCCTTCAAATATTTGAAGACATTTATTAGATATCCTTCCATATCTCATCCAACTCATGTTTTTTCAGATTAAATTACCATAGTTCTTTACTTTGTGGCTGAGTTTCAAAGATCCTCATCAATTGGGTTGTCTTCTTCAAGATTAATTCCAACTTCTACCTGATTCCTAAAATGTGCAATCAGAGTTGAGCACATTACCACAGATATGGCGTAGAATATATGGAAAGACTACGGTGAGAGTAGCTATCACCTCTCTCCTTCTGCACACTATAATTCTTTTAATACACTCTAATCTTAAATGATTTGTTCTGGTTGCCAGGTTACATTGTTGATTCATTTTGAGTATGTTCTCCCAAGTTCTTTTATATTACTTGTGATTTAGATGCATCTACTCCAATCCATATTTTTTTCAGTGGGTTATAAAAATCAGGTGTAAGGCTATTTGTTTTTGTTATTATTGTTGCCTAGACTCAAGATTTCACTGGAGGCAGGATCTCCCCAAGAGGAAATTACATCTGCCAACACAAATAGTCAACCACTTGGCACTTTATAAATAAGTCCTACTAATTTTTATCTTCTTAGCTCGAGTCTATTATTATAGCCTGCTGAGATCTTTTGCTTCTTGTCTCCATTACCCAATGTGTTAGTTATATCTTCCAGATCCATGTCACCACAAATTTGATAGCATCTATACTTTTGTCCAAGTTATTGACAACAATATGAACAGAATAGAAGAAAAGAAAGAATACAATAAAACAAGTAATAGAACAAAACAAAGAATCATGTCGTAACCCCAGTAGTCTTTGTAGAAATTGCTTTCTGATTCCCCAGGTGCCATTTATTAGTCTTAGTTATTTAGCCCATTTCTGAGCTCATCTAATTGCACATCATGTAATTGATATCTCCCTATCTTGGTCAAAGATATATTTTGACATTTTTATATTCTGAGTTTCACATCCATGACTGTGGGATATCCAGTTTGGGATGTCCAGTAGGCAACTGGTGAGGTGAGAGCAGAGTTCAGAACAAGGTTAAGGTTTAATAAGCAGAGCTGAGAATCAATTGCATAGAGATGATCACTGAATCCATGACAATGGATTAGATCACAAGAGAAAGTGCAGAGAGGGAGAAGAAAGAGAGTGTATGGGAGAGCCTTGCAGGATACCCACATTTCCCTAGCATGTTGTGGATAAAGGTCAAGCAAAAGAAACAGAGAAGGAGTTTTCAGACAGGTAAGGGGAGAATCTGAAAAGAACAATGAGAGAGAGAGAGAGAGAGAGGGAGAGAGGTAGGGAGGGAGGCAGCCAATTTCAATGCAATACACATTTATTTAGTGCCTACTATGTACCAAGCGTTGAGCCAAGTGCTGAGGATACAAAATGAGGCAAAAAGTCCTTGACCTCAAGAAGTTTACAACCTGATGGAGACAAATATATACAAAGTAAGCAATATAGAAGATAAATAGAAAATAATTGAGAGGGAAAGCACTGGTGGGGTGAGGGAAGGCTTCCTGCAGGAAGTTTAGTTGGGAATTAAAGGAAGCAAGAAGGTCAGTTATCAGAGAGGAGAAGGGGAAATATTCCTGGCATGAGGGACAGTCAGAGAAAAGGCCTGGAGCTGAGACATGGAGTAACTTATTTGTAGAACAACCTGGGGCCTGTCACTGGATCAAAGTGTATGTGTTGGGGAGTAAGGTGTAAGAAGATTGGAAAGGCAGGAAAGGATTAGGTTATGAAGGGCTGTGAATATCAAACAGTATTTTGTGTTTAGTCTTGGAGGCCTGGTCTTTAAGGCAAATCACTTTAATGGCTGAAGACAGAATGGTTTGGAGTAGGGAGAAACTTGAAGCAGGCAGAGCCACCAGCAGGCTGTCAAGGTAATCAAAGCTTAAGCTGTTGAGGGCTTGTACTCCAGCGGCGGTAGAGGAGAGCAGGGATCATATTTGGAAGAAGGAGAGAAAAGGAAATGGAGGCAATGATTGCAGATCGAGGAGGTTAGCCAGGAAAGAGAGGAGAGCTGCAGGATGATTGCTAGCAGGGATGGACAGACCAAGTAAGGAGTTTTTTTTTTTTTTTATAAATTTATTTATTTAACTTTTTACATTCATTTTCACAAGATTTTGGGTTCCAAAATTTTCTCCCCATTTGTCCCCTCCCCCCTCCCCAATACACTGAACATTCTAATTACCCATAT